>CM063502.1:75751508-76026508 GCA_032207245.1 Pardosa pseudoannulata | reverse complement strand
TAGTAAACCACGTTAAAGTAATCAAAAGATCTACCTATTTTATTAATATTGGTGGTTGTCCCAGAAAATGAAGTCAGTATATAAGTACTTACCTTTAACAGTTTGGTTTCTCTGTAATGATTAACTTTTCAAACAAAATCTCAATCAAATAAGTTAACGAGTAAAATGGTATTTTTTTTCAACGAATACGCATTTTAATGATTTTATCTCTTAAAATCATTTTTATATCAATAAAATTTCGACGAAATTTTGGGCTTCATCGTTTTGCTATATAAATAGCTTATACCTGTTATATATAGTTATTATTACCGGTGGATAAAAGGCATGTGTCCCACAAAACTACGAAATACCATAAATAATGATGAACATTCTACACTTAATATTTTGCGATACGTGTGAATCAGAAAGAACCTGGAAATAGTTTTTAGTAATGTACTCAAAGAAACGAAACAATACTCTACACCAGTGATACTCAAACTGTGAGCCAGAAATTAAATATGCCGGAAGGATATTTGATACATAATTAAAGTCACTTGGTATTGATGACTATTTTAAATATAAGTCAATTCTTGTATTTTAACCCTTTCCGGCAAGGTGGGTTAAATTCTGACCTAAATAAACATCCTTTTAAATCAGCTTCAATTAGCACACTGTACGATACAATTATATAAAAAAAAAATCGTTTATAGAAAAAAAATCCAGAATTTTTAAAGATAAAATGCATAAACATCCTCATCTAACAATTTTTATAACATTTTTTAAAATAAGCAGTTTTTTAGCATAGCGTGTCGCAAAGGGTTATTGCATATAGTCCCTTTTGCGGGCATTACCTTAAAGGAATGTATATAATTATTTAACTTTTAAGACCTTCACTTATTTTCTAGACCTACTTTTTTCCTTCTATATGCATTTTTAATCTAGTGACCGATTTATTTTTTCTGGACAGTTACATTTATAAATTGCATAAACAATGGAATTATTTCGTCTGTGATCATTCTAAAAAACCCAGTTCTCATTTAATTAAGCACCTATTCATGTAAGTTGTTTAGATGTAAAATATCTCATCGCATGGTTATTTCACTTTTTATGCTTGTATTATCTCAAATCGTTTTACTTGATTATTTCGCATTTAAGGCCGGCTCTTCTTTTCCAGACCTGTTTTTTTCTTTCTATAACCATGTAGTGACCAATTCACATTTTCTGAACAGTTATTTTGAAGAATTGTATACACAGAGGAATTGCTTTGTCTGCGAACATTCTAAAAACAAATTACCTTTTTTTTTTCAATTAATCGTCTATTCATGTTAAACGTTTTTATATGAAATATCTCACCTATCGAATGCATTACTCGTATTTTTTCTCATCCCAATTTCTCGATCAAGTAAGTATTAGTTAAAACTTTTATTTGTTGTCCGTGCAGTTTCTAATTTACCAGATTAAGCTATATCAGTGTTATTACTTTAATTTGTTTTGTTAAACTTTTAAAATCTGAATATTTTCTTTTGAATATATATATGGATGACTATCCTAAATGCAAGTTAATCTGGATTCCGGAGAATGTAAAAATGTGAAATTCAAGCAACTCTTGAGTTAGTTTTTATATTGCAGCACATCTTCATTTGTAAACGGGCTGTAATTTAAATATGATAGGATGTCTTTTATAAAAACGGAACTTATGAAAAAAAAAGGATTCAATTGCCATCATATATAAACAAAGTTCTTTAAAGTTAAGTTTAATAATAGATATAACCATTCGTCCTAATTTTAGATGTTGTACCTGCTGAAACAGAGTATTCATGTACGAGACTTCAAACATCATAAAATGTTAATCAAAATCACAAAATTATAAATAACGGCAGATGTTTGAAAATTCGTGGAATTCTTTACAGGGTTGTCTTCTTCCTTTGGTAGAAAAAAAATATCCACAAAAAAAGTTCTACGTGCTATAATATAAGAGTTTTCAAATAAGGAAGATAATATTAACTGTCTGCAAATCATAAGTATCTACATTAATGATTCTCATTTTGTGTGCCGCCCCACTCAGAACCACAATGCAGGAATTTTGCTTAATAATTAAGGTCATTTGATATTGTACTGTTAGTATGAATTTTTTTATTGATCATATGCTATTTTCCTTATTCTTCCATTTCCCTATACGAGCGTTTCAGGCTTGCTATTTTTTCGTTGTTCAGGCAAATAAGAGCATTGTTTTTATTATTATTATTACTAGCATATAAGGGATCGGTAAAATTTTTAATTTTCCAGAAATGTAACATTACCCTATGAGGCAAGTAAAAAATGGTTTGATTTTGGCTGAGAATTATCTGGTACACTCTCAATAATTTGTTTATCTTCACACTTCTCTAAAGTCTCCTGATACTATGAATGCAGTTTAGAATCACGTTGAATTCGTTTAGAAAGATGATTCAAAGTTTTCTTAGTCGAAATTATAGTTAAGTTCTTCTCAAATTTTTGCCACAATAATTAATGGAAGTAAAGGAATGAAATTATCATTTCAATTACACCCTGGACGTAGATAGAATTTGTTGTTACGGGTAATAAAATTTTCATTGAAAATAATAATAATAATAATAACAATAATAATAATAATAATAATAATAATAATAATAATCGATGATTAAATTTTAAATTATCACATATGTACCCATTCTATTGTTTAAGCCCAATATAAAAGAAAGTTACTTACGTAATATCTAAATTCAGTGATAAAACGTAGGGAAATAATACAGACGATATTTAAGTAATTTAAAATAAATGATTCAATGAGAGAATTAAAGGAATTAAGTCATAATGCTAGAAAAAAAATGTTATTTTTACCTATTTATTATATGACAAATTTTAAGTTCGTAAAACTTAAATTGATTCTGTAATTGTTATAGTAGCCAATACCACAAAATGATGGATTCTTACAAATACTGTGGTTTTTTGAAAGTGTATGAAATTTAACCACTTAGTTTTTCCCGTACCTGATTGCGTAAAGTTCTTTGTGGGCAACGTGATTTGCCCGCATGTGCTGCGGGCAGCCCATTTTCACAGCTCAAGTGTCTGATTATCATGTTTAATTTATTCTAGTTTACTTTTTGATTCTTAGATGGTATTAGAGATGTGTATAACATACATACTTAATTTTGAGTCAATGAATAATTTTTTACACATATTTTATCCATAAATGCGGCTTTCTTACAATTTCGACAGTAAAAAATAGACATAAAATTTCTTGAATTGCTAAATGATAACTGTGTATACACAGTAAGGGTCAGAGAGAAGTTTTTATGTATCTATAGAGATAAAAGTAGTAATTTAACATATAGAATTTTCCTTTCGAAAATAAGATTAATTTAAATACATCTCCTGAGTTAAATAGCGAAAACAATTAGCACAAAGCTTACAGAGTTGTTTTCTCATTTCTAATAAGTTATATGTTCAGTTATGATGCTGAAAATAAAATCTACATAAAGAAAGCAGCAAATCGCAGCCCCTAAACTTAACCCTTTAAGTCATATAGACATCATATAAGGACAGATAAAATAACTGTCTATAAAATATTAACCCAATAATTTTTTTTTCACCATTCATTCGTGGAGGCCTCACTCGTGGACAGGTAATAGCTAGAATAAGCACAATAAATGGCTATCACATTTTCACAAAAAAAAAACTATTGTTCTATTAAATATAATACAACAATAGTTATAAAAATAATTCATACATGGTAGAGGTAAATTAATTCCGTAATGATTAAGGTAACCTACAGTACACCACAGAATGGTGGATACTCAGATTATAAACACTGCGATTTTTTGAATGCCCGTGAAATTAAATATACACTAATGTTCAGAATAAAGTCTTTGCACAATTATAAAACAAAAAACAATATTTTAAATATTTTTTTCTTTTTTAAAATATTGTTAATTGAATCAAGCAAACACAATTCCCGATTCAAATTGCGAAAACAATATAATAGCCCGTGAAATTAAATATAAACTAATGTTCAGAATAAAGTCTTTGCACAATTATAAGACAAAAAACAATAAATATTTTTTTTTAAATATTGCTAATTTAATCAAGCAAACACAATTCCCGATTCAAATTGCAAAAACAATATAACAGCCCGTGAAATGAAATATACACTAATGTTCAGAATAAAGTCTTTGCCCAATTATAAGACAAAAAACCATATTTTAAATATTTTTTTCTTTTTTAAAATATTGTTAATTGAATCAAGCAAACACAATTCCCGATTCAAATTGCAAAAACAATATAATAGCCCGTGAAATGAAATATACACTAATGTTCAGAATAAAGTCTTTGCCCAATTATAAGACAAAAAAACCATATTTTAAATATTTTTTTCTTTTTTAAAATATTGTTAATTGAATCAAGCAAACACAATTTCCGATTCAAATTGCTAAAACAATATAATAGCCCGTGAAATTAAATATACCCTAATGTTCAGAATAAAGTCTTTGCTCAATTATAAGACAAAATACAATATTTTAAATATTTTTTTCTTTTTAAAATATTGCTAATTTAATCAAGCAAACACAATTCCCTATTCAAATTGCTAAAACAATATAATAGCCCGTGAAATGAAATATACACTAATGTTCAGAATAAAGTCTTTGCCCAATTATAAGACAAAAAACCATATTTTAAATATTTTTTTCTTTTTTAAAATATTGTTAATTGAATCAAACAAACACAATTCCCGATTCAAATTGCTAAAACAATATAATAGCCCGTGAAATTAAATATACACTAATGTTCCGAATAAAGTCTTTGCACAATTATAAGACAAAAAACAATATTTTAAATATTTTTTTTCTTTTTAAAATATTGCTAATTTAATCAAGCAAACACAATTCCCGATTCAAATCGCTAAAACAATATAATAGCCCGTGAAATTAAATATACACTAATGTTCAGAATAAAGTCTTTGCACAATTATCAGACAAAAAACAATATTTTAAATATTTTTTCTTTTTAAAATATTGTTAATTTAATCAAGCAAACACAATTCCCGATTCAAATTGCTAAAACAATATAATAGCCCGTGAAATTAAATATACACTAATGTTCAGAATAAAGTCTTTGCCCAATTATAAGACAAAAAACAATATTTTAAATATTTTTTCTTTTTAAAATATTGTTAATTTAATCAAGCAAACACAATTCCCGATTCAAATTGCTAAAACAATATAATAGCCCGTGAAATTAAATATACACTAATGTTCACAATAAAGTCTTTGCCCAATTATAAGACAAAAAACAATATTTTAAATATTTTTTTCTTTTTTAAAATATTGTTAATTTAACCAAGCAAACACAATTCCCGATTCGCATTGCGAAAACAATATAATAGCCCGTGAAATTAAATATACACTAATGTTCAAAATAAAGTCTTTGCAAAATTATAAGACAAAAAACAATATTTTAAATATTTTTTTCTTTTTAAAATATTGTTAATTTAATCAAGCAAACACAATTCCCGATTCAAATTGCTAAAACAATATAATAGCCCGTGAAATTAAATATACACTAATGTTCAGAATAAAATCTTTGCCCAATTATAAGACAAAAAACAATATTTTAAGTATTTTTTTCTTTTTTAAAATATTGTTTTTTTAAATATTGTTAATTGAATCAAGCAAACACAATTCCCGATTCAAATTGCGAAAACAATAAAATATTTTTTGCATTTTTACTTCGGTATTTCTACCGAAGTCGTGTGTTCAACAATTATGATTTTGAAAATAAAATCAAAATACAGATAACGGCAGACTGCAGCTCCTAAACTGCATTCATGTGATTTTCTAAAACGCACTGAATTCGAAATTACATGTCTCCTTTCCCCTCTCTTCACCTCCGAAGCGGATGTCAGGCGGCACCCTATATGTAGAGTGAGCAGGAAGATTATTCCCACTTCTCATTTACCATCAGTAACCGGTCACTTCCTGAGATAAGATTTCTTTTCCGGTAGAGGGGAAAAAATTATACCTTCACACATTCCAAGTACAAATGACGACGCTAGACTGATGAACAAACTCGAACCTTCTCATACCACATACGAGTCCTTTGGAATCCATGTAAAAGAAATAGTTTAGAAATATATTCCCTAATGATGAATTACTGTGATTAACCGAGTTATATTCTTGTTCCCTCCAAGTATGGATGTAGGCACTAGAATGATGAACAAAACTTCGTCATAAATGCGAGTATTTTGGAAAGTATGAAAACGAAATACTTCAGAAATATATTATCTTCTAATGATAAATTACTCCGGTTAACTGGAAACTGTTCTTAATAACTAATGTTGAATTTCGAATATTTCTGGTAAAATTCATTATGTTTTACAACACATAAATTCTCGAGATTTTATTTAAGTGACCTCAGAATTTTTAATGAGTAGAAAAATGAATAAAAATTAACTTTTTGAGCAATATTTTGTAAAAATCTTTAAGACTCCTTTTTTATTGGGTTTTAGTTAAGTGAAAACTGCCATTTATCTGTATAAAGATCACCAGTTTTCATTAAAAATATGTTTATCAGAAAATATATTATACTTAGAATACAATTTATATTTCATACATATAATTAATAATATAAATATATAATTAATAATATATACAATTAATAATAATTTTATACATATAATTAATATATCTTTAACTATATATAATTTAAAATTCATTTATAAATTATTTATATGTAAATTAAGTTAGAAATATAAATCAAAGGAATTCACAAAATTAATTTAGCACTCTCATGCATGAATTATACAACACATAATTAAATTATCGCTTTACAACACTTAGTCAAATTCTCGAGATTCTATTTGAGGAATCTCAGAATTATTAATGAGTAGAAAAATGAACAAAAATTAATTTTTTAAGCAATACTTTGCAAAAGTCTTTAAGACTCCTTTTTTATTGGGTTTTAGATAAAAAAAACTGTCATTTATCTGTATAAGGATCACCAGTTTTCATTAAAAAATACGCTTAGCAGAAAATATTTTATATTTACAATACAGTTTATTTCATACATATAACTAATAAATAAATTAATAATATAAATAATATAGAATTAATAATAATTTCAAGCATATAATTAAGATATCTTCAACTATATAAAATTTCAAATTCATTTATAAACTATTTATATATAAATTACATTAGAAATATAAATCAAAAATAAGGAAAACATACTATTTTCACAGAATTTATTTAGCACTCTCATGCAGGAATTACACAACACATAATTAAATTGACGCTTTAAAACATAGAGCCAAATTCTCGAGATTTTTTAAGGGATTTCAGGGCTATTTTTAAGTTGATGAATTCACAAAAATTAATTTTTTCAGTAATGTTTTGCAAAAACCTTTAAAACTATGTTTTAAACCTTTTTGTTGCTTTCTGACAATTGAAATGGGCCATCTATCTATATAGAGCTCACCAGTTTTCATTTAAAAATATGCTAATATCTTGCAAGATGTCCGAAAATGTTTTACACTCACAATATAATTAATTTTCAAATGTAATTAATAATACTATATCTTTACATTATATATCATTTATAACCACATATAAATTGCTTATATGTAAATTAAATTAGAAATATTAAACCAAGTATTAAAGATCTAAATTTTTAATATTAAAAATTCAAAATTTAAAAATATGATGACAATAATTAAACTATTTGCACATAGTCGTAATACACTTCCACCATACGTACTTACATCAAATAATACTTACATCATTCGTACACGAAATATGACGAAGCTTTAAGAATAGTTTATAAGCCATCATGAAACTCGAGAAAAAGTATTTTAAATTACGTGAGACCATGACAAAGGACGCAAATATCTGAATTCGCCCACTGACTACCAAAATGCGGCTCTCGGATGAGAAATTTTGAAATATCATTAAATATAAAAAGTATAAAGAGACATCTAATATCCATCATCTTATAATGGTTACAGTTATTACTAACAATAAAGTTAAGCATTTTTTCAAAACGAAAATGTCTGTGCTTTACCAATACTTAAAACATTCCATTTCTAACAGCCATAACTCTTTGAAATGTATTGACTATTTACTTTATAGCAAATAAAAGTTAATTAAAATTAATAGATTTCGAAATGCATAGTCTGTCCATTCTGTACTTCTGTAAGAGTGATTATAATAATTTTAGTAAATTATTAAATTAGTATTTCACATCATCATATCCTATTTCGTTCGGGGGTAAAAGTGAGAGGAAAGATGTCTGAACTTGGACTTTACCGATAAATTACTTCAATGGAATAATTAACTAGATAATAATTAATACATTGTGTGCGGGTACATTTCGCAGCGGAATTGTACCGGGAGCGAGCGTTTTGCCCGTAAATTTAGTTATTCAGTTGAATCTCAATAGGCCGAAAAATTTTTAATTTTTTAACCAACTTTTAGTATTTTATATTGAAATATATAAACAAGTATATAAATAAACAAATAAACATATATAAATACAAATATATATATATATATATATATATATATATATATATATTATATAAATATACATATATATCATATAGGTATACATATATAATATTTTCGCAAGGATAAATAAAAAGTTAATTTTAAATCTAAATTGATTTTTTCAATCAACCTTCCTGTTCTGTGATTCCGCACCGACTGATGTAAAAACTAGTTTTTGTCTAAATTTTTCCAGAATCTATGTAGTAGACAAGAACATTCGGCTTCGTTTTCCTGTATATACTGTTATTTTTTACCCACAAACAAACCATGTTGTTACACTAACCAGTACTAGTACGTGACCCGCGCTCAAGTATCAATCGTCAGAAAACGTACTAGTGTCCCGCATACAATGGGTTAACTAGAATAAGAATTTTAATTACAGGTAATGTTGAGTGTATAAAAACTTTAAATATTTGAACGTGTTACATGAGTTTCGTCAAAACTGCATATCCAAGAAATAGAAAAAGAATAAACAAAGTACAAAATTAGTATAGTACAAAAAAGGAAAACGATTAAAAATAAAGAAATAAAGTACAACAAATAAGAATTCTTTACATAGTTTTTTTTCCTGCATTTTTTATTCATAGGACAGCTAAGGCAAGTACACTTTCATAATATTTCAAATTTATTCTTTTCATACTAATTTAAAATTCAAGAAATTACTGACTTTAAAAAACTACAGAAATATAGTGTACATTGAACAGTATTTTCTTGTTTGTAATACCATTACAGGCAGATGTATATCTTTTTCCTCTCAAATCGATATTCAACCGTAGTGAGCCATATAAGTTTCTTTAGATATTATCCTGAGTTTCCGACTACAAAAGGTGCTAATGGAAGTGGTTTCAAACCACTTAACAACGAAATCCAGATACCTTTATAAACTTTTGCATGAGATATTTTTCTTGTTTTATAAATTTTAAAATAATTTATAAAACATTTTAAACTACTTATTTTAATTAAGGCCTTTATAAAAACATTAAATATTTTAAAATTTTTCTTGAAAATGTCTATTAAATTACAAAAGTAATAAAATTTTAATGGGAATAAAAACTTAATGTTTAGTTATGAGGATTTACCCACTTAAGGAAAGGGCAATCAGAAGCCAGGCAGTTTAATTTTGTGACATGCGGCGGAATTCACGAAACTTATCATTAAAATAGATATCACACTCATTATAGCTAATATAATATTATCGATTGATTTAAGAACTACAATTATAACTATACATTTAATAATAAAACTTAATGTATTGTTTTCAATTTAAATATATACATATATATATATGTGTGTGTGTGTGTGTGTGTGTGTGTAATAACTTAAAATAGCGTCCACATAATTTAAAAATACTGTAGAATAATGTAGCCGAGTTGATTGATGCAGACTTACAAAAACATCTTTTATTTAGAACACCAGATAACACACAAATCCCCGTAGGGAAAAGAACACAAACAGAAAATATTTGATGATAAATTACATCGCGTTCTCAAAGGAAAAGCCTCGAAATCTGTGAGCTAGGCCTTTTATTAACGTCTGGAAGGGGAGTGGCTCCAGGAATGATGTCATTCCGGTAACCAATCACTTTACTTTAATTATTTCTAGTTTATTCTAGAAGGTAGTACGTCACAATGCGCAGTAAAAATTAATTAACCTGGCTGCGATTCTAAATTTAAGATGCCAGGAAATGAGCGGTCGCCGCCATATTTAAGAAAAATGTGCTTTAGAATTTCATTATTACAAATATATGTATATATACACATACACACACACTCATATATAGAATGCGGCCTGACGACATAAGATGAATTTCGAATGTGGCCCGCACTGTCTTTTGCGCTGCCCAGGACAGCTCTAGTGTGAAACGTGAAAATGTCACATCTAAGTTGAAAGAGAGTTATAAAATTATGTCATTATTGTGACAATTTCTGGACGCTTTAGAGTTAAATTTAAACTAAAGTTTCCATGAGAGTGGAAAACTGAATGGTCTCAGTAAAAGAAATTAAGTGGAGAAAATTGATAAATGTCTTGATATTTTGTTTAGCTACTAACTAGGAGTAAACGGTAATTAAAAATATATTTAAGACAGATCACTCTTCACTGGCAAAGAAAAAATCTTAAAAAGAGTCTTAGACACATATAATCTTTACTTCTTTCTAAAGTTACATCATGGTACTAGAGTAATTATAAACAAAAATATAAAATATATAGACAATTTTATTATTACTTTTTAAAAGCAAACTAGTGCATCTTTACTAATCAAAATTTCAGAACTAAACATTTACCACAGATGGCTCACTAAATATTTTAACATTCCAACTTATAAAATGAGTACACACTATACAAGAAGTCTTTGGTTGAAACTCACAAAAGAAATTTTTTAACTTAATAATTTACACATCTTCAAAAAAAAGCACAGATATCGATTCATGAAGAATGACTAATTCCGATATTAATGAAATAGATAAATCAAAACAGATCACAGTCACTTTTATCCTTTAAAAAAAAAAAAAAAAAAAAAAAAAGCTAAATAAGATAAATATCTTGTCGTGAACTGATTTTCAAAAGATTACTGATTGCAAAAAGATATATAAATTTAGTAAGTATTCTTGCTATGCGACAATACCGAAAAGGAGTTACCTCTTTTCGGATTACGAAACGCTTATTAAAATAATGGGTCTTGATTTACAAATTTCTCATGAATTTACTATAATTACACTGTCGCCCCCAAAATGTCATGACCCTCCAGATATACCTTGTCCATGTCTCAAAAAAATTAATTGAAATTGGTTATTTGCGAAGTTCTGCCTGATCCACTTAGCTTTTCACTGCTTAATTATCACCTGTTCCAGATGCCCTCGGCGCAATACTCTTTAAATAGGTCACAGTTCCTTGAGTTTCAAGGAGAGAGAAGGTGTAACACATAAGGGCGATCTGTAAATCACGTATATTTGATAGTCTTCCCATCCTTGATTAGAAATTGCGTGGCCAGTTTTATTATGTTTAACAGCTCGTAACCTGCAATTTGAAGCTGATACTCGGTACAGAATACACTCGTCAACGACAAGTTCTGAACCTAGGAAGTCCGATACAAAATCGCTGTAACCGATTGGACATCATATAATGAAAAATCCTGTGCACATACCAGAGATCATCTAATGTTTGCAATCACACAAAAGCGAATGCACGCAGATGTTAATAAAAACGCAAATTATTATACAATAAAAAATCAGCTTACAAGGCTTCTAGATAATATTTTAGGCACTGCTTAATATTTTTAACTACAAACCAGAAAATACCAACTTTTTCCCTCTTGATGATTTAAAAATTTGGCAGTATAACACGGGTTTTAATTGGAATGCACTTTAAACAGGTTTTCTGATAAAGATGATATTAACGATAGCATTAACGATTTGCTCTTATAATAACATAAATAAAAATTTTAGAATTAAAAATATCATTCCAAAATCAAAAATAGTACAGAAAATCCGTGCTTTTAAGACATTTCATCTGCATAAATTCGCAAAAATTATAATGCAACTCAATTTCATGGACCTGCTAACCATAGATGATAGCCATACAGGTAGGGCGTTTGCTTTCGGTTTCGGTGCGTTCGAATTGAAATGCTGGCATAAATGTTCAAAACCGTTCTCAATCTGCTATAACCAGTAGACCCTAGACTAATTAGTCCTCGTGGTAAAATAATTTGTCATAGCGCTCGAAATCAACATAGTGGTGTGAATATCACTCTAGCAAGGATGTTTATAGACCTGAGGTTGTGATGGTTTAGGGGTTCACAATGTATTAATTTTTGAAAAATTCTTCTAAATTTCTAAATATTGCCTATAAAAAGGTTCGTTATAAAACTGGGTATTTTTTTTTTACATTAAGTACTTTATCGAGTTAGAGTGTGCATTACAGTGAAACAACGGGTAAAATGTTATATCACAGTAAAACGTTAAATAATTGTTTTATATAAATTGTATAAACTGGACAGTTTATATAAAACGTAATACAAACTGTTCAGTTCACTTACGTTACGTAAGTGAAATTCCACAACTAGGTATTTTTCTATATAATTTAAATGATTAGAGTAAACAAGCAATAAATGTAATGCCAATGTAAGTAACGTAAAAAGAGAATGAAAACAGGTGTTTCGAATCAACAAAAAAGCACACGTTCCAGAACTGTCTGATCATTTCTGCAGCACATGCAAAATCAACACTCAGATAAGACATACTGCCGACAAAAATTATATTCAAGACTTCAAATTGGACACATCTTTGACCATGAAAAATGAGCTAATTCCATGCGAAAATGGGCTAACATGTTTATGAAAAGTCACACTTACGTAGTGCAAACCACCAGTAGGCCAACTGCAATTACGAGTCATGCTTCTATTCCAACAAGTTAGGTTTGGTTTGGGGCACTACGGTCTTTTCTTAAAAGAAAAAAAAAATACGAGATCTAATTTGACCGGAACCTACTGCTTAAAACCGATCCCGAACGGCTACGAATATCCATACTAGCAGCAGGGTTCGATCTCACGGACTCCCGCATATCTCCGGTAACTACTATATTTTGCAAAATAATGCATGATTTGTTTCAGGTATGAAGGGTGATAATCCTTACCACAGACAACACCAGTAAAGGCCAAAAAACAAAAAACAAAAATTAGTAGGTCAACATAATTTATTCTAAAACCCTAAAAATACTATATACGAATACTACAATACAAATGTTAATCGATAAACAAAATTTCAACTGCATTTTTGAAAGTTCTTTATTTTCAGGTTCGAAATGCGATGTACTAATTATAAGAAGTGATGCTACATACTCATCTGCCAGTCTATTTTCAAAAGAATTCTTCCTAAGGGGGTCTTTACAGGGGTGGCCAACCTGCGGTTCGCGAGCCACATGTCGCTCTTTGAAGGATTATTTGTGGCTCTCGATAAATGTACCCGAGTTCCCTTTTCATTTTTGCGCTATTATATTTTAAAAAAGTAATACAACTGATGGAGCTCCAGCAATGTTGGGTAAAAAAAATCGGTCTTATTGGGCTTTTAAGGAGATGATTCCCAAATTCCACAACTCATACCGATTCACTGTATAATTCACCAAGAACATTTCGTTACAAAATATTTAAAATATCCTGATATTATGAAAACAGTGTAACACATTGTAAATTACATTCGCACCAGAGCAAAAAATCCTCGAAAAATCAAATATTTCCTTGAAAAATTAAAGGAGGAAGAACTTTCAAATAAGTCAATAAATATAACTTCTGGGAAAAAAATTAATTTAATACCTTTTCAATACGTGTTTAATTGCGGCTCGCGAAACATTTCAAATTTTGAAAAATGACTCTGACTATCAAGGAGCTTGGCCACCCCTGCTCTATAAGAATGCAAAATATATTTTGTAACACCTTATTTCGTTAAAATACAAATATACATTATGTTCTTTAATTTCCAAATTTTCACGACTCACTAAAACTAATTTTTTTGTACAAAGGGACCATAAAACTTTTTGAAAGAAAACAAATGTAGATCATATGTTTTCAATGTTATGCGAATAATCTGACAGTGAGATCAGACACCGAGAAAAATGAAGTTATCATTTTGAAAAATTGTGCATTAAATTAAGAATGCAAACACATGCTGGGAGATTTGGGGGTAAACAAGAATTATTTTTGTCTATAATCCTTGTCTTTTAACATTATAAAAAAGGTATGTTTACAAAAACTTAATAAGAAACAAGAACAAAAGTAGTACAGTTCTTCAAGCATGCTTATAAGTTGATCTACAAATATTAATGACAGTTCGACGGTTTTCATACCTGCTTTTCTCAGTTGCATACATAGTCTGTCACATTAATATTCCGGCACGAAAACTGGCGTTGTTTTCACCTTAACGCAACGTGAGAAGAGAACCGCCGTATTGGGTTTAATTAATTCATAATATATTACGATCTGAAAGTCAGTCTTCAGTAACCAAATGACAGTGACTAATGCAAAAAGGGAAAAAAATTACACAACGAAAATAAGATAGAATGTTGCTAAATAAACTGCACCTGTTTTACAATACCAAAAAGAAATAATTAAATCATAAATCACGATTTAACTGCTTAATCCACCAAAAATAGTTACTGGCAAGCAAAAGGTCACAACAGGGGGAGAATAAAAGTTTTATACACCTGTCTCTCTTCAACCCTTTATAATAAGGGTTTCCAGCTTGTATAGGCTCAAGGGCCACATTGGAAACCTTATGCATGATCGCGAGCCGCACTTTCATAATTGGCCAATTTTCCTAAAATTTTGTAAGTAGGATGGAAGTATCAGTATGAAATAATATGCATAGTTAAAAAAAAAAAAAAAATCGTTCTAGTTGCTTAACCCTTAATTAAGTCTGGCCGCTACACCGGACATGTATATTTATAACTACTATATAACATCATTGTCAGTGTTCGCCACAGCGGACATTAATTATCTCAAAAATGGAAAATGATATAATTTTATTTATTTATTTTACAGAGATCCTAATGTCTATACAGATATGGAAAAATAACACAAATTAAAAAATATTTGAAAAAACATCTTGTCAAATTAAGTGTTAAAGCAGTGGGTGAACCCCTATATATTTCTGGGGATCAAGACTATTTGTATATTTTAAATGTAAGAATAAACGAACTAGGAAATCATATTAGGAAAACAGTTAAAGGAAAGTTTTTTAAAAGTTAAAGGATATAATTAAAGCTCCAATAACACTAATTATTTCACAGTTGCATAGAAGAATAAATTTAAAAATAAACAAAAAGCTATTATGATACAAATAATTGCATTTTGAGGATGATTACTAAACAATGTCAGTTTATTTGAATTAATATTGACAAATGGCAAGAAGAAAAAGAAACGAAAAGGTACTAAAATTAAGAGTGTTAACGTAACTATAATTAAAAGTATGATAACTAAAATTAATAATGTAATCAAAATAAAATTTTAGAAAAGATATTTTAGTGGGAGTATTGTGGATAGTCGCCAGCAGCAACCAATGTACGGATGTCCATCATCATCTCAGAAGATAAGACAAGGACGAATTTACAACTCGAGTTCTGTACTGATATTAAGGTAGCCGTCTACGTTGAAATGTCATTTTTTTGCCAAAAATCATAATTTTATTTATTACTCTATTGTAAAATTTCAACTTTTAGGCTTCTAAATCTGTTTTTGTTTTGTCTCTGCGGCATTTTAAAGAAAAGTTACAGCTGTTTAAACATCAGTGACAGCTGTCAAATCAAAAACAGGAACCGGAAATTGTGAATTTAAAGCCTCTTAAAGAACATTTTTTGGACAAAACTTTTTAAATTTTCATGAAGATTAGTTTAAACATTTTTCTAGTATTTTTAATAATTAGCAACTTGGCAATTAGAAAGTTTTGACGTAAGAAAGTGTGGGGAATTTTAAATATGTATTTTAATTTTTTAATAGTTAAAGTTATTTTCATAAACTTCAAATGCGTTTTTCTCAAAACGGTATTTTTAATAAAATGTTGACACTTGAAATGTGATTTCTCAAAAAGTTCTTAAAATATTTTGTTGGAAATTATTATGGATGCTTTCGATAGTATTTACAAGTAATGACCTAAAAGCTTTAAATTTGGATAATTTTTAATGATGTTATACTAATAGTTAGATATAAAGGTAATGGAAATTCGTTAAAAATTCAATGTGTAAGGTTTTGAAGGACCAAAATTTTTTTACCATGAGTAAATTAAGCAAAGATTTTAGGTGAGTCACTAGTCCAGTGTATAAGAAAAGAGTTGCATCAAAAAATATTGAAATAATTTAATTTATTAAAAAATTAGACCTTTTGAAAAAACCCGATTTTTTTACTAAATTTTCTTTATTTATCAGAAATTTTATAAAAACTTCTCCAGGAATAAATTGTTTAAGTGCAATTCCTATGAAAATATTAAAAATAAATCTAAAAATGTAAAAACATGAACTAGTTTCTACGTTTAAAGAAAAAAGTTCTCGGAACGTAGACGGATACCTTAAGTGAGTTCCATCAAAGAAAAAACTATTGAGGTATGTAATTTCCTCCCCCCACACTCCCCTCCAAAAAAAGTTTTCGCAACCCGCCAGTTGGAAATTCCTACTTTATAATGTAGTAGGTGATAGTTTCCCCACCTCATTGAAGTACTACTGTAAGGTCACGGGGAACTTCTTTGTTGCTCCTGCAGAGCTTCTGACCGTAGTTTGTTTATTGTTGTGAAAAATACAAAGAGCAACACAAAACTGTAAAATAAATCCAAAGGATTTCCTTTGATTTAAAAAAAAAAAAAAAACAATAATAACGATGCAAAACCATTATGTTATCATTTCTTTAATGCAGAATCAATTCTCGTTCCATAGACCAAATTATTTTTTATTGTTGGGATGGGTACAACACATAAGGAGGTTATGTCAGCAATGTATTTTAATTATCTTTGTGCAAATCAAATTATTGCTACAATAATAGGAAAGAAGATGTAATCACGTAGTACTGAATTTACTTTATTCTTAAAATACTCTTTCAGATTAGAAACAGGGCCGTAGCTTAGGGACCAAACCCCCCCCCCCCCCCCCCAAAAAAAAAAAAGTTCTGGAGTTTACAGTAAAGCAATTTAGTATTGAAATAAAAGTACATTATAAATTTAAAAATTATTTTAAATTGCATACTTAATCAAAATTTAGCTTTTAAGTAAAAATGTTTTCAATTGACATTTCTAGCTACTTTTTAAATTTCAATACTTTTTCTCTAAATTGTTTCATACATTTACTAAAAAAATATCATACAAGATTCTGCATGGAATTTCACCACTTTATATATAGTATTAAACTTTGTTTAAATTTTAATGCAATTAATATTGAATATTAACTTTATATAATTTTTCACTGGATTTTATGTCTTTAAAATAAAATTGAAATATCATTCGTGGGGATGGAACTCAGTCCAGTTTGAACCTCATGCTCCTGGAAACTACATCATGACTACGGCCCTGAATAGAAATAAAGTCCTATATTCAGAATAGCACAATTTAAAATTTTATAACTTTTTTTTACTGTAAATGAACATTAGTTACTCCCTAATTTTTAAAACATGATTCTTATCCATAAAAAAAATTAACTTATGAGATAATTTTTAAACAGCTAATATTAAAATATTTTTCGGAGAAAAAAAAATGTTTTTTGTACTAGCCGTTTTTACAAAAAAAAAAAAAAAAAAAAAAAAAAAAAAAAAAAAATTCCTCGTACTTTTACATAAATTATATAGCTTTCAATTTTCAAAAGGCAGTAAACGCGAAACATAACCATAAAGTTATTTTTCGTTGTGGAGAATCAACTCTCAAGACTGCTTATTATTTCTTTTTTTAACTGTTGAGACGGCTACTACATACAATAGCATATTCTTTCAAAAAATTCTTTACTAGAGTATTGAAAATTTAGAATTTACTTCAGAAACACCACAGAGTCTACAGGAAAGTGCCGTGCTATCATGCAAAGAGGCGGTTATATCAGGCGGCATAAACAACAAAATCTAAATTTTAAAGGGGCGGTATTTCGAAGACATGCATCACAGCGAAAATTCCCCACACGGTCCAGGGCTTAGCTCGAAGGAAAATAAGTTAACTCTCATGCTAACCAAAATAATATAATTTTGAAACAAAACTAAATAGCTTTTACCACCAATTTATTATAGCGGAAAAAACTGGAATTTTTTAAGATTATAATTAACTTATGTCCCATTCTAAAACAGTTATTTTATTAAATGGAACCACCACCTAAGTAAATTCCAGTTGTAAAAAGAAAACACAGATATTTCCCGGTTACAGCATTCTTGCAACGCAAAGACATCTGAGCACCTGTCCCACCACTTAATTATATATTAAAAGCACGTTCTTTATTATATACACGTCTCAATGACTCCAACAGTAGAACACAAATATTTCGAGCTCCAAGTGCTATAATCTGATAACAGAGGGCACCACGAGCAAGGATTTGTATGATGCACAGTGATAAAAGTAGTTAGATACTATACACTTTAAATAAAAAGAAACCCTTATAAATACTATTTAACTAAACAAATTTTAAGTTAAACTATCTGAATTTTTAAAAATAATGTAAATATTAAAAATTTCTCAAATTTAGAACAGTAATGCAAGATAATTATAGAAAGTGCACCACGCAATAGTGGTGATTTTTATTTAATTGCTCACAGCACAAACCCAAAAAATAGCTAATACCAGAAAACATTAAAAAAAACCGAAAGGTAGCTGAAAATTTAACCAAACTGTTACAGGAAAATGCTATCAAGCACGTAATACAGACTAAAAGTACTCCTCTTTTTGCGAAACCCAGGAGAGTTTCACCCCCCTCCCCCAGTACCGGATTTAGTAGGAGGGGTCCCGGATTCCCCCATAACCCGTGAATCAATCAGTTTTTGCTAAAATTTACGATAATTTTTTTATAATGGAGGATAATTATACGACTTTTATAAGACAGGTGCCTTTTTTTTCGTTGACAGCATTGATTCTGCACATGACTCATGGTTAAAGTTAGCTAATAATAAGAAAGGAAGTGCGTTGAAGAATATTTTGCACTTGGTTGATGGCAGCCCAGGTGTCACTGATAAGTTACAAGCTGCTAAGAATGCATTTCAATTCATCGTTTCTACAGGTATTTGCAGACCATCCAGTAGCTGTTGGACAAGTTTCAGGGCTGATCCAACAAGGGGCAAGTTGGTGCACAGCACGTGAGTGACGAAATGATTATCAATTAACATATAAATAAGCACAAGGTTTGTAAACATGAGTGGACAACGGGGTACGATTGGTATTGGGAAGTCCGCTCTACATGGTCCCCGAATTTAATGGAGATAAGAGACGTACAGTGACAGTGCATTAAAAGAAACCACCATTCCAAATTGCTAACCTACCACGCACCATCGGGATTGTAAACACCGGCTGAATGGAGATACATCTGTTCAAATTGGACATGGGCTTACAATCAGATTCCGACACATAAGATGTATCCAAAACTAGTGTAATAGTTTGTTTTTTTTTTCGGTATATTTGAATTTGTATTCATGCCACATCAATTTTCCAGCACTTTATTATATACCAAATTTAGCGGAGATTTGATTTCAGCATTTCGATGATGTTCTTGTTGGTTCTTCAAGACACAAAGAGAATCTTTAAAATTTTAAAAATATTGTCTGGACATTTCTACGAATATGGAGTATACTTAAGTGCAATTAAGAGTATTTTCAGGCATCCCAGTGCAAAAATTCTTGGGCAAACAATATTTCTGATTTAAGACCCTCTTCCTCTAAAATACATGGTCAAGGTAATCGTCATTTTTCTAATGGTTTTTAATAATTGTTTCTCCTAGATCCGCTTTGCTAATATTTAAATAAAAAAAGTTATTTAATATTATCCCAAGTAATACATGTCAAATGAAGTGACCAACTCCAAATGCTCTATTTTTTATGCAAATAATTTTTAATTAATTCTCAGATTAATCATTTAATAGAGCGAAATCAGTTGTTTTGTAATACTCATTAGTAGTACACATAAATATTGGCATATGTAGTTTAAATATTTTTTCTAACAACATAATTTTAGTTAATCTTTCACACACACACACACACACACACACACACACACACACATATATATATATATATATATATATATATATATATATATATATATATATATATATATATATATATATAGTTATGACTTTGTTGATTATTAATGGTATTCCACAGTCTACTTTTAAGCTCAGAAAGAAAAATGTAAGCAATGAAAATTTGACACCAGACAAAATTCAGTGGGTTTTACAATGTATTGGAAAAAAATATAAACAAAGAAAATGCAAGCATTACAGGATTAATTTTACCTTTGTGCATTTAAAATATACTACAAAATGAGTTTTGAATTTTTTTTTCACATAACTCTTGCAAACATTTATTAATATGATGCTTCAAAAACTTTAATAAAATAAGAATTTAAGTTTTATCTCTCTTAGATGCTTTATCATTTCATTACAAGCTATATTTAAAAGGAAAAAACTTTTCTTCTCCTATAGCTCTTCCTTGATCTGAATCACAATAAATAACAAAACTGTAAACAAAGAAGTATTCTCTTTTATCATTAAAAGAAATCATGTTCAATAGAAAAAAATTAAGCCCTAAAGAAATGGACAACTCCTAGCATAAGAAATACAAAAGAATTTGATTTTGTAGTTAAAGGCACTAACAAGTATACACGCTTATTGCTGTGCAGCACATATTGAGTTATTTTGTATTTTGAAATTAAAATGTCCAAAGCAAGAAAAAAAGAAACACAGAAAAAAAAATGCACTTTTAAAGTACGTTTTTTTTCTTAATACAAATCTTCATGTTGCATTTTATAATACTGAATTACAAGTATTATACTCTGAATAAAACATATTTCGGGTTAAAACTTAACATCATATTTAATCACATTGCTATCATTATATATTCTGTTGTCACCCATTACAGATTTTGACATTTTATTCAAATTTGTAACAAATACAATGGTAGAACTCTGATTATTCAATATGTCAGTTACAAACTTACAAAAGAATATATTGATTTAATCAGCTAATAAAGATATAAAATATTTTAAGAAATATCATTATAATATTAATATCAGGAAAATACAAATTCACATCTATAATTTATTGAAGGAAATTTATAATAAGCCACTTTTGGAAAATAAAAATAGTGCAGACAACAGAATAGAAATCAAAATTTTAAGTTCTGTTTTCAAAGTTCCTTTCTGTGTATTGAAGATGATAAAATTCACTGGGTTTTATGCTCCTGTTGAACAAAATTTCTTCTAAAATATAAATGCTCAAAAAGCAAAGGTTACAATTAAGGGGTTAATGTCAGTCATGATCATCCCTATTTCCTTAAAATTAAAAAAGAAAAACAATGAGAAATGATGCACTTTTTTTCAGAACATCAAATAGTATTTAAACATTGCCAATAGAAAAATTGCAATTATTCACAAAAACACGAATTTCATTCAGATGAGGTACATTCTCTCCCTCTATTAGAAGTATAATTTTTTTATACACAGAGATCAATTGAAACTTTTATTTCATTGACAATAGATCCATAAAAGTTCCAGGTAAAAAAAAAATATGCAAAGGCACAAATGCTTAAAATATAAATGCTTTACTAAGAAGAAATGAAATGAACATAAAGGTTCTAATTAAAATTTTAAAAATGCACTGAAATTCACAAACATCATAATTTGGAGTTTTACCAAAAGAAGTTCTTTTCTCTATATTTTTCAAAGACAGATATGTATTATCAAAATGATAAACATTTTTTTTAAAAATCTAATTACATATAAACCAAAAATTCATAAAATTATTAAGGTATTTCTTAAAATTGCATAACCTGCTATCCTAACCCCCTGATCAATTGTGTAAACAAATAGAAAAACAAACTTAAGTTTGATCAATTTACATTTATTTTTGTCACTTTAATATAGTACAGAAAAAAAAAATCATGACAAAGAAATTTTTTCATAGAAGAGAATAATAGCTATCAATACATATATATGTATATGTCTGTATGTATATATATGTATATATCCATATGTACATATATGCATATATATAAAGAGAGAGAGTGATCATAAAATAAGAATTTAATTTAATTATAAATTATGTTGTAGTCATATTTCTTGCAGACTTTCTTTCTGGTGAAGGATGTTTTAATTGTGGGAAATTTGGTTGTTTGTAGATATGAGCAAATTTTGTATTTCTGGTGTGTAGGGATATAATGGTATAATGATTATGTTTATGTAATATTGCTTTTAGTGGTTTTATGCTATTTATAATAATTTATATACTTCGTGTTAGTATGTTTTAAATTTATGGCAACTTATCAAGGTTTTAGTGATGTACAATATCTACAAGAATGTTGCTCAAACTTAAAAATTAGTTTTAACTGAAGCTGGAGGGTTAGACCTCCCTCCAGACCAATTAACTACATTACCTTCACTGTTTTTTTTTCCTTCATAATTTAATTTTAATTTTTATTTTATGCTATAAAGATTTTATATGAGCTGCACTGCATCGTTAAAAAATTCTTAATACTCAATCCTTAAACTCCCCCTTTTTTAATTTTTCTATTTTTTAATATTATGTATATATATATATATATATATATATATATATACAGTAAAGCCTCTTTAGTGGACGACTCTAAGGAGGGGTACTCCAAAGGTATAATAATAATCCAAAGGGATCTAAATAAGGGATACTCCAAAGAGTGACAGTAAATTTAACTTATACAGCTTAATAATAACCCATACAAAATGAAAAACTTTTTTCTAACTGAACCTGTTTATTTATTGTAGGCTCTATATGTTCTGATAGAGAGAGAGAGAGAGAGAAATGTGGTCCTATTTTAAAAAAAAAACATCTATACATTAAAAATAACATGCATTTTAACTGTTGACATGATAACTTCAAGAAAAGGTTTTAGTTATGTTAAAAAAGTCATCTTCTCAAATAACTTCCACATAAAAAGAACAAAATTATCAAACTTAAAAAAGACAAGTGAAATTATTTATTATTGCACAAAATCCACAGTAATTAACCTTAAAATAACATACTATTTAATTCAAACAACTCATTTAATAAAACTAAAAATTATTTTAAAATAACTATTACTTAAATAACTCATTTAAATATAACTAAGGGTAGTTTTAAGTGTAAGCTTTGACTATGTTTCATAATTAAGAATTTTGAACACTAATACAGATATCATAAAATGGTATTCAAATAGGCAAAAAGTTGCATGAATATTAAAATAATAATAAAACAAATTTTAGTCAACAGTAAAAAGAAATGAATTTCCAATTTGCATCTTATGACACAAAAAAAAGGACATTGTATCAAATTATGAAACATACAAAGTCATAGAGTTATAAAACATGTACATAAATGCATAATTTCAATTCAATTCTTCAGATGTTGAAGTATATAAATGCTCTTAATATTATAATTTATATTTCAGTAATGAAGCAGTATATCAATAATGACTGTATTAAGGCAAAACAGTCTGGATTTAAAATCAGACTGTCTTGTCCTAAAATATAATTATAAGCTATTTACATAGCTTATAATTACATTCAGTCTGATAAGAAATAAATAGAAACATAATATCAGTAAAGAAGAAAAAAGGTACTAAGTTTTTTGTTCAAAGCAGCATTAATGTAAAGTTATAAGCCTAGAAGTTCACAAAATAACATTGAACAAGCTCTACAAACTGTCTGTTTTATAATTAAAACTTAACATAACATGGGATGTAAAGTTTGATTTTTTTTAACTATTATAAAATTGTTCATATTTTCTATTTAATTTCAATGAAAAAAATTACTAAATGTTCAATACTAACAGAACAAATACAAAATATTTTAAAGTATTAAAAACCTTTTGAAAACATTTAAAACTAAAGAACATTTAAATTTTTCATTTGTTATGAAATTGAATCAGGGAAAAGGATATTTTTCCATTCAAAATACAGCAAATTATTGGGATTATTACATTTTTAATGGATGAAAAAAAAGCATTGTTAAATTGTCTTAAAAGTAAAATGTGAGGTTGGAATTAGTTTGGCTTCATGCTCACCTAAAAGAAATCCTGCTACAAAAAATAAGATTACTTTTTGTAGGTAATAACTTTTAAAATAACTAACAATATTCTGTAATTGATGGGGAAAAAACAGGAAAAAAAAAAGGTACAATTAAGTAAATGCAAATATTATAGTAATACAAAAAAGAATCTTAAACCATGAATACCAGCCAAAGTATTGTTATAATCTTATAAGAAACTGAATGTGTTGTAATTTCTTATCATAGCTTCAAAAATCAACCCATCTACAAGCCAAAACATGAACATTTTTATATAAATCAAATTAGAACTTCCCAAAGTAATTATTTTATAACTGTTTATAACAAATGGAATATATTATTCGAATTAAATTTACAGCGAAAAAGAAAAGAGAAATAAACAGAAAATATTTTTCTCTAAAAGACTTATTTTTCAAATAGAAAAAAACTAGAATCACAGCAACAAAAAGCATATATTACGAATTATTTTCTGAGATACCACTACCAAAAAATAATACAAAATTCATTTTTTACACATTGTGTCTATGTGTATGTATATATGTATATATATATATGTATATATGTATATATATACAGTGGAAACTCATACAAAGACAAAGGGAAGTGTAAAAGTCTCCGTATAAGTAAATGCTTCATATAAATGAACAGTCATTCGCCTATGAAAACATGAAACCAAGACTATATAAATAATTTTTCTTCTTTTTTAATAAACGCATGTTAAAAGTAAAAAATATTTATTTTAATGTCTGTATACTATAACAAAAAAATAAAATTTTCCATTAAATGCAACAAGTTGTTCTATATGCATTAAATTCATATAAACATATAATGTAAATTTTTTATAAATACTTTTATACTAAAAAAATTTTGAACTTTAAGAAAAATAGAAAAGGCTAATAGGATAGTCTAAATTAACAGAAACTCTTTCATCTATATTGCAAAGACTAATACAAACTAAAGTTTTAAAAAAACTAGAAAATTACAGGGGGATGTTAATATGCACCTAACTGGGATTATAGCTCATGTTATATTTGTAAAATTGCTCATTTTAGGTCTTTTTCATCTCTTTTCCCCATTTTGGTAGAATAATTTTATAGTAGAATTTAATTTTTTTGTTCTGTCCCTTTTAGTTTAATTGAGTTTATCATAACCTTTTTCAAAACTTTCGATTTTATTTTCAAAAGAAAGCTTCATCCATTTTTCTCTTTCTCATTGTCTCTTCCTTGTGTTAAAATGTAAAAAATATAAATGGTCATATGTTATGAATATAACAAAATAGCTGACTTTAATGAAAAATCTAAATATTTGAGAAAGCAAGGGATGTAAATGAGTTTAAAGAAATGGACCAAAAAATCTTTTGAGTTAATATAATCATATATAGTTCACAGAAAACCCATGCTACTTTCATATACCTGATTAAAATTTACATTGAGGAATAAAATATATCTTGGTATAAGTTAATGTTTCGTACAACTGAATAGTGTATAATTGGCAGTTATGTATACAGAGAACAGAAAATACTTTGCATCACTGAGTATTTCATATAGCCAAGTTTCATATAAATTAGTTTCTACTGTCTGTGTGTTTTTATGTATATATATATATATATATATATATATATATATCAATATTACTACCACTGACATAATTATCCAAATTTCTCCTTTTTCCACCCTTTTCATTTTTATAATATGTAATTTCCCAATCATAAAATGTCAGATAAAGGCATGTTCTCTGACTTAAATTCTTTTTTATCTATCTCTCAAAACTTAACACTAGAATAATTGCTAATTTTCTGTCCACTAGTCACATTTTTCAGCTGTCTTAGGAAAATGTTCTTGCTTCTGCAATAATTAAAAATTTTTACTGTATTTTAAAGATAGCTTAAATGATCAAGGTTCACTCTTGCTCCCCCAAAATTTCTGAACCATCTTAAGTCTCATGGGAACAAAATCACATGATTCACTCCCTGTAGGGCAAACATGGCGAAAAATGCATATATAAACATAGAGCATTCTATGTAGACCTATTGCACTATAAAGACAGTCAACTGAAAAATGCATTTTGATTCTCAATGATTGTAAAGCTCCATAACTCTGGACTTCATTTTCTGATGTCATGACTCCAATTCAATTAAGAGTTCTTTTCATCCAGTAAGCATGAGAAAATTAAATAATAAGGGCTAATCTCCAGTGTTATTGATGAAGAATATTTCACCAGGTTATATATATATTCAGAAATATTTTAACATACAAATTGTTTTCAGTTATAACTAGCTCTCAGTAAAACTAATTTCACACATGTCATTTTCTTTTACATGAAACTTCAATTTATGCAAATTTAAAATGTCTTGTATACATAAATTATTGTTGACATTATTGTCATTATATCCAGTTTATGAAAAGTAACAGATTTTTGAAATGTAATCATAAAATTTAATCCTAAAAGCTTTGAAATGCTTCATATAGCAGTAAAGTAACAAAAACAAAAAAATATTTAAAGGACTCTTCACTTAATAAGTCTTATGATACTTTATATATTTGCTTGAGGTGACTATATATATATATATATATATATATATATATATATATATATATATATATATATATATATATATATATAATACATATACTGCAAAGGTCATTCAAGAATAAAAATATCAGTATATATAAAGAAACCCCCATTGGGGACATTCCCTAATACAGGACAACTCTATTTAAATGCCACTTTTATTAGCCATAGTCCCTACCCTCTTATTTTTAGTGTGTTTACCTTTAAATATTAGGCAGCCATTTTGAATGAAAATAATTAACTGGACATATTAAATAAAATTAAACTAATAGACCCAAAAGGATTGGTTTCCCAAAAGGATGACCATTCATAGGTCTCAAATTCAAATATTTTATTGTTTTTCATACTATATACGGTTCAAGATTTAAAATATATAAAAAAATAAAATTCAGAATTGTTTGTGGTAAGAAGAGAAATGTCAAAAGTTTT
Organism: Pardosa pseudoannulata; assembly: GCA_032207245.1. Lineage (NCBI taxonomy): Eukaryota > Metazoa > Arthropoda > Arachnida > Araneae > Lycosidae > Pardosa > Pardosa pseudoannulata. The sequence goes on along the minus strand of CM063502.1, from coordinate 75,999,252 downwards.
CAGTGTTCAAGCTCAAATATAAAATATATATTTGAGGACAGTCATATTTTATTTATTTAGATAACGCAATCTTGATTCCATATCTTAAATCAGGTTAATATATGTAAAAGCAATAAAACTGTATATTTGCTCCCTAACATCATTTTTCTTTGAAAAACTGATATTAAAAACATATATTTAAAATCAGCTAAAGTTCTCTATTTTGCAACATGGATTTCAACATCAAACTGTGAAGTATATAGCAACACTTTTCAAAGTTAATCTTAGAATTCCTGTTTAAAGAAAATAAAGCTTTTAATTAAGAATCAAATATAGTCATGAGAAAAATTTTATAAAGTAAAAATATAAAGTAAAAGAAGTTAATAAAGTATCAAATATTCCTAACTTGGAAGGGGGGTTATTTATAAATGTAAAAAAAATAAGCTTTCGTTTACTATTATATACATAAGAATTGTTTCATTGACACTGCTAGTTATCTTCTATAGAAATTGATCTATCATGTGATGTCAAGAATTTTCAATAAATATCTCCAAATAGCAAATAATTTCTTAGTAGTTTGCTTTTATAAAGAATCATTATAGAAGTTTAAAATTAATGAGATATTTAAATAGACCCTTTGAAAAGCCAGTTATGTTGAATAAAACAGTAGAAAAAGGAACAATGTTACAGACGTATAAATATAAAAGATTATGTATGTTATTACATGCATCCAAAATGTTTGACAAACACTACTAGTTAGAGAATTATCTATCAAAATTGGTATATTATGTGGTGTTAAAATTTTCAACTAGTACCTCAGTAAATAATATCCAAATTTTTTTTGCTTCTAGGAAGAATGATTCTAAAAGATTAAAATTAATGATAGATTTAAAAAAAACATTTCGAAAAAAAATGCCATGTTGAATCAGAAACAAAAGGAAATACTTGTAACTGCCAGTCTTAAAATTACAGACCATATTAAAAAAATTTTATTATGATTTTAAATTAGTACAACAAAATTTAAATTACTCAATAATCTATAGTAATTTTAGTTGCAATTAAAATATCCTATATGTTATATAAATGTAAAAAACTAAAATCTATTATAAATTATTTCCATAATACATTTTAGTCCTTCCAAATAGACAACACATTTGCTGGTTCTAAATTGTTTGCTATTTAAAGGTCTCACCATACTACTTTTCTGATGTCAATTCTGACATGAATAGAAATAACTAGAGAAAAAATAATTAGGATGCGTTAACATTGAATTCTCTGAAACAATTTCTTAATGTAACATAACAACACTTTCTTAACAATGATCAAAATATTAAAGAAACAAGCAAATCAGACAACAAACAAACAGCAAATAACAAGCATTAACAGACAAAATTATTAAATTATGATAGTTAAAACTATAAATGCTTAAGCTTATCAAAATAATTTATAACTGGTCTTAACACATTACCAAGCAAATTGATTTCTTAAACAATTCTGTATTATCTTAAAAATATGCTAAATTAAGCTTCTAAGTATGATTTAAAATCACAGAGTATTAATATGACTCAAAGAAAAAATTATAGGAGAAATAATTTACTTACAGCTTTTGCATCTGCAGCAAGGAAAGAATGGCAGTACTGTAAACTGAAGTGTCCATTTGGTTCCCGTGCAAGAAAAGAAAACTGGCAGTTTTCTGGGTCACAGGTTGCAAAAGAGATTCTTCGCAAAGCATGAGCCATCAAAACACTCTGAAATGAAATGAAAATATCATAGTAATCACTTAGATATGAGAATACACTGAATTTCAAGAACAATGTAAAATAGTATACCTGTACCAGTAATGAAAAATGTTTGCTTAACTCACAAATGATACTGAGTACTTTCCACTTTGAATACAATATATATATATATTGAATTAAAAAAATACTTTTAGATGAAAAAGTATATAATAAATTTAATTTTCCTATTAAATACTATTTTCTATAACTCCTCTTAAAATTCATCTAAAACTGCAAAATTTTTCACAGAAAAAAATAAAACATTTATTCAGCTCGTTAATAAAATTAAAAGAAAGAATATATTGTAAAATTGATCTCATATATAGAAAAGTTATTAAAAATTTCATGAATAAGAAGCTAAAATGAAATATTTTTTTTCTTTTTCAATGTGAAGACACTTATCTTTATCGGCATTTGCTTGTATAATACAAGATTGTTGATTCTTTTACTATGGGAGCACCATATCAGTGGTTAACTTTATTCCCTAAGAGGAAAAACACAAGTACATCCAAAACTTATTTTGGAATCAAACTCAAGCCCATCAGTGGATGTACAACATACCAACCACCATACAATATGAGCAACATGAAATTATCATAAAAAAGAGATGAAAAACAAAATTATCAGTTTATTTAGATCTCTATCCATTTGTAATAGTTTTAATATTCTATTAAAAAAAGAGACTGTAAGAATATGTCTGAAGTCCATTTTATAAATTTTGTTATAATAAAGAGTAGTACGGCTCTTACATCACTTAAAATTGCCAAATAATTTCCATGTGCTTTTCCTCTCAGTTTTTTTCTTTTATATAACACTACTGAGATTATTATACAATTACTTAAGGTTGAAAGCGAATGAACTTGTAAACATATCAGCAATGATAATGCTGAAAAAAATACAAAGCACAATATGCTGGGTTTTTTTAATAAATATTACATTACATGACTAAAGCCTTTTTTCCTGGTTAATAAAATTTAAAACCAAGGATACAGCAATTGAATGATATACATTTATTTTCCAATGCAGCTAGCAATATAAATAGATATCTTTATGCAAAACATGACTGTGAAGAAGGTTACTTATTTAGAACCATCTAGGGATTATGTGTAGATTAAGGAATACTAAAGATGTGAGTGACATTGCTCTTACTGGGTTCACATAATTTAGAAGCAGGAATCAAGTAAAAGACCAGGCTTGTCCTGCTACCTCCAGAGGTATCATTTGAACTTAAAGGACATTGCAACCAGAAACATATTTTATGTGTCCAAGGTACCATTAATGAACATCTATGGCCAGCTCCAGTCTCAACTCATAGTCCTCCAGCTATGAGATCAACTGACTGAGCTACTACAACCCAAATAAAAGATGTAGAAAATACCAGCATGGAAAAATTATTTACATGTTTTTTCACCTTAGAAAAATATTAATAAGCTTTTTCTTAATTGATCTATATAATAAATATCTTGCTAATCTTAGATATGTCTCTAAAGATCATTAGTTTTTGAAGAGTAAAACTTTGTAGCACTATGTATGAATAATTATGAACCACTTATAAAAGTCTTACTGACATAGCACGGAGTTGGCAAATTACAAAAGACTATACTTACATGTTTCATCCTTATGATAAAGACATGTAAAAAAAGGTATATATTGTATAAGCAATTGCATAGCACTAATACATAATAAATGAAAATGCTAAAATATAGAAATAAAATTATAATGTAACATAAAAGAGAAAAGCACTTTTATAATTACAGAAGCTAGAAATAAAAATTTATAGTACTAAAACTACATGCCCAATTAAAATATTCAAACTAAAAGTATGATCAAGTGAGCCATAATTACAGCAGTTTTCTAGGCCATTTATTAAACTGTATTTTCTCAGCATTTGATGAATAATTTGATTTTAGACCCCATATTTCTTAATATTTGCAGAGTACTGTATAATCATAAAAGAAATAAACTGAAGCTCTGTATCAATGTATAGATTACTATATTTCAATAAGATTTAAAAATTTTGTTTATGCAAAATATATCACTGCAACAACTACTAATTTTACTCAATTTTTCATTATTTATTTTTTTATATTTTAAGAGTTGCAGATTCTGGTGTTTCAGCACATTAAACAAGAATTTTATTGTCTTTTCAAATGTGTTTATAAGAAAATGACAGATGCTTTCAGTTTTATTAAAGATTGACTCAGGTTCTATAAATTACCTTAAATAATAACATTATTTTCCAATTTTGTTAAATTCCGTGAAAAAATTTCTGTTTAATCACTCTAAAAAATGAAAAAAGTAAAAAGAAAAATAGCATATTAACCACCCTCAGAAGTTTTTTTGCTCCTTCCACAAATTTTAAAAAATTGCATTTTTAGATAGGATATATATTATCTATCCTTATACTTAAATAACGATATAAACAGGGTAGAATAGTTCATCAAATAATGAAAATTCATACAGTACAACTGCTGATACAGTAAAAGATTTATAAATAATGAAATCAAAGCAAACAGGGAAACTAATGTTTAAATATAATACATATATGTATGTGTGTGTGTGTGTGTGTTATTAGTTCAAAATATATAAAAATTGATATCTTCACATAAAAAAGGAACTAGCATATAATAAATACTTTTAAAATATGTAGTGATAAGAAGAATTATGTTTCCTAATATAGCAAATTTTTTAACTATTTATGGGAGAAATTTTGATACAATTAAATCTATATACATCAAAAACCTGTATTATCTTGAATTTTTTTCATTTCCATGCATTGTCAAATAATTGCTCTTGCCTTTTCTCTATTTATCTCAAACTTTTGTTTTAAACAAAACCTCTATATTTTAAAATCTGGAGTCTTTACCAAATTTGAATTTGGATGACTATTTATACTTGAAAACAATCAATTAGTTTCTTCATCTGGCAGAAGATAAAAGATTCTGAAGAAAGGTACCAAACTGATAACATTGAACAGTAGAATAAAGATTGGGTGAAAGTTAGAAAATTGCCTGAAGTTGATGTTATTTTTGAGTTTATAAATTTGGACAATTCTTTTGCTACTTATGGAGTTCTAAGAGAAAAACAAACAAATAATTGTGAGATTGTTCTAATAATGAGGGTGGTGAAACAAGAGTTGGATATAGATCCTCTAAAAATCACAGCAAATTATAAGGGGAAGGCAATTGACATTCTAAGAAACTTTCTTAAATTAAAAGATAAAGTTAGTCAGGTTTCTTCACCATAGCCAAAATAAGAATTATAGATCAAAATAAAAATATTCAACATCAAATTGTAATAACAGATGATTTTTATTGAGGTATTACCTCATATATAATTGTAGACTGTGTTATAATTATCATATTAAATCACATTATTTACAAAATGACATCAAAAATTCTGGATTGAAATAGCCCTAAAATTTTAAAACATCTGTATCTTGAAAATATGTCTATTTCAAAATTTTCTCTTTTTAGGCAGGTTTAATGGTATAAATTACGCTCATTTTATAAATAATCAATTTACTATAAAGTTAGGATTTTATAAGAGTATATATTATATAGTGGATATAATTATTTATGAGTATCTATATATGTACATATAAATTTAAAATATGCAGTTTTACAAAACAATGCAATTTTGAAAAAAGAAATTATTTCTAAATTAGAGACATGAAATAATTTATTGGTAATTTAACAAAACAAAATTTTTTTTATAGATTTAATCAATTTTCCCTGTTAAAATTAAATACTGAAAAATTATTATTGCACTCACAGATAGTACTTAAAGTACAGTTTTGAACGGATCATAACTGCTTTATTGAACAGCTGCTTAATCTTAGACAAAATAAGCAAAGTAATGAGTGTAGTGTAACATCAACAAAATGGACATAAAGTTAGGTAATGCGAAACACATTAACATTTTAGAATAATATAATATAATTAAATTATACTGAAAATGTAAATAAAAGAGACAGTAATAGAAAAGATGAAGATCAACATAACTTCTCTTTAACAACAATTTCTATTTTGTTTAGCCTCAAGTGATAAAAGGCAATAAAACTGTAAAAATTATAAATAGTAGTAAGATAGAACAAAAAATAAATAAATAAATAAAAGTTAAAAGAAGTAGTGATATGAAAACTAAACAGGGCAAAAATTGTTACAATTTAGATTTAGTAAAACAAAGCTATCTATTTGACACATTTCACAGACAACAGGATATGTTTAAAACTCATTTACAACAATTCTAAATATCATCTGAGATGATAAAATTAATATTACTCTTCATTCAAAATAAAAATTGCATTAATAGACTACAAGAAAGATGCAAAGATACTGTTTTGGCTGGCAGCAGGAAGCGAAATAGATGATATGGCTAAAATTTAACATGGCTTGTCTGATGCACTGTAAGACTGTGTATAATAATATATATCAACAATTTATTTTTAAATTTACTATTAAATTATCTAGTAATTATTTTGAATTCTTCAAGAATTTTTTTTTAATAAAGATGTTAGATTATTTCAATTTAACACATTTAATGAATGTAAGTCATATTTTATGAATGGAAGATTTAATAAATCTCCATATCTGATAAATTTGTATAACACATTTATTTTACAGATGACTAAAAAGTAAAAGTTTTTAATGTTTTTTCTCTCTACCTAAATGCTGGAATATTTGTGTGCCAAAATTTTGTTACTACCTTATAACATGTTTTTCTAGTATCTATTTATCTATAAATTTAAAGCAATTAGAGAACAAATCTATAGCTTTATAGATATACTATACAGTAATACTATGGAGATAATTATAAGAAAGATTTATTTTGAATTTCTTAAATGTATAATGTTATAATTGAGTAATATGTAAAATTAAAAGTCTTTAGGAAAATCTAGTCTCAGCATTTATTTTTTCTCAGAAAAGAATTTCTGCAAGATAAATCATCGATGTCTTATATATCTAATCATTATGTAACATTAAACAAAATATCCTAGTGACAAAATAAATCTGTTTAATGTATTGCTTGAATTTGGTTATACTAAAGCTTGCAGCCTTTAACTTTACTATAGGTTCTGTTGTCATTTTACTTCACTTGTATTTGTTGTCCACTCGTACTATATTACAAAATGTTTTTTTTTTTTTTTCTGACTGTATTTGAAAAATTTTATTACTGATAGAAATGAATTTTGTATAATGAATCTGTTATAAATTAGTTGTAACTGTAATTTGGCAGTGAATTCAAATATTGATAATATAAGTTAGATTTGATATAGTTGGTAATTTGAGGGAATGAGCTTCTCTTTATAAATTGAGTAGTAGTGTAAGAAAATAAATCTCTGTTTATGTGTGCTATGGTCTATTAGACTTCCTCTTTTTTACTTTACAAAATATCCTTTGCACAATAAGTTGTTATTTGTTCAGCAAAGTGTGGTACTCCTTATTAAACTTTGGTATGTAAATGTTTGCTGGGTGAAAAGTTAAAATATTAACTTTTAATTAGTGGAATTTGAGATGACTTGTCAAGCAAACATTAAATACAGTTTAGAACCACAATCTGGCAAGAGTTACTCATTGGGGAGTAGGAGAGAAGCTGTAGTTGCAGCAAAGGATCTAGATAAGTTTCTAACAGATGAGTACAATGATTCAAAAGAATCTGAAGAAAGGCATCTAAAAAGTCTTATGCATAAATGCTAACTATGATAGATGACAATATATTGTCATCTTTGGGAACTGAAAATTCAGCATTTGCAATATGGAATACATTAAAAAGAAAATATAGAAAAATGAATGCAGTTAGTCAAATTCTTATTTGGAAGAAAATGGGTGTAATAAAGAAAAGGTCACAGTATACAATGCTGTGAGTAACATATTACCAAGATGTCAGGAATAGCAAATAATTTGAAAAAACGTGATGCAGAAGTGAGATATGGATGTAATAAATTATTTAATTTGCTTATGTCCCTATCATAAGAGCATGAATGCTGAAAACAACTATTAAAATAAGTCAAAAATTTCAATTTGATTTTATGACAGAGAAGTTACTGAACTCAGATGAGATGAAAATTAACAAAGATAAACAATGATCTACCAAGTCTATGCGAAATTCAGAAAGTGTTACATTTAAGGCAAGTAAATCAAAGGTTATCTGCTTTCAGAGTGGTAATAAAGAACATTTTGCTAGTAGTTACAAGAATAAAATTATCTGTAATAAGTGCAGTGAGTCAAAATATTTGAAATGATAATAAAATGGAGACAGGAAAACTGGGATACAAAAGAAACAGCTGCTTTTACATTTATGATTTATGGAAATAAATAAGGATGGGTTTTTGTTATATTCAGGAGCTGCATCTCATATGTATAGTAGAATTGAGTAAATTTCTAAGTTAAAATCCCATTCTGGTATAGTGTCCTGTGTATCTGAAATGAGTGTTTTGAATATTCAAGGCACTGGAACAGTTTCTAGAAAGTTAATCAGAATTGGAACAGATTTGAAAAATGTGCTGTGTATTCCTGATTTGAATGGGAAATTAGTATCAGTCAAAAATATAGTAAAAGCTAATAATAGCATAATTTTTAAAACTGGTAAAACCTTTTTAGAAACAGGAAATGAATGCTTGAAATTAGAATTACAACAAAAAAGTTCAATTTATAGGTCTGTTTGGACCAATCAAAAGATTTTAACGCAGAAAATATGAGCTATGGTATTATAAATTAGGACTCTGAAAATCAAGTTTTAATGAAAATAGGATTGGCTTAGATAAATAAATTTTGTAAAGATTGTACTTTGGCAAAACAAACAGTTCATTCCATGACCAAAAGTCTCCAACATTGTAAAATGAAGCCAATGACTTTAAATCACTCAGATATTTCTTATCCAATCTTGTTAAGTACAAGGGTGAGAGATACTTCATTACAGTTATTAAGGATTCTTCCAGATTTTGGGAAATTCATCTTTTAAAACATAAAAGGGAAGATGTTGACAAACTCAGTGTTTGGTTTAGAAAGTATCTACCAATTAAAAGATTGAGATTTAGTAATGGTAAAAATATGTACCAGGAAAATTGTAGATTTGGTGAGAAAAGCTGGGAGTAAAAATAGATGCAGCTCATCGATATCTATTACAGTTAAATGATGTAGGCAAAAAAACAAATGACTTTATTAGACAAAAGAAGAGTACTTTGTGAAGCTCAATTAAGTAAACATGATAGGGATATGCTATAACTGCTGCTTTGATACAACAGAATGCCAAATAGAAGATAGAGGGCTAATGTCTTTATCAATTGAAATATGGAGAAGGTCCTCATTATGGAAATAGCAAAGCACTCAACAATGATGCACATATTAAGTTTCTAATATCACAAAGGCACAAGTTAGATTCTAAATCTAGGAAGATATCTCTTGGATACTCTACTATCAGTTATATAATGTTGAAGCTTATCATAAATGAGTTACTGTGTCTCAGAATGAGATATTTAATAAAAAAAAGGAAAGTTAATATATATATATATATATATATATATATATATATATATATATATATATATAAGGAATAGTGAAAATTTGTTAGACCATAGAGTGAAAGAGAGGAAATTTTAAAACTGAAGAATTTTAAAATAATGAACTAAAGAACTCAAATGATGAAATTAGTGAAACAGGTGGTACTGTAAATAAATGACTAGTGAGAAATATAAAAGGTCCAAAAAGATTAGAAAATTACTATGTTTATATACAGCTGTTGGTAATGAAGATGAGATGTCTTATTGTGTTATGTAAAAACTTCCTGAACAAGAGCAAAAATTATGGGGACAATAGAATATAAAATGTTTTCTGTGCAAAAGAATAAAGTATGGGATTAAATGGGTCTTCCTAAGAATAGAAAAGAGATTATCTGTTAATGGGTTATTAGTAAAACAGCTTTAAAACTGGTATTAGCAACTATAGTCTAAAATAATCTTTATTCAATAACTATGGATATGAAGACTACTTTCCTACATGGAGACTTAAAGTAAGATATCTATATACAATAACTAGAAGGATATGATGATAAAAGTGGATATATATGCAAATTGAAAAGAAGTTTATATGTATTAAAGCAAGCAACTCATCAGTGGAATGAAAAATAAGCTTCACTTCAAAAGAACATTAAATTTAATCCTACAGAATCTGGCGCATGCATGTTCATTAGAAGAGAAAATGTTAAAGTTATAATCCTAGTTATAGATGACTTATATTGATAGGTCCAAACTTTTCAGAATTGCAAATTGTTATTGATCTCATAAAAAGCAAATTTGAAACATCAAAATGGGATGGATCAACAGACTTTCTGGATTTAATAACTGACCATTGTAATGATAAGTTAAAACCTGATTAAAAGGCAGTTGTTAGGGTGTAAAAAAAAAGCCAAAAATGGAATTTATTACAGAAAGCTGGAAAGTTCGGTTTTAGTCTCTTCAAATTAAATTTGTAATGAACATACAATGTTTCTCCCCATCCTCCTGCTAGCTGAGTTTAGCTACTGTTTACAGATTTATAGTCATAAAACATGGAGGTTTTTTTAAACTAAAATAACAATTCCTGGAAATCAAATGATACTATCAAAAAAGTGGCAGTATAAAAGTTGCAGAGCTTAAAATTTTGAATAAAGTGAGTCCTACAATCAACATTTCTATTGAAAATTAAGCTCATAACTCTGTAAGGCCAATGGTGAGGTAGTAATTAAAGATTGAATATAGAATTAATTATGGGAAAGCTGGAAATTATTTTAATACCTTGAGATTAGTTCTGTAATGAGCATACTAATTTTCCCCCTCCTGTTAGATCAGATTTAGCTGGAAAGCTCTTTTTTTAACTAAAATAATTTCTCAAAATTAAGTAATGCTACCATTTAAATGGCAATACAAAAATTGCAAAGCTTGCAAATTTGAATAAAATGGGTATCTATATTTAATACCTGTGTTGAAAATTAAGCTCACAACTTTATAAGACCAGTGGTTTAGGAATAAATAAAAGTTGAAAAAGGAATTAATTATGGAAAGCTGGAAACTGTTTTAGTATCTTCAGGTTAGGTCTGTAATGAACATACTAAGTTTTTCCTCTCCTGTTAAGTGAGCTTTAGCTGCTGCTGTGAAGATTTACACAGGAAAAACATGTTTTTTAATTAAAATAACAATATCTAAAAAAACAATCTTATTAAAAATGTGTCAATACAAAATTATGTAGAGCTTAAAATTCGGAATAAAATGAGTACCTATACTTAATTTCTGTGTTATATATCAAGATTACAACTCTATTTCAAAATTTTACTTATTTGCTGATTAAGTGTCTCAAGCCAGAATGCACCCTTTGCTACCTGTTATAAAGTATTACTATTATATACACATTTAAATTTAATTTTTTTAAACTTTCATAATGTAAGATTCCTATTATAACACAGGGAGTGGACATTAACCCATTCCTGGGAGAAATAAAAAGAAAAAACAGTCACTAAAGGGAGAGACTCGCTAAAGAACATCATAAGATTTATATGTGATGTTTCCTCTGTTACATCAAAATATTGTTTTTCCCTCAATATTTCAAAATAAACACTTGAAATAGCTACAAGCTCAGCATGAAAGTTTCAGAAAATTAAATATATATGTATAAACAATAACAATAATATTATAATGTATTATAACATGATGAAGTGAGGGACTAATTGTGTTGGCTCGATGCCCTTTATAAGCAAATAAGTAAAATTTTGAAATAGAGCTATGAGCTTAATATACAATACAGAAATAAAGTCTTAATATACAATACAGAAATAAAGTGTTGGCACTTTTATACAGAATATTCAGTTCTATGACACTTGGAGCTTTAGAACTCTCAGTCACTTTTTCATAGTATTAATAGTTTTTGAGCTACTGCTATTTTAGTTTCAAACATGCCATGTTTTTCAAATATAAATCTGTAAACAGCAGCTAAAGTTCCCCTAACAGGAGGGCAAAAACTTAGCATGTTCATTACAGACTTAACCTCAAAGGATTAAAACAATTTCCAGCCTTCTCCTAAATTAATGCTATATTCAGTTCCCCAACCACTGGCCTAAGAGGAAAATATATTTGGAAATTATTAGAAAAGTATAAGATATTGCAATATAATGCTTGTTCTATATCACTTAAATCTAAAGAAACAATTAAATATTTCAGAAGAGAAGAACCTTATAGAGAGTTGGTTTGCATTTTTCAGTGTTTACCAGACTAGAATTCTTGGTTACTGTGAATATTCCAAGCTAGTTACAAGAAAGATCAACAATGTACACTTGGTTGGTTGGTTGGTTTGGAGCGCTACGGTCTACTTTTTGCAACTCGAGGGCTAATAAGACTGGGACCTACTGCTTAAAGCCGATTCTGAACGACTACGAACATCCATGCCATAGTGGGATTCGAACCCACGAACTCCGGTTCCTAAGGCCAGAACCCTAACCATTCGGCCATCGTTCGGCCAATGTACACTTGGAGGGAACTAAAGAGGACTCTGAGATATCTAAAGGGAACAATGAATGTAAAGCTGGCATGATTAAAAAAAGAAACAAATTGCTCCAGAAATATTTGTCTATATTAATGTATGCAGAGGTTCTAATACCAAGATAGAGAGTCAATAACTGAATATCTGACTAGTATTGATTATCTAATCTCCTCAGGAGTAAAAAAAACAAAATAACATAGCCTTTTTGTCTACAGAAGCAGAACTACTTGCAATACACAGAACTATTCAAGAAGTACTAAGGATAAAGAATATTGTAAAAGAGCTGTTAGGAAAAAGAATTGTTATCCTTGAGAATAATTTGTGATCAAAGCTATGTTGAACAAAAATAACAGAATACCAAAGCACATTGATGTACAGCTAGAATTCCTTTAAGAATCTCTAAAGGATAATGAGATAAAACTAAATTACATTTCAACCTAGAATCAGCCTGGTGACATAATGACAAAGGTTATATTAGGAGGTAAACTAAAAACTTTTAGGACTACAATGGGACTTAAATAAGATTGAAGGAGGGGGATCAGAAGTTGGAAATTAATCTTATACTGCAATCCATTATAAATTAACTGTATGGTTCAGCTCTGAATTCAATTATTGTTACATAAATTAGATTTAGCTAGACTTGGTAACATGAGAGAATGAGTTCCTCTATATTGAGTAGAAGTGTAAGAAAATAAATACTTGTTTATATGTGCTCTAGTCTACTGCCCTTTTTTTTATCCAGAGAGACTCCGCATAATAACTTTTATGCTGTTTTGCTTTTACTTTTCCAGCTTAAATTAAAGAAACATTACAGAAACTTTAGCAGAAAATACAACAATATGACATTATTTTCAAATTGTTAAAAATGTTTTTAAAAGTATCAAAATAAAATATATAGTATGAAAAGTACTAAACAGTGAAAATTCTACTATTTCAGGTTTCTAAACCATATTATTAATTTATAGCATATTAAAATAATTAATTAAAAATTCTTATGCATGTTACTCATAACATATGTACTGTGGATAATTTACGTAGATAAAATTCAATGTATAAATTTTAAAATGGAAACAGTAAAATAAATAAAATTTAATTACCTTCCCATCGAGGCTACATACTTTAATCCCAGTCAAAGATATTACAAGTAATACACTTTTCTTTCTGGTAGAATGCTGAAAAAAAAAAAGAGCTCCTTTAATGTCCTTTTCTTTAATACAAAAATTCTAAGTAACATGGTGAGTTATAAGCATCAACCATAAATAATAGAAAGATGAAAAGAGAACTGAGTTTTTGTTTAAAGTAAATAAAAACACAAAAACTCAAATTTTATACAGAAATGATAAAAGAAGTTACATTAAAATATTTATATTGCATAGTGCATAATGTTTAGCTTCATGAGCTTGTATGAAGTATGCTTGTACTCAGCTTCTGATTAAGGGTTTATATATACTTTTGACAACTAGCAATGGGCCTCCTACCCTGATGAGTATAAAATATGTCTAATGCTACACTGGATATTCCCCTGAAATTTCATCATCTTCAGGAGGAAGATGTTTGATCCTGATCCCCTACTTCTCTCTCACTTCTCAGCAAGAGGGCACCCAGATCCACAAATTTATCCTGCATATTCTGTGTCTGTAGAGGAAATGTTTCTTGCTTTTACCAGCTTATGAACCTGCCACCCTAGGATTTTAGCCCTCCATACTGTCTACTCAGTCACCTTGACTATACCTTCTTTAGAAGAAACAATGATGGTAAGTTATACTGTTTTCCTAATAAAACACCCAACATATCACATTATGGAATACGCTAATATTAAAACACATGTACCTGTCACATTAGAAAACAACAACACTGTTACACTAACTCCATGAAATTTTAAGCATATATTCTTCCACAATAGCTAATAAAACTGAAAATTAAAGTATAATTATTTTGTTATTTATGTTTCAAATAATTTGTTAAGAATGATAAACAAATACAAAATAATATGAATATTTATATTCAACTTGGACTTCATATAACTAGGCAGTCATACAATTAATCCTAATAGAAATTATTTGTCAATAATTTGATAATGATATTTTCAAAATTAAATTATCAATTCAATACATACATGAACTATAAAGGCATTATACATAATTATAGATTCAAGCATAAATCAGTTAAGAAATACTCATAACAAATCTGATATTTCTGTAGAAAAAGCTAAATAAATTAAAATTAGTTTAGAACATATACACAGGTCCCATTTTCAATAGCAAGAATTAACTTTTAATATAACATATTTCATCTAAATTATTCTGAAACTATTCTGAAACATTTATCAACAATATCACTTTCTCAGTTGTTTTAATAATGTTACATTTTATTTTTAAATCATGTTCATGATTTATATTTTGAATTTTAAGAAATCGCTACATCAGAGGAATACATATTGAATAAAAATATACAAAACAGATAAGTAGAGAATTTTGATATTTTTTGTCAATTACCTTTAACTTTCATCAAATTTAATCTAACTCCCTAAGGCTACAGCTCATGCTAGACCATGGCCTTACTAATAATGCGAGTCTAAAGTCGTCTGTTTTTTGTCCTGCTTCTCCAGTTTGTTATTTTCAAAGTATTTAAGTCTCTCTTTACCTCATTAGTCTATCTCTTTCTTTCTTGGTTTTCCCATTTTCTTAGACCTTGACATTACCCATTGTAGTTCTGTGTGCCTCGACTATTATCCATTCTGTTAACATGTAAATCTATTACATTCTCTTTAATTTTCTCTTTAATTTTAATAGATTTCATACGTGGGGTGTCTCTTCCAAACATCATTCTCTCCAATAGGTCCAATTATGGCTCTCAAGATCTTTCTTATGCACATCAATAACATCTTTAACTGTTTTTGAGTTATGGTCCAGATCTCTGATCTATAAATAACTATTGGTCTTATTACAGTTTTATATACTAAGAGTTTTGTTTTATGAGTTATTACTTTAGATCTTATCAGTTTTATAAGTGCAAAATAAAACAGCGATTTACTGAATTTAGCTTTTAATTACAATTTTAATCCGACAATAACTAAATAATGGAACATTATGGACAAGTGTAAACAACTGATTGTATCATAAATAATAGCAATTAAAATGAAAATTAGATTAGTATTTTCTCTTTGACGTACCTATACATCAAAGTGAAAATACCAGTTTTTGAAGTATATCAATGGTTTGGTCAGTACTAATCTGCATTTTCCCTTATTACTGAAATCAATTTACTAATAACTGAAAAAGTAGCAAAGTTATAAGTCATAAAAATCAGATAACTTATTGTATTAGTCCCAAATCATGTATGGAATGCATAGGGTTACTTTATTTTTTTTTTTTTTCATTTCTATATATATCTATATAAGAAAAGTAACATCATTTTCTATTTAAAAATAAAATTAAAGACACTATTAAATTATAAAAGCCCTTTCTTACTTGCATCTGTTTCAGCTGGGCTTTTACAAACTCAGTTCTAGAATTTTGATCATTACCAGTCACAGGAAAACTACCTATGTACTAAAAAAGAAAAATATACAGTAACATAGAAAAAAATACTGCATTGATATAAACAACTAATAAGAATGCTATAAATCAAGCTATTGGACTGATTTAATAAAATCATATATTATCATAAATATAACAAAGGACACAATTTTTATTTAGTACCTTTCAATAACTTGTACTACGCTTTTTTTATTATCAACCCAAATTTTATAGGTTCAGTCTTTTAACACAGAAATAAAAAAACAGAATTCCAAAAGCATAAGTGGATATTGATATTAACTAAATGAAATCATCTTCTTCTCGAGCACTACAGCCGGTTCCCAGACAAGGCCATCTCAATCACTTTCCTCCATCTTGATCCATTTATAGCTATAGTCCTCCATCTGTTGACTCCAATATTTCTCAGCCACTGTTCCATATTATCAAGCCATCTTATATGCTGTTTATCTCTCCTTCCCACCTCCCCCCCCCAGATCTTCTGAGAGTTACTTTTATGACTGGGTTTTCACCATTGTATCTGTATTTATGTCCAAGCCATCTTAGTAGCAATGCTTTAATCACTTTAACTATAATAGGTTCTCTAAATTTTTGCTGTAGTTCAAATGAATATCTTAGTCTCCAGATTCCATTCTCCTAAGTACTCTACAAATTCTCAGGATTTTTTGCTCAAAAAATGAAATCTATGTACATTAATTATACATAGATATCATTTCGTTTAAAATCTGCTTACTACAATTGTACTGCAATTAAAACTGTTTGTATACTCTTCTCCCCTCAAAAAATTAAAAAAAAATTAAAAAAAAAAAAAAAAAAAAAAAAGAGCAATAAGAAACTAGCTAACGAAAAAAAAATTTTAATAACTCAGATGACTTAATTTTAATGTATATTTAAAACAATTTAAATCCATTTATAATTAAGGCTCTACAAATTATAATTAAAAAATAAGTTGGTAACAAACATAACAAAAATAATTCACATGAATTAGATACAAAATAAGACATTTTTTCTAATACTTTATATATTTGCATATTTGTGTAATACAAAATAATTATTTATTAAATCTGAACAATCAACATATAATTTTTCAACACAGTTTTATATAACTTTTCAACAAAAATTTTCAAACTGTTTAATAAAATTTACAATAAGATTACTAATTATTTAAATGTTAAAATAATATTAGTTTCTAATTAATTAAAATAATACAAAAATCGTAGAAATAAAAAAATAACACCTATCACTTTATAAGTGAAAGTTATAATAAGTGAGAAACTTTACTATTATTTCACAATGCTTTGAATTTCTACACTTAAATATTTAATTTGTTACTAAATTTCAAAGATTTAAGAAGGTAATCATAAAAAAGTTAAAACAAGGTATACAATCTTTTTGTAGGAGAGAGATAAGGGATCTGAAAGCAGAACATATTTCTTTTATATTTCCTACATTTGAATAAAAGAACACAGCAGAGATAAGACTTGATAAGTCTCTTATATTAAATAATTTTATATAAGAGAGATTATTAGAAGTTTGATTAATTTTTAATTAAGTGTAATAATAAACAAATTATATAAAGCTTCAACAGCCTTTTTAACTACTTAATCCCAAATGACAATTTAGAAAAGCATTAATATTTATCTTTGATTATAAATAATTAGATTAAAAACTAGTAGAAAGATAATAAATCCTTAAATAATCAATCAAACCATTTACATCTTATTCTTTGGGTAGTTGATTTGATATACTTGTATCAATTCCTTCAGTATCATATACAGACATCTTTCATGAGGTGGAGTACACAAAAGTGCAGCAGACAGATAAATTTTATGTGATGCCCCAATCATTTTGTCAAATTATAATATAAATACATATATTATAATTTCATAAACTATAATATGAACATCAAAATACAAATGCATAAGCAGTGGCTTAATTTGTATGTTAAAAATTAATTTTTTAGTCTATTAAAAATTTATTTTATTTTATTGTTTTTTAGTCTATTGGTCTATGGGCTCCCCTCTTCCCTGCACAGCTTTTAATTCCTTATCGTCATACATGTTCCATTCACTAATAGCTGTTAATGCAAAATACTTATAAACAAATTTAATATTTTGATAAAATGAAAAAATAGAAATAAAAATTAGTTCACAGTTTACCATGACTGTATCGCAGTAATGGTAAAAAAGCTTAAACTAATGCTACAATAAAGTTACAAGGAAGATAAACTATATTGTAATTTCATGAAACAATAACATGGTTAACAAGAGAAACATATTTTTGCATATATTTCATATAAAAAATTTATATCCAATAAGCAATTACATCTACTATAGGGGAAACTGGGGTAAAATGGTCCACTTTTGTGAATTTTGAGTATTTACTCTCAAACTAATGATTTTTTTAATCTGAAAATATATATGCATATTACCTATATATTAGGCTTTATATTACACTCAGTCAAAACCAATTATTATAAATACTTTTTTTGTTATGATTTTTTTAATAGCAAGTGACAAAGTGGACCATTTTACCCCGGGGTCGGGGTAAAATGGTCCATGGCACGAGGTAAAATGGACCGCAAAAAAATTTCTAAAGATAACTTAAATGTATTACATTATTTAATAGTACAAAACATAAAATGTATTATATTTATTTTCTATAGCTTCAATCTGTACATATAAAGCATAATATTAGCAAATATTGAAATTAATGAATGATATACCAAAAGATTTATGTGTTACTGAAAGTCTATTTTCTTGAGAAGCAGTGGGGTCTGGGAGATTCATTACAATATCTTGAACATTTCTGAGCAATTCATCAACATTGTCAGGGAAAATGAACATATTTTGATTATGTTTTTGCCTTATAAATTTCACAAGAACGTAATCATCATCATTTTTTCCTGTTATTAAACCAACAAATTGAACCACTGTCTTTTTTGTCAAAAATTTAACTAAAACATACTTTCCAACTTTTAATTCATTATCAAAATTATATAACATATTTTCTGAATCATTTGAATTTTCTAATCCACATAAATTTTCTTCATTTGCTTTAAAATGCACAGATTTATCATTTTTCTGCAAAGTTAAGACTAACATTTTTTTCTAAATTCTTCCTAGCTTTAACTAAAGCAGTATTTTTCTATTTTAATTTTTTCTCTTCTTTCTCTTTGACATCTTTTTCAATCACTGGTGTATCAGTTAGAATTTTTGATGCACCCTTCTTTCGTTTGTTTGTTGTCTTGCACATACTAGCTTTTGCTAAGGGGCGTAATTCAAAAGGGGATATTGTTTTCAACTGATGATTTCCACTTTGTACTGATTGTGATGTATTTGGTTGCTGATCATCTATGCTTACGCTTGATTGCTGATCACCTGTGCTTGTTTGACAATCAATTGTACTTGGTAATTCAAAATCTGGTGATGGTTGATCAGTCACATATGATGAGAGATATTGGATATCCTCAAAGATGTTTTCATTGAATGGCCATATATCTGTTACTTTCAATCATGATTGCATGTTTTTTAAAGTATCACACATAAAATCAACTTAGAAAAGCATATGGGATACAGAAATTAAAAAAAAAAAAAAAAACACAACCTGGAAAATGGACCATGGTCCATTTTACCCCAGGTACTGGTGGTCCATTTTACCCCATGTGTAATTCTGGCAAAAAGTTTCCAAAAAAAAGAACAAATCTTATATTAAATTGTTTTAGCTACATTAAATATAATAATACATTATCTTAGCTCTTTATTGTGAGAAGTTAAATCCTCTAAATCACAATTCTTAAATGAAGAGAAGAAGATATGTTATGATGAAAATATTTACTTCTGACTACCACAAATCAACTTTCTAGAATAAAATGGCTAAATTGTCAGCTAAACACACAATTATACATTCATTTTCAAGACTCCAGTGCTGCCATTTATGTATCAAAATATTAAATATTAAAAATAATAAATAAAATAAATAATAGGGGGTGATCCATTTTACCCTGTGGTCCATTTTACCCCGGTCTCCCCTATTTTTTATCAATATAAATATACTTTAACATACCTCTATAGAAAAAATTTTACAACTGTTACAACATACATTTGAATGATCTATAATTTAGAAAGCATTACTACTATAAAAATAAAGTTGAGTAAAACCCAATGAAATAGAAAATTTATAGTTATATATGAAACAGACATCTAAAGATAATAGAAAATGTCCATGTTGTAAATGTCTAGCATCATACTGTGGGCATCAGAGGTCTTAACAACTTTAAACAGAAATTAATATAAATTAGGTGGTAAATTAAAAAATATTATAAAATGTGCACGTTTACTTCTACAGAATACATTTACAGCTAATAATTCTTTGGAAAAGATATATGATACATTTTATTCCATAACTGCTAATATATAAACTAAAATTTTCCAATAAATTAAAAGTCACAAGGGGTAACATATATACAAAAATTTCTACAGAACATTTTTAGCCACTTTGTTGTATATGTATGTGGGTGTGTGAATGATAATATATACATATATGAAAATACACATGCATTATAAAGTCTATAAATCTACGGATAAATGACATAAAAATAAAATAAAACTAAGCACTTTACAGGTGTGTTATTTGTACAAATAGTTTTAGAAATGATCTCATTAAACAGAAGACTTAAACTTGAGCATTGAATATTACAGTTCAAGGCGTATTTATGTAAAAAAGGATCTAATAAAGAATATTACAAATTATTATTTATGACATGCTTCTGGACCTGAATATTAATTACACAATTAATTTTCAGGAGTAAATTAATTACAAAATGGATAAACTCCTAACAAGTGGTTTAATATCTGAGTTCAAAGATAATCCTTATTTAAAAAAAAAAAAAAAAAAAAAGTTTTGCCAGTCTCATAATAAATACAACTTCACACATTTTATAAATGGAAATCTAAGTGTCTGGTTAGCCTGATTAAGCTAAAATTCTTGAGAATTCAAGAAAGGTAAAAAGTCTACACTTTGAAATATTTATTTAAGTAATTAAGTGGATTAATAAAAACTAATTTCTACAAGTAAAAATCATTCTGGTAGTGTTATGGGCAAGTTAATGATGCCCTAACAATCAATATGAATACTTACCTCACATTTTTTAATTACAGATTCACAATTCATTTCTGGTTGTGGCTGAACTTTTAAAACTCTACTAAAACAAGAACCATCGGGAAGATCCTCTGAAAATTTATTTGTTAATGGATTTTTATTTCCTTGAACAAGATCAGGGTTGTTTGATGTGAATTTACTAAAAAATTTTGATGCAAAGTTAGCATCCATGTTATTCATTATTACGATTTAAAATGGGAAAAATAATCAAAAAGGCTGGGGTCTAAAGTTTTTAAATATTTTGTCTTTCCATTTATGCATGGTGTGTACTATTTTGTGTTGGTTAAAATTTTAATAAACATTCAAAGCTACCGATTCTTTTTTATGCATCATAATAAGTATTAACTCCTGCAGTAAGTATTATTTTCTGTGTTTCTTTTAAAAACTTATCTAATGTGAACATTGTCTCAGATCCCACCACCTTCTCAAAAGCACGTCTTATGCTGACATCAACATAAACACATGCGCGCACACAACTCATCAAAACACAAGCGGACAAACATAAGAAATGATTTTCATTGGTTCCGAGTGATCGCCAATGAAATAAAAGTTCACATAGTATCCTTGGTCACCTAAAAAGGCATAGTAATATTCGAAACATTGGAATGAGCTGCTGATCATCAAGTTGAACCCTGATGATACAGAAGTTTTCACTTTTAAGTTTTATAGAAATCTGCCTCCACCAATCGTTAAAGTCAACAACTTGTACATTGTGACATAAAGGTTAAATACGAGCCTAGAACTTCTTCGGTATCTCTCTTGGCAGTAGACTGTACCACTATATATATATATATATATATATATATATATATATATATATATATATATATATATATATATATATATATATACTTATTCCTTTTAATCTATTTTCCCAGCCACAAAATATCTTACCTAAATGAGTGTTCACAACTTAAAATTCTTTTAGAAGACTCCTAAAGCTATCTCTGCATTACATGCTAATTTTCTTCTCACTCGTCACATTTTCCAACTGTCTCAATAAATTGGCTAGCTCTTTTTAATGATCTAAGTTCCTTTTTGTCTGAAGAGAGCTCTACCTAAGCTACTTTCTCTGGGAAAGAATTCGTCTCCACAATTCGCTGTGGGCCCACCCTCTACCAGCTCGTGTTTTAATGTATTATTCACTTATCTGCCTTTGACTGGGAAACATGTCATTTTCATACATCTAAAATAAAGTTTAAGTTCTTTTACTGTCTCGCCGTTCTCTCCAGTGTGTTATGAGTGCACATTAGTAGGCTATAGTTGCTTAGGCTTCTCCTTGCCCATTTGCCTTGGCAAATAAAAAGAATAAGTGCTACATTTTCCTGTAATGACATTTCTGCTGGTTTACATACATATATACATATATACCTAGATTCTTCGTAGCATAAATAGATTTTATAAAGCATGTAGGAATATTGTTCAGTTTCTGTACTAAAATGGATGAAAGTAGAAAATAAGCTACTAGGCTGCAAAATAACTCAGTCCGAAGACACATTCGTCTTCAGTATGTGGATATGCAGCTAATATCATATGCATTTACTGCAGACTATCTAAAATAAAACAATTCGATTTACCTTCAGGCCACTCTGGCATCTCATTTGTGAGATTCTAAATTGAGATCTTAGTACTAAATCCATAAGAAAAACCATCATGTCATTTCCCTGTCGTTTTCAATAATTGCTACTCAGTTAATAATGGATATTTAATAAACTTATCTCATATTATCGTGAACCTTGATAAACCAACCACTATTATAAATACAGGTTTTCTACCATCGATTTTCTACCTCAAGTTTTATGCATGTGTGTATCATTCTGGCATGCTTAATCGTATAAATCTGAAACATTCCCACATCCAAAATTATATATCGGGTATATGGAACTTAGTGTTACGATGTCTCCCTGTATGTTCTAAAGCAGGTAATCTTGTTTAGGTAATGATGAATTGTAGCAACCCCTATTTTTGTCAATATAAAAATATATTTCTTAATTTATTTATAATTGCTTGACTCTGCTTATGCTGCTATATGAACTGGTGCCAATAGATAATGCCAACTCACTGGAGGCTAATATGGACTAGCAACACTGTGTTTATGGTAGTGCGTTTACCATATCTTACAATTACGCACGCCTAAAAATTTATACTCGCTGTGAGATGCATAACGCGACATTGTGCATCAAGCAAATTCTTTAGTAAGTTTGTGGAGTGTGCACAGCGTTGTGCATTGTATTTACTCTGTCTCTTTAAATATGCTGCTCATAACAATTAAAAGCTATTAAGGCTGTAGGTAGATCTTGTGGCTGAGGAACTGCTTAGATGATTTATACATCATCGACAGACTTGTATGCTATATTAGAAAAAGATTATACATGTTTCACAGAAAAGGTGTATTTTATTGTTTTTTGATTTTTTCCCCCCCCCCCCCCCCCCCATATGTTTTGTATTTATATACAAAAATATTTTTTATTTGTGGATTAGTTTTGTTTTGTTTTGGTATTATACCCCCCCCCCCCCCCCCCTTGGGACATTTAGGTCCAGAACATTAAGGTCCAAAAGAAAACAGATTGTGCACATGAAAAAAAAATACGAATCAAAAAACGTGTTTCCTTGAAGGAAAATTGTTTTTAACAGGGAGTAGGGTTTTATGGGGTTGTCAGCAACGTTGAACACCTCTGAGGCATGAAGCCAATGAGGCTATTAATGAGAAACTAGGATATTCTATCCCACTCCTCCAGAAGTAGTACTTCCAGATCTTAGAGAATTTACGGGGTTTGTAACTGACTAGCAACTTGTCTGCCTAGCATGTCCCAAACATGCTTTATTGAGTTTATGTCATGAGAACACGCTGGGCATTCTATTCGTTTGATTCCTTGCTCGAAAAAGAAATAATTCACCAAGTTAGCACGATGTAACCTGAAATTGTTCTCCATTAATCAGTCATATCTAACTTTTGCATCTTAAGAGACTACAATAGGTCTGAGAAATGCCACCATACATCGGCAACCAATCAGAACTTTGAATGATGTGGAGATCGATGCATTCACCAATGGAGATGCTAATATAGACCATCACTCCCCTGCAGCCGAATATTAAACTTCTGTTCACAAAATTCTCTCTAGTGCAACGTTCTCTCAAGATGAAAATATGCTTATTATCAGGGTGAACAGAAAAGCGGGACGTATATAAAAAAAAGAATATCGCATTAATCATTTCTCCTCCAGTCCACATCTTCTTTTCTTCATTGCCTGCGGTAGCGAAGCTATCGCATACCAGTGGTGGACCAAAATACAAACCTAAAGCTTTTACCCGGTTTCAGACAATTTGAATCGAAATTATGGTACCAGTTGCAGAGCGAAGGTATTTTTGAAGAAGAGTGACTTTAATATTTAGGTGTCTCAGCCGTTAGTTATATATTTATTGCCATTGAGCGTTACTGCACATCTACGATCTTGCCGTTTTCTTCCGCTTACACTTCCAATCTCCAAAAAGCGGTTCCAGATCCTGAAAATGACACTTTGTAAAAATCCAGTGGCTTCTGTTATTTTGCATATGTGTGGCCCCCTTTAACCGATCAAAAACTCATCAAGTTTCTAATTCGATGAGGAATAATACTCGTCGAACCAACGCGCTTACTGAATGTCGATAGTTCTTTTCGCCTTTGTCTTTCTTGAAATTCCAAAGCCAAATTTCATCTGCTGTCTTTAAAGCTTCCTTTTCGACGTCAAACTGAAAGCTTGCATATTTCGAAGTTTGTACACACATTGTACATTTAAGAGAATCTGCTTTGCTATACATGGGGATGCTCGCAATACCTCTCAGCTTGTTATTGTTCGCGCTCGTACTTTGTCATGTTCACAATTTAATAAAACACATTAGGCCATCTTAACTCTTACCTCATACATTTAATGCAATGCCATGTGTTTTCAGGTACCTTATCTTATATTTTCTCCCACGCGGCCATCCAGGAAGGCACAGGAAATATAAACAGCAGGCACTCAGAAATTCCTAGAAATTTTATATTAACACTAGCTATATCAAAGTGTTAAGTCCAGTGGCGTTTGAGTAGTACTTATCGCTCCCAAAACACAGGTCCAAGACCCTGTCTTTTGGTTAGGCAAAGTTAACTCAGTCTTTAATAACTTCAGTGGATAGACAAACTGAGGACCAAGTATGCATGAGAACTAAACACTGGGGGTTCTACGTAAGGTTGACCACCTAACAGAAACATAGCGCCGTGTAGTTTAGGGGGTATCAAAGTGTTATTTAGACCCACCTGAGAAAATTTTTCCTTAATTTTCTACAAGAAAATTGCAATTTTTTTTAAATTTATGTTAAAGTATCAATAACAGTAAAAGCTAATTACTATAAGTGGTGTAATTATATTGAGGTTCGTTTTCTGTACTTCAACTTCATAATAGATAGATCGATTCGTAATTTTCTAATTGAATACCGAAAGGCGTTATTTTGACTGTCTTTGATAGAAATCAGTATGTCAGCTCATAGTAAATCCGGTGTTAAAATAAGGATAGACACATCAAAATAACCTTGTACAAGTGTCGATTGGTTGGTTGCTGGGTTGCAAACAAGGGACTGATTAGAGACTAGAATAAGGTGAAGGAATCAATTGCAGTATCATCGCTTATCAACAAAAGCATGTTACTCCGGGTGAAGGTCATTCAATACCACATCACACAAGATGGGAGTGACCGCGAATCAATTAAGTTTTACTACTATTTACGATAAGTTTTACTAATGTAGGATAATTTTATGATTATGATATAATTGTTCCTTTTTGTATGAAAACATTGATTTTCCCGTCGTGATTATAATGCTAGTAATGACAAGCAGAGACGCAGTAAGAAATTTTCCATAGAGGGTGGGTTTCTCCCCTACAACCCATAACTCAAAATTAGAACACAAACCGTTACATGTATAAAATAAGCATGCAGCAATATTTATGAGGGGTAGAAACCCCACATTACTATTCACTGCGTTAGTAATAAGAAGGAATTAAAGGTATTAAAGAATATCTCGCTTTGGATGCTCAGATGATTCAAACCGGCCTTGATTGTAACCAAATATTGCATCCTTTCATGTGACTCAACGTAATTCACAGGGTTTGATCCGCACGCAGACAGTCATTTTGTCTCTTTGTAGGTTCCTCACTTGCAGTAGTGATCCCAATCAGAGGATGAACTGAGCGATATTTCTCAAGCCGATGAAGATAGATCTATTGTAAATCTCGATTTTTCCGGGAAATTTGTGAAAAGACCAAGATGTTGAAAGCTGAAACTGTGGACAGCTAACATGTTAAATAAGTGCTGTAGGCAGAAAGCAAGTGTTTCTTTTCTTTCAATAGACAGAAAAGATTGAAGATGAGTTGGTGTGGAAATTGACAACGAACAAGGACTCGGACGCCAAAGAAAGGAATCTGACAGGAATCCACGGACAAATGGGCTTCAGGCATTCTAACAATCCGACTCAGGAGTTTCCTCTTGACCCCCAGAAGCAACTAATACGAAGCTAGTGTTTCGAAAGGTTGGAACAATTAAGTTCAGGTGTTCGTACTCAAGTGCAAACCCAAAATACTTTTTAACATGCATTGTATATTCAAAGATGTACCTTTAAAAAGATCAAGTACTGAAACACAGTATTTCAATATTCATTAAAGCCTCATCAATGTACTTTAACTGAAAAATTTATCACAATAAGAAAGATTAAACTTATAGGATTCTCAGCTTACGTAAGCAAAGGTGGTCCACAGATGAAGAACAAGTCATTCTCATAGCTTTTTTCCCGGAAAGTCCAGGAAGAAAAGTATACTCCTAGTTTAATTAGAAAGTCCATGAGAAACAACATACTCTATCGAGGACACATTATAAAGTTAAATACTTGTTTTACATATTGAAATTATAAATTTCCATCGAGATGAGTTATTTAAAAAAAATTCATTTCATAGCAAAAAGTTTCTGTATATAAGTTTCCATTAACCCCCCCCCCCCTCCTCCTGCACACACCAGGAAAAAAAAAAGAACAGCATCGGTAAAATATGTAAGTAGTGTAGTATATTTTTTCAACTACCTCGATAGATTATCAGCCGTTTACCTTACAAAATGTGGCAAATATGAAACGTGAAATAGTTGTACCTGAACATTTTAGGTTCTATACCACTGAGTACCTGAATATTTATACACATTTCTTTAAAGTTTTTTCAATTTCTCCAGAGGTGGAGAAGGGAAAAGAGAGGAAATAAAATTATCGTAGAAGTAGACTCTAGTACCAACCAGTTTATAAATGTATATCAGAGTCTTTTTATGCTAGACTTTTCAATTTACATGTTTAAAGCTAATATTGAGTTTTGTTGTTAAAGTGTTTTAAATTATCTTTTATTGTATGGATTTTTGTTACTGAACCATTCAAGTAAGCTGGCAGAATCCAAATTTCAGTAATGAACAAATGTAATTTTTTTTGTCATTATTCATTTCGTTCATTCTCTTATCATTTGATTTTCTTTTCATCTCAGATGATGCAATGGGCATTTTTCCGATCCTTTCAAACAACTTCAACCTTTCATCCGATCTGTTCTTCTGCTATGCTCAACAGTGACATCTACCGGCGAAAATTGATAAACAGCTTTTTCTTGTAATATTTAGAGAGTATGTTTGTTGTACATGTAGTATCATGGCGACAAATGATGATGAACCGATGCATTTATATGAAGTATTCCAAAATTGCTTCAACAAGATAGCAAATAAACAACAAGGTAAGGCGTTTATAAAAAAAAATCCACTGCAACGAATTTATCTTTGCTTTCTATTGTATTCTCATTTATATACCGATTTTCTAAGCTTTTCTTCCGAAAGGTCCCTCCATCTTCATTGTTGTTATGTGATAAAGCTTGTTGCTAATAAATGTAAATGACGGATTTTTATGATCTCAATGATATATGATTGATCAAATTAATTCATGATATGTGGCCGGTTCCCTCTCGTACAGTCCGTCTTGTATTTATGGAATTTTTCTTTTCTTACTTCCAAATGTTTGAAAATGTGACATGCTCGTAAAGCTCCGACTGCTATTTAAATACAACACATGTGTATTTAAAAGCCGTGTATTACGTTCCGGGTTACAAATTGCAATTAATAACGTGATTTGTTGAAGCTAAATGGTAAAATACTTACCTTGAGCCATTTTGTATTTAATATTAATGCTAAAATAAATTAAAATATGTAGTAATAATTAATATACTCATATGTGCGTTGAGAACATTAAAACGGGAATTTATACATTTTATTTTCGTTTAAACTATTTTCTTTCATTGTCATCATCATTAAAAATATCATTGCTTTAAATATTTCAGTTTTCTATGATTCTGCTTATGGGTAAATAAGGTAATTTTTTAAGAAGTTGTGTAAATTTTTTTACTTGAGCCTGATTTTTTTAAAAAGATGTATTTTCCGTGTTCAAGAAATACTACTTACAAAAAGTTTAAATATCTCCCATTGTTTCTATTTTGGGAAGATAAATTTTTTTCTTTAAAATGAGAAATATGTAAATATTAACTGTTTACAGAATAATGGCAATGAATTTGATACAACTAGGTTTTTATCCCTTATAAATACAATTTTAGCATTTGATTTAAATTCCTGTACACTTATTATAAATGAATTCAGAAACTATTTTATATATTTTTCTTTGTGTTATGATTGTTTTGACAAAATCATAATCATAAGCTACTATAGTATGTTGTTTACTTTTACCTAGATTCTTTTTCATTCTTAATAAGATGTGTTACAGAAATTTGAATTATGTTTAATGTATAATACAAATTTAATACTTAAAACATTGTATCAGGAAGGGTTTGTTTGTATTTTTTTCCAAATATATTTAAAGAAATCATGTTTATCACTACCTTTTTTATTTTCTATCAAATTACACTAGGGAAGAATTTAAGTCTGTGTTTTGTTTTGAGAAGTATTATCCATTTATTTTAAATTTGTTATTACGGGAATTAGATTATCAGTATAACAAGTATTATTATAAAGATACATTTTGGTTAAGTTTTATTTTATTTTCTTCATTTGCTATTTCATGTCATTTTTATAGAAAGGTGTGTACTGACTTTTATTCTAAATTTAAGTTATCGCTAAACATTTAATTAATATATATTTGAAGTAGTATTTTATTCTTTCATCACACTGTAAATAAATATTTATTGTGCAATGAGTTATAAACTTATGGACAGAAATATATATATATATATATATATATATATACATATATGTATTTGTTAACATAAAACTTTTAGGTTTTTATCTAACAATTGCAGATATGATAGTACTTGATTCCTTTATATTAATTTATCATAGTTATTTTTATATTTTTCTCTGATATTCATTAATATAGACCTAACATGCCTTTTTAATCTAATTACTTTTTACAACACTTATTACTCCGTGGGAAATTTGTTTTTCAAAAACTTTACCCTTTTCAGAAAATCTTTTACTTAAAAGGTTTAAGAGTTTTCTTAAGTTACATTGTTAATACTTTATTGTTTTAACATAATTAAAAATATTATACATTAAGTTCATTTGGATAAGTTTGAAAAAATTATTCTTGTACAATAAATGACAGATAACAGAGCTTAGTTACAATTATTACAATTCCATACTTATAAAATATTATCTTGTACTTAACTAAAGTATATAGTCAAAAAAGCATAAAATATAAATTTATACTGATAGTTAAATGTCTGTGTAAGTTAGAATTTAAAGGATTTGATAAAAAAAGATATGATAATTTCTAGTTTTAGGATTAATTTATGTAGTTTCATTGATTTTTAAAAAAATTAATTTTAGTTTTAATATGCCTATTGTTTTAACTACATATTTATTTGAAAGTTTAATTTTCTGTTAAACCAAGAAAAAAAATAGGAAGTCTCAAAAAGCAACATTGTAAGTTAGTTTCCAATCTTAAAAATTCATATCAATGGGTCATTTGTGCATAAACCTGCTTATTTATAATTTGTTTTATACTTTTAGATTACAAATTGATTTTGAATGATTAAATTGATATGTATTCCAGACTCAGTTCTAATTAGATGTTATTAGACAATTATTTCAAATTGATTCATATTAGATCTTGGTATTAGACAATTATATTTATTTTCTGTTCAAAATAATCTAATATAAATGTTTGAAAACTCTTTGTATTCCATGATTAGAATCATATTTTGGGTCTAAGTGTTTTGAATATGTTAAGGTGATCATATATCTTATAAATACTTTTCAAAGTATCTGTAGTAATGAAAGCATGTGTAGTATGAAACTTTAACCCCATTCTGTTTACATTTAGATGGAAATAATTATGGGAAATATAATGTAAAAATAACCTAAAATATGAAAATTAATAACCACCACTAAGTAATCTTGAGCAGTAGGATTCAGTGATTAATTTGTTAAAATGTTAGCCAACTTAAGTATGAGAAGTTTGTATATAAACACTCTTCATAAATAACTAGATAATGACATTTTGTTTTTACACTGTTAGTATTTGATATATTTTATCAATTATCCAGTTAACATATTTTCCAATTTAATTTATTTTGTTTAATAATGTATTATCATTTTTATTATGTAGAGCAGTTAACTATTTATATACAAGTTATTTAGATTAGAAATTTTATTTAAGAATCATATATACAAAATTTAAGTAAACATGCAAATACATAATAATGCATATATACATAGATACATACACACACACACACACACACACACACACACACACACACACACACACACACACACACACACACACATATATATATATATATATATATATATATATATATGTATGTATGTATACATATATTCATTTAGAATGTATATATACACATGGAAAGAGAATTGATTTCTCCAGGAAGTAAAATTGATTGTTTAATGCTTGAAATAGTCTTGAACAGGAGTATTTTAAATAGACAATTAGCTGTGTGACACACACATACACATATATCTATATAATGAATCATTATATGTTTGTTGTTTGCTAGTTTTCAGTTTTACATTATTTACTTAATGGCTATTCATTTTATATTCTGTACTTTCCCAAACATGAAGTGAACTCCAAATTGTACATAAAATGTACAATTTGGAGTAAAGTAGTTTTTCTGTTTTAATTTAACTTTTAATATATTCTCTATACATTCATATGATTTGTAAATGTTGTATTCTTTTATTTTCAGATAAGTCAAGGGATATGACTTATCCTATGACATATCCAAATCCTTCTGGCGATGCAATATCCCAGGTAATTTCTAAATCAATGCACTTACTCTTTATTTAAATTTTTTTAGCTGTATAATAGTTGAATATTTATGTGTACTTTTAATATTTTTCAGGAATGTTTAAACACATTTCCTGGTGTAGAATTACTTCCTGTTGGTGATGCTTATTTTCAGTATTCTGGTACAGTTCAACAAAGGCTTTTACCGGGAGATCCTGTTAGAGGTGAGTTTTTAATTTTATATATATGTTATTTAAAAAAAATGTAAGTTTAATATTGCAGTGGAAGTTAAACATATGTTATTTGAATACTACTATGTATAAAACTAATACTTTAGTTTTTTTTATATATATTCATTAACAAAAATATTGTCAAAATTTTTACCACTGTTCTTTAGTCCTAGTCCTGTAGTAGTTCTATGGTTTCTAATTTAAAAAAAAAAAAAAAAAAAAAAACTAAGAAATTTTATGTTGTGTTTTCTTCTAATTTCTGTGTATATGAAGAGCATGTTATCTCCAATGTTACATTTTTAAATAAGTTTTTATTTTTTATTTTTAAATAGTGAATTGGGATGTAATGTACTGGAAATGTAATGTAAATATAAAATAAGGTCACAATGTTTTGTAAATAACTAAGATATTTTTATGTAAGCATATGAAAAAATACATACGAAGGTATATTTGTACTTGCATTCATATTTCTAAAGTTTGAACCTG
Source organism: Pardosa pseudoannulata (assembly GCA_032207245.1). Taxonomy (NCBI): domain Eukaryota; kingdom Metazoa; phylum Arthropoda; class Arachnida; order Araneae; family Lycosidae; genus Pardosa; species Pardosa pseudoannulata. Next base: position 75,967,288 of record CM063502.1, on the reverse strand, counting down.
CTTTAACTTTTTATTTTCTGATTGATGAGAAATTTATTGTTTTCAATAGTTTGTGTTTTTTTAAAATTTTTTTTTTGTATTTCTATCTGTTATTTGTATTTAGAATATATAATTTAGTTATGAATGTCTATATTAATGCTGTTTTTTTAATGGAAATTTTTTAAATAATATTTTGCTTTTATCATTTGCAGGTCCAGCTGCAAAGAGAAAAAGAGATGTAAGTATTCAGCATTTTATTATAGTTATATAAAACATTGGTTATTTTAAATTGAAAGTTATATGAATTTATTTTAATGTTCAAACACATTGATGATAATGTAGATATATGGAATTTCTAAATTTTAGAAATTCTGAAATTTTTCTTAAGATATCTCATTTGTGCTATGTTTACTGATAACTATTTTATAAATTGTATCTACATAGTGTAAAATATGCTTTTAGGGAACTGATCCTAAAGAACTAGATGGCCATTGGATTCCTGTGAGTAATTTTTTAAAAATTAATTTTGATTTTTTTTATCTGTTTCTTTATTTTAGGAAATTGTTTTAATGTTGTGTTTATGTATTTGTGTTATTCTACAGCATTATAAATGATTAGAATTACTTTTTACCAATATAAAATCACCAGACTTTGTGAATATTTAGAAGATCAGATATTTTGAGTTTATTACCCCTAGATTATGAACACTGTAAAATATTACTAATTACAAAAAATTCTTTCAAAAACTAAAGACTTCTGAAAGCTTTTCATTTATCATTTTTTTTATTAATCTGTAAAATTTTTTATTCATTTGTGTGTGATGACTGTTTAGAACAGGGGCGTTTTGCCTGGGTGTTTGGGGTTCTTCAGACTTTGGCTTCTATGTATTGTATCAGCATTGTATATACATATAAATGGCTCTCTAATACCGTATAATTGTTTCATTGACAATCTATTTTTTTTCTCTTGAGTCTGCTGACCCGGCTTAGACTGTTATTGAATATTTGATTATGTTAATTTTACCAAATTGTCATTAAAAAATTTAAGGTTTAGAAGTATGAAAGTGAGAATTCATTTAACAAGTCCTTACAACCTAGTAAAGTAAAAGATATTTTTGCTAAAAACTATTTTGAGAAGAAGTTAGAAAGATTGAAATTACTATTTTCAGGTACTCTAATATTATATACTGCATAAACCTTCAAATCTTTGAAATTGATGTAAATAATGATGAGTTTTATTCATATAATTGTAAGCAATCATGTCCTTAAATGAATTTCAGTTAAAAAACATGTATTTAAAAGTATATTATTAAAAATATTATTTTAAATTATCATTATCTGTACAAGAGTTAAATATTTAAAAAAGATATATACATCCTATTATCCCTGCATTTCCTTTTAAAAATTTTAGGTAAAACTTCATTGAAATATGACAGTTCACAAACAAAAATTATACTTTAACTCTTTTTAATCTGTGGTAAATATATTTTCTGTCAAAGTCACTTTTTAAATGTGTATTATAAACCATTTTACTACCTCTCATAAGACCTGCCATCTATTAATAACTTCCAAAATAATAATTAAAATTAATAATATCTAATAACATGGTTTTAACAATTAACTTTAGCTTTGTATGAAGAAAAGAGTTATTTACCTTCTGCACATAACTATTCATTTGATTCAAATTCTTGTAGTATTTTCAAAATACACTTTATTATATAGTACTATATAAAGCGAAACAAAAAGCATTAAATGATTTGCCTCTTAATAATATTCATTGGATTCAAAAAGATCTTAAAACCAAATTAATCTAATAATTTAAATGAATTTGTTCTTTTAAATTGATGTCAATTCAAAAATGTTTTAATATACTATTGCTAGGACAATGTTGCTACAAGACCAGGAAATCCTGCAAAACTACGTGATATTTCTAAATTTATTCTACAAACCAGGAAAACTCAGAAAAATGAAAAAAGTCAAAAAGTGGGAAAAAAAAATTATTATTATTGGCAACTATGCTAGTAAAAATTTTTATGATGTACTTTCAAAATATTTATTCTTCTCTAAAATAATGAGTCTTTCAATAACTACATTTGAGACATAAAGTATTTATCTTTAACAGAAAACAAATTTTTATTATCATGCCTAATTTCAGATGATACAACAAACAGCTGTAAAATTACTTCCCAAGAAAAAATATACATTCAATACTGCTAACTACTTAAAAAAGTGGTGATTGCATGTTTCTTGTTATTTTACTTGAGAAAATGTCAGGGAAAACTTTCAGAGTTTTTAGGGGAAATTTTGTGTAGCACACCTGTAAGGAAAAATGGCCTTATAAAGGATTAAGTTACTCCTAAAATTAGTATTTTAGTGAATTAAATGATGTTTTATTATAAATTGAACAATTTGCAGCTTTTCAATTAATGTTTTTAATATAACCCACAATTACAGGTTTTTTTTACTACATACGAGTCACCATACTGTTTGTGAATACTGATCATGTTTCTCAGTTTCAAGTAAATGATTACTGAAGCTGTTTCATGGACAATCAGAGTACTTTTGTAAGGCAAAAGGAATTTTTTTTTAAGGTGTGAAGATTTAAATGAGGATTTAATATTAAGCTTGTGTAGTTTTAGAAATCTAGACTGCATCCTAAACTTGTCCTTCTTGTGAACAATTTAAAGAATATATATATATATATATATATAGATATATATATATTATATATATATGTATATATATATATGTGTATATATATATATATATATATATATATATATATATATATATATATATATATATATATATATATATAATCTTTGTTTTCAATGTAATTGGATTTTATTTTTTTTTTAAAGAGTTATTCTTTTGTTCAATGCTTGTGTTTATATGAAATAAGACTAATGAAGTAATGAGTTCAAAAAAGAAAAATATAAAACTTACAGTAAAAAACACCAATTAAATTTTTGAATTATCCGTTAACTCAATCCCTTGACTATTACAGCTGGACAGTGGCTAGGTAGGGTACTGCTTATCGGTACCGTGCATTCAAATCTCACTGATGGCATGGATGTTTGTAGCCATTCGGAATCTGTTTTAGGCAGTAGATCCCGGTCTCGTCAGTCCTCGTGCAGAAAAATAAAATAAAATAAAAATAAATATATAAAAATTACCAAATCTTTTGGTTTCTTCTCATAAGCTATTAACCGAATGATGGGCGAATGGGTAGGGCTCTGCTCTTCGGTATCCGAGTTTGTGGGTTCGAATCCCACTACTGGCATAGAATAGATGTTCGTAGCTGTTCGGAATCGACTTTCATCAGCCTTTGTGTAGGAAAACAGTAGACTATAGTGCTCCAAGCTAGCCAACCTCATAAGCCGTTGGTTACTTTTTTGTTTTCACACATTTTTTTAAACAATCTATTATAAACTTATCCTACGACAACAGTAATATGCTACGTAAATAATTTCTTTGTCCTTTTGGCACTGAAGTCTGATTATAGTCAGTTTTACTTTTGATTTAGTATTTATATTAGGAAAAAAAATATTGCCTACTCATACCTGTTACTTAGGATAAAAACTGAAATAAAAAATAGAAAAATCAGAAATGGTTTTCTAGCTTCAAAATTCCAGTAGTGCGATCGCATGCTACCTATTCGATTTGGGAATGTCACTCATTAATTGTGTTGCGTATTCGTTGTAAGATACCGGTACAGTGGCTTGTCAGTAGTGTTCTATGATTAAAAATTCCAAATAATTTTTGGGAACGAACTTTCTGATATGAATTATTTATCGAAAACGATTGTTTTGACAATATCCCAATTTGCTTGTGTGGTAGTAGAATCGTGTCCTCAGGACTGTTGTTACTCGAGATTCGTACTTAAGATAAGCAGTTGTGAAGGATTAAAAGAGAATTTTGTTTAAACAGGCTGTATATCATTAAAATATTTTTAAATGACTTTATTTTACTATTCAGACTTGCAATTTTGGTATTAAAATTTTCGCTGCTTTAAAGCAAGTTAGGAATTTAAGTTATGGCGCCTACTATGCTCTATTTAAATTTAAAAAAATAAAAAAAAACCCTCATGAATTGCAATTACTGTCTTGTTGAGATTTTTTTTTTAATACATTTGTAATATATTTAGGGAATTTAGGTAGCAAGAATATATGAGTGCTTCCCGTATAGCGTGTATTATAACTATTATAGCTGCCTTAAAAAGTATGGCGGCCATTATATTTTAAGCCTTTTCATACTCTATATTTGAAAATGGTTTTGCGTTAGGATTTGGCCCATTTATTTATTTAACCTTACGCTGCATCACATTGCCAATTGGCTGATGAGATATTTTATCTTTTTCTTTCATTAAATAATGTTATACACATTTAATTAAAAAATTCTAAAAATTATAGTTTATTGTTTAAAAAATATATTTTAATGCTTTCATATTTTATTCACTTTTTTTCACGAAAAATAAATCATGCAGTGTAGGGTTAAGATTGAGGGTTGCATAAGCAGTACGATGGCCGTATAGATAAAGCGTTGCCTTAGTGTACCCAAACCTGCTGTTTCGAATCCTGCTGCTGGAATGGATGGTAGAAGGTGTTTGGAATTGCCTTTCAGTCTTTGACTCCAGTCTAATTAACCCCCTTCAGATACAATTACGGTTCTGACTCGTTGCGAATTTCATGTGCCGTTGTAGACTTTGACGACTCTCGCTCGTCTAGCACTATCTTCGGCGAACGCCAGAGAGTATATTATTGGATTCTTTCTGTGTTTCGGTCGTGCATCGATGGTATTTTGTTCAGATTCTTACAGGTACATCCCCAACCTCCTCTTCCACAACAGCACCGATAAACAAAATCGCATCAACAAGCAAATAAACGAAAAGTATCGCAATGAGTGTGGTAATCAGTGGTCTTGCACCTCGAACGTCAAAGTACATATTTGAGTAAAGTAAAATTCAGAAGTAGTCCTTCCAAATGTCTGGGTTGGATGCATTATATGACAGTGACGATGAAAGTACATTAGGCTATTCTGGTGATGAGAATGCGGCTGAAAATGGTCATCAAAGTGTTTATAATGTGGAATATTTGAGTGATCACTGGTGCGCCAGGCAAGCCAAATTAAATGGTCTCCTTCGGATGCGTCGATGTACATTTTATTTGTATGTCAAGGGGTTAAATCTTCGTATTGGAAAAATAACCGTCGCGCACCAAATCAGACCAAAATCGAGTTGCAAAAAGACAGAATGACTTTCTGTCTTTTTGCAACTCGAATATGCATTGAGACACATGTATATATATGCTACAAAAATAAGTGCTTTGACCTTTCGACTTTTTTTTAAGTCTTACCATACCTACTTCATTGTGTTTTATACTGACATATAAAAACACTAACTATGAAAATCTGTCATTTAGGATAAAAATTGAAACCGAACGTAGAGAATCCAAAAGTAATTTGGCGGCTTCAAAATTCCAGTAGTTCGATCGCATCCTACCTGTTCGACTTTGAAATGAAACCCATTAGTAGTGCTGCGCATTTGTTCTAAGGCACCAATACAGTGGATCGTCACTGGCGTTCTATGAATAAGGGCCAAATATCTTTTGGGAACGACTTTCTGATATGAATTATTTATCGAAAACGGTATTTTTCCGATATCCCCATTTGCAGGTGCATCAGTTAAGTTTTGCCCGTGGAACAGAAGTTTTCCACTGGGTTCGAACTTCGCGATGGGATAGCGCGTAAAGCATTGGATCAGGATTTTATTTAAACATTTTATTGGAATATTACGCAATTTTAATATTTGATAAAATTTAAATATTTGTTGAAAAAAAGCTATGAATTTAACTTATGGAGCAACCGTTTTATGTATTTAAGTTTAAAAAAATCCTGCGTTAGTTGTAATTATGGCCTTCTAAAAACTTCTTTAAAAGGAAAAATATCTTTGGGGAATGATTTATTAAATATGAATTATTTATCTAATGCAGTATTTTTCGGGCATCTTCTTTTGCAGACGCATGAGTTAAGTTTTGTCCGGAGAACAATCGCTTTACTCTGGGTTGAACTTTGGGGATGGGCTGTTGTAAAGCATTGGATCAGGGTTTTATTTACGCAACTAGCCTATAGCCCGTCATATGACGGGATCAGTAAAATTTTTTATTTTCCAGAATTGTAAAGTACCCTATAAGGAAGGTAAAAAAATAGTTTGTTTTTGGCTGAGAATTATCTCTCAACAAAAAATAATCGATGATTAAATTTAAAATTATCACATATGTACCTAATCTATTAAGTCAAATATAAAAGAAAATTATTTATGTAATATCTAAGTTCAGTGATAAAACGTATGAAAATAATGCAGACTATATTTAAATAATTTAAAATAAGAAATGATTAAATGAGATGGTTAAAGGAATGACGTCATAATGCTAGAAAAAAAAATGTTATTTTTACTTACTTATTATGTGATAAATATAATCGCCTGCTCTTAACCGGGGAAAATAGGGCTTGAAATAATGACAAACGCTCAAAAGAGGGGGGGGGGGGAGGATTTCGAACGTTTTAAAAGCACAGTATTTTTCGCTGTGATATAAAGCATATTTATACAAAGTTATTTTAGAATCGGATTGATATTTTAGGAGAAGATAAACTTCACTTGCTTTGAATTTTGCTAACCCTAACTCAAGAATCCAATATGGATGCCTCTATCCATTCCATGTCCAACCGCTTCATAAATTCGAGGACAGACAGACAGATAACCTATGTCATTATTATATAGGGGATTTTTCAGAATATTATGCAATTTTAATGCTTTTCTAAAATTAAAATATATGTTGCAGAAAAAAATGTTTACAATTTAAACTTAAAGGGAATTTCGTATGTGTTAATGTCGTATGTACTGTTAATTTCGTATTTAAGTAAAAAACAATAACAAAAGCCATAAGTTGTAGTTATGTTTTAATTTTTTTAGTATATCTTGGTAATCTATCAGGAAATTTGGTGACTATTTATGAGTGGGTCCCTTTCAGTACGTATCGTAACTGCCGTAGTTTTTTTTTTTCCTAAAAGATAATTACATTGTAAGTCTTTGATATTGAATATTTAAGATTTTTTTTGCACGATCCTTGTTGGGATGAGCCACATTATTTATTTGCGATCCAGAATTGTTGAATGACGGAATGCTTACTTTTCATATCTCACAACGGGCTGCCTATCCCGAGTTTGTGACGTTCGTGATTCCACGTTGGAGAATCCCCTCAGTATTGATCATCCTCATGAGTGGTGATTTTTACTCCCGATTCTGTACCTCTCTCCTATCTGCCAACCTTCTAGCGAGATGGCATCCAGACCCGCACAGATTTCGCCAGTACGTTCTCTGAGTGAACTGAAAGATCTTAAATACTCTTATCAGGCTCGAACCCGGTACCCTAGGGTTCTAGGTTCGCACACTAACCACTAGGCCATAATGCTTAATTTACGCGCAAACATATCCAAACGACGGCGAAATGTGCAGGGCGCTGCTCTTCGGTGCTAGAGTTCGTGGGTTTGAATCCCACTACTGGCATGGATTTTCGAAACCGGCTGTAAGCAGTAGGTCCCGATAAAATTAGGCCTAAGCCAAACCGAATTTATACATATCTATACAGAGTGCGGGGCGTTGGCATAAAATGCGCTTCGAATATTGTTCGCCAAACATTTTGCGTGATTATATATTTTATACTTTTTAATTTCTGTGAATGATAACTTATAAATTATATACCCAATTGCTTCATGAAATTTCGTGTACTGGTGTAAATACATAAAAGTTAAGTATTATCCAAAAGCTATTAACATTTGCATGTAGTATAATACATTTTTCAAAATATACAAAATATATTTTAGAATTATCGCCTTAATATTAATTCAAAGATAGGGATTTTTTCCATCCCTCTCTGATTCCCGTAATCTACGCGTCTGAGTATGGATGTTCCTAGGCGTTCATAATTGGTTTTGAGTAATAGGTCCCTGCTTAGTTAGCCATCGTGTAGTGAAAAATTGATCGTACCTCTTTATTTCTAAAGAAACTTACGAATCCTCTATATCTCCCTTCTCCCATCCGGCGTATAAATACATTTCAGCATCAAGAGTGTTGTTCAGAAATGTATATTGTTTCTTTGACTAGATTGTGGGATGTTTATGTAAGTAATAACATTGCTTATGTCAACTAATCCACGCAAGTGGAGGTAGCGTTACATACAGGTGGATTCCTGAGGACGATCAGCCGTTTGATGTCCAAATCGTTAGTACGTTGATCGTTGGTACCAGATGTCATAGGGGTGAATCCAACTGTTGGCATGTATGTTCTTAAGAACTATTCACCCCACACACATCACTGCGAGGCATGTATAAATTTTCAGAGTCCTTTTACGTCCTTTAAACTTTAAGGCAGAAGTTGAAAACTTTCATTTAACACGTTGAATGCCATGGCAATTTTCAGAAATCTGGCCTAAAATGACAATTTGATTTAATCACATATTATTAAAAACTCAATTAATTATTTATTAATTTGTGGACAGAAATTCAACAAAGTCCTGAATTATTTGTTTTTAAAGAACATTGATTTTTTGTTCTTTTCCCAGAAGACATCTATCGATATTAGCACAAATATGCTACGATTTTACTCGTAGCTGCACAAAAATGGCGAGTAAACACAGTACGAGATAACTCGTAGTTGGCGTCTTAGAAAACAACGCAATCTACGAGTTATCTCGTAGTTGGCAGTCAACGTGTTAATGTTTGTGAAGTGTTTTACCTTTACCTTTTTACCTTTTTTTTTTTTTAAAAATTAAATTTATTTTTGAGCATCCCAATTAATGCTAGTGATATTTTATGGATAATTAAAATCGATATAGGTTATTAAGAACGGTCATTTTCAAAATGTAATTGCCAGGCAATTTGCGCCCAAACTTAGGTCACCCAGAGGTGCTCCCGACTGACGGTTAATTCAATTTTCTTATAATTTTTGTTTGTGTCTGTTTATTTTCCTAGTATATGCAAAGTCAAATGACCCACATAAGTTGAAGAGGCAGTTATTAGATACGGACTACTTCTGAGTCCGTATCTAATACTTCCTACGTGGTTAATTGTAATAGAAAACATTAAGGGGTCCCAAGACTATTAATGCGAGTTATTTCTGCTGTCAGGTCTCGTAACTACCCGGAGAGTTATGAAATTATTGAAAAGAAAAATAAATGTGGTCTAAAATATCCTAAAATATGGTTATTTGTCCTGAAAATCCTTTACTGATTTTTATCTATTGCGATGGATTCTTAGTATTTCGTCTTTGTAGCATGCTCCTAGAAATGTATCCTCTACTCATCATGGCCTTTAATACGTTTAGAGTCCGTACAAGTTATTTGAAACACGTTTTATTTTTTCAGTGTGGAAAAATATCTTTTATTTAAATGTCAATTATTTTTAAAAATTTATTTTAATGTGGGAAAGAATATGTCAGTCCGAAATATTATAAAAAAAAAATCAGTCGTATTTGAGTTGAATATTTCGCTATTTATTTTTCACTTTAATTTAAACTACAATATTGCTTAGGTTATTAATTAGGCATTTATCCACTAATTTCTGCTATTCGTTTGGTTTAGTATTTTTGCTATTTTTCTGTTACAAAATTACTGGATTTGTTTTAAAATTCGTTTAGTTTTTACATTTCTATAACTAATAAATTTTAAATATTTTCTTATATTAAAATTTACCTCAATTAATTTAATTGCCATTTTATTTTTTGGTTTTGGCTGTAAAAATTGAAGATTTTTCTTAATTTCCTATATGATTTTTATATAGTTTATGTATCTGATTCTAAATAATGTGTTTTGTAGAGTTAATAGTTATATTTGTTGAAGGATTCGTAATGTGAATTCAAAATATTTTTAGGTATAGCTACACACTTATTAATTTTTGCATTCTATTCTAGAGGGTAAAATAAAAACTCATTATAAAATTGCTTTTTCAAATAAGCTGCTTGAATTTATTTTATGAAAAACTAGAATTCTTAATATATTCAAATGAAAAAACACCACTTGAAAAGGAAATTGCGGAAAAAGTTTTTTAACTATGATAATCTTAAAACCCTTTACTAGATGCACAATTTTGACAAAATTTGTTCAAAAATCGATTTTTTTTTATTTATGTTTATTAGTATATATAAAATTTCAAATCATTCAATAACCGAATAAATAACACTGTTTTTCTTTAAATTTAACGTGTTTTTAAAAAATATAAAATTGTTTATAACACCTTATTTTACCTCATATTTGGCATTCCCGCACGTCTTTGCTAGGCAGAAAAGTTTCAGTGATAATCCCAATCCTTAAAACGGCATTTTCATAAATAAACAGATGCGTTTTTATCTCTTGCCCATGCAAATCGTATCGACATGACTGCAATAAAGTTGCGGTGCCAAGCCAAGCCCTGGCAAGTAAAAAATATGGTCTACATTCCGTGTGATCGGTGAACGATAATTTTTCCGCTCATACATACAGGATGCTACTATATTGCGGTCGATATATTTCACAGTCGACTTCCACATCATAATGACATCAGAAATCGTCATAATGACGCGGCAGAGGGGGGGGGGGATTTATGGTACCACATTCCTATCTCTGGCGACTTCTGGGCCGAATGGCTAGGGCACTGATTTCAGTACGAGTTTGTAGGTTGGAATCCCACTGTGGAATGGTTGTTCGTAGACGTTCAGAATCGTCTTTAAACAGTAGGTCCTGGTCTCATTAGCCCTCGAGTAGCAAAGCTGTATACCGTAGTGTTCCAAACCTAACTGGCGTCATTATGATTATTCAGAGAGGGAGATTCAAGGTACCACATTCCCGTCTCTGGCGACTTCTGACGTCATGATAATGTGGAAGTCGCCTGTGACATTTCTGGACTGCATTATAGTAGCATCCGTCATATATATACATATATATAAATATACAAACACACATATATATTATAGCATATATACAGGGTGAAGTGAAGTCTTTAACTCGTCGTTTTGTACTCAACTGTTGGTTGTAGATAGTGCTCCTCCTCCATTCCGTTTAATATCGGGGACCTACCCTCCCCTATTCGCCATTAAAGGTATATTATATCCAGACTTGAAGAAAACTATTTGCTGTCAATTTCAGTGTTTGATATAGCTTATTAGTGTGAAACTTTGTACGAGGAATTTCGCAAAATTGAGATATCGATCACAGTTGACTAATTATCCTCTAACAGGTCTTTTGCGGGCGGCTTTAACAAATTTTGTTCAAAATTTCAAATGTTTGATCAAAGTGCCTTTGTTAAATATTTTACATTTTATCATTTTTTTAAAGTTTTAATTTTTATGAGCAGAGTTTCGAAACAATTACTTTGAAAAATTCTTGCTTTTAATAATTATATATTTTTCTGTGTTTAAAATAGCACTTAATATTTGTGTGTTATTTTAATTAAGTTGAAATTCTCACGTGGACACGGCACGCTTTCCTTGTGCGTCAATTATGTTACACTTTTTGAAATATATTTTGTATGAGTCATCAATATTATTATTAATACATTCTGTTCAGAGATTGCTTTCGTCGGACGATGACAAAATGGTAGAGTGTTGCTTTCGGTACCGGAGCCCGCGGGTTTGAATATGTGCATACCTCATGACATAGGTGTTCGTAGCCATTCGGAATCGGCTTTTAAGCAGTAGGTCTCAGTCTCGTTAGACCTTGTTTTTCAAAACAGTTGACTGTAGCTCTCCAAACCAAACCAAAGTTTGGTTTTTTAGCTCAAGATAACGGTGTTTACTGAGTAGAGCTCAAGTACTGCCATCTGGGGAAGACCTGTAGCATTACTATTAGTTATATTAAGATTTTTCATTACATAGATGTTCACAAACCGAAACTTTTTTCTATTACAAATAATATTTTTATTTTTGTTTTGAAATATAGACTTTAAAAAGTATTGTTACTACTGCATATCAAAACATCGATATCTTTCAGTTGCGTTGTTGTAAATCGGAAGTCTTAATGGCCGCTGAGATTTTTTTTCTGTATTATACAGCGTTGATTGCAGTCAGAAATTAAGGGGAGCAATAAAATAAGAGTCCTAAATACAAAATCCGAACATTTTGCGGCTAATCGGTTTCGAGTTCTGTCCAATAGCGTTAATATACTTTATATTTAAATTTTTCATGGTAAAGTTCAGTTTGCAATTGCAAGAGTTGGTGCGCAACTAGATGTTACAGCAGTATTGCATACAGAATTTCGATCTTTTACGGAAATTGTTTTTGAGTTTTACGACATACGACGACATTATTCAAAATTCGGTGAGAGATGGTCAAAATAAATATATGAAGTTGCCTTGTGTGTATTACAACTGTAACTCTAAAACTTGTCAAAATTAAATCCCAGAGAATTTTGAAGACGATAATTTAACAGTGGCAGTTTATTTAAATTAATATTAACAAATGGCAAGAAAAAAAAATAATCTAAAGGCCAGGACCCGACTTACAGAAATGGGGGCCCAGGGCAAACCCATTCATCTGGGGCCCCCTCACTCTGCTGTACACAGGTGGTGGTTACGGGGTGATTATTATATGTAGTGATGCATAAACTATGGCCCTCAAAGCCTTTAAAGTTGACTCACCAATGTAATTATTAGTAGAATAAGATTAGTTTAAAATGAAATGAAAAATTATGAAATAAGTAAAATTATAAAAAAAGTTCCTGTCTAAAACAGAATGTAGCTGCGTGTTCTACATTTTTTTGCCGGCACTTACATTTGTGAACAAGCTCTCTAATGATACTGAATAAGTCAAAAACTAAAAGAAGAAATTGTCGATAATTTAAAGTGAATTTTAGACATACACATTTTTAACTTGAAATGGCAGTTAATTTGGGGGCCTCCTTTTGACCAGGGGCCCGGGCGCTTGCCTCGTTTGCCCTGTCGGAAATCAGGCCCTGCTAAAGGCTAACTACAATTAATAATGTAATCAGAATAAAAATTAAACTATGATAATTTAATGGGAATATTGCGGATGGTTACCTTCATCAGTCAATGAGCAAATGTCTACCACCCTTTCTATTAATACTTATCCCAGGAAATGAAGCAAGTATGAATCTCTAGTTGAGATCTGTACTAGATTTCAATGAAGAAAGAAACACTATGAAGTTATGAAATATTTTACTATTTTTACAAAAAGCTTTTGCGAGACACAAAATTGACATCGCGGTTCGCCAATATAAAAGCGTGCTTTTAAATGTATAAGACCTGTTAAGAAACTTACACGCGACCAACTAGACGAAACATTGAAGATATGTATTTCACGCTTAAAAATTTATCTTTAAGCAATTAATCTGAAGACTTCTTACCCTGAAAAATGCCATATATTAAAAATAAGGCAAGCATATATTTAAGCTTTGCAATTCGCGAGTTCTTTATTACATTCTTTTAATCGGAAATAATTTATCCCAAGAAGGCCAGCCTTCTTAGTCGATTCTCTGGGTTTTGCGATGACACTTTCCTATCCCCTCGTGCCTCGTTTTTGACTTCCTCATTTACCGTCGCAGATAACCTCCCTGGTGCAGGTGACATTTTAAAATTTACGAGTGCGCCCGTTCTCAAAATGATTCTTAAATGTTTTGCTTTTTAAGCATGACGCGCAATTTCTCCGAGTGACGGAAAAAAAAATGAAGGTGGGGTGATCACTTTACGCCCTCCTCTTTACTTGTCGATTTTCTTAACAGCTATTTCTCCCTCTCCTGTAAAAATGAGTAGAAGTGGTATTGCGCGAGAAGTAATTTTCGGTAGTAGAGATGGTTTTGAAATCAAATGCTTAAAGGTTTGAAGTGATTGGAGGTTGTTTTGGAATACTTGGAACTGAGAGGGAATCCCAAAATGTTAGATTTATGGAAAAGATATGCACATTAAATTACTCTTACGTACTTTTAAATTATTCAGTGGTTGAACGTAAAGTCAGGTTGCAGAAATAGGCCGATGACTGACAGTAAAAATTGTTTCCAGATTTATTAGTTTAAGTTTACCATGCTGGAAACGTTGTATTTCAAATTGATCTACGTAGTTGTTCCAAGTGAGGTGAAAATAATTCTTTTAATTCTAGACTATGCATAGCGTTATGCAATGCATCTTCTAAGTTTCTTGTGGGGAATATTTAGAATATCATGTAAATTTAAAGGAACTTGCATATTTACTTCTAAATGTAATAATTAATTTTAAATAAGCAAATTATGTTTTTGTCTAATAATGGGGAACGCAATTTCTGCAAAGAGACTAAATCAGAATTAAGTTTTGTAATATCCACAAAAAATAAGTTGAATATAAAAACGTTGCAGATCCATATTTAATGCTTATAAAAATGAGCTTTAAATAAATGATCTTATGATTTCTTCCCCTGAATGGTTTTACGTATTAAATATAAAGCGAGCATATATTTTAGCTTTGTAATTCGTCAGTTCATTATTACATTCTTTTAATAAGAAATATTTAAGCCCAAGAAGGTCTTACTTGATTCTCTGGGTTTTTCGATGGCACTTTCTCCTCTTCCCTCGTTTTTGACTTCCTCATTTACCGCCGCAGATAACTTCCCTGGTGCAGGTGACATTTTAAAATTTACGAGTGCGCCCAGTCTCAAAATGGTTCTTAAATGTTGTGCTTTCTAAGTACTGCGCGCGATTTCTCCGAGTGACGAAAAAGGAATAAAATAATAAAAAAAAGGAAGGTGGGGTGATCACTTTACGCCCTCCTCTTTATTTGTCGATTTTCTTAACAGCTCTTTCTCCCTCTCCTGTAAAAACGGCTAAAGGCGGTATCCTTGGCCGAGAAGTAATTTTCATCGTAGAGGAGAGGACTTTGAAATCAAATACTCAAAGATTTAAAATGGTTGAATGTTGTTTAGAATACTGCAAGCTGAGGGGGAATCTCAAAATGTTTGATTTATGGAAAGGATCTGTACATTAAATGATTCAGGGGGTATTTTTAAATTATTCAATGGTTGAATGTGTAAGGTCTACACAGTAGGTTGGACAAATAGGCTGATGACTGATAGTAAAAAAAAATTTTACGACTATGTTCTTAATGCTTTTTTACATTTTGTTTATTCTCGGATACCACTATTTTAAAATTGGCCTAAAAACTTCCCACTTCTAATTAATCTTGTAAAGTGCATAATCTAAGTGTTACAAGAATAAACCCATTTTTCGGTAGAATATTTTAAATAATTTATCCTTCATCTAGTATATTTTTTAATTATAACCTGATGAGTATTGTGCTCTTCAGTTTATTTGATTATACTCCCCTTATAGTTAAAGTTGTGTGTAGTTTATCAAAAAGGGAAAAATATAATTTGAAAAAAAAATAGTGAAATTGAGAACTAATTTAAATTTCCAATCAAAGCATTTAAGGTTATATTTTTACATTAAGGTTTGATATAAAAGTCAAAATATTTCTCTGAAATTGGATTTTGAACCATAGAATTTGTACAGTTGGAAATAAAGGTATACAATAAATTATTCATATACGTCAACGTTGGTATGTAATAAATTATTCATACATGCTTTTTTTATATTATGTTGTGCGCACTTTATTGTGGGTTGTTTTTCTAAGTGCGTCATTACAATAACTGAATTTAATCCTGATTAATGAAATCAAATTAGAAAACCGTTGATTGTGAAATTGCGAACATTATTTTTCATTTGAATTCGATTATATTTTGCAGAAACAGTTTGGATATATTTGAATAAAAACTGGTGTAGCAGTTTTTACAGTTACACTAAGCATTTGATGATTTATAGTATTAATGTGAACATGTTTGGTAACAACAAATGTGACTTAAGTGTGAATGTTCGAATGAATTGAGGATAAATCACTAAAATTTGTCTTTTCCTCTATCTGAAATTATAAATCATTATTTCATTTGCTTAAAATATTTTTTTAGTTCATTAGTTAGTTTGAAAATTCGGATTCAACGTGGAAATTATAGACAATTTGATGATAGCTTGAAAAATTTAGTAGAGATATATTATCTTAATACAATATGTCTATTTGAAGCATATGTATGTTAAAATAATGTATTCTTGAATAAAAATAAAATAAATGGACTTAAAAAAAATCTAAATCATTAGTGATTAAGTCGAGAGCTGCGAAGTTATAAGAAAGTAAAAATGAACCTAAAATTAAAATGGTTATTTCCGATTGTGTCCAACAGGATGCAGAAACAAAACAACAGTGATAATAAATTCCTATAACACGACTGGAGAAATGACGTTAAAACAACTTGTGGATACGTTTACTCCCGATAAGAAAGGTACACATAACGTTTCTTAAAAGTTTTTGAGAAAGTCTTGTCAGTATTATTACATCCGAGTTTTTTGGATACTATTTAATAGGAGGGTAAAATATAGGGACGAAAAGAGATATTTAAAAGTCGTAGTAATATAGCGGAAAGTATGGTTATGATTTTCAAATTTAATGAGTTTTTTTTTTTTACTTAAAAAAATTCTTTTGACAACTGACTTACTGAAAAAAATGTAAACTGTTTCAGTGCATCTTTTGTTTTTATGTGATTAAATATTTAAACTAAATCGAAGTATCATGCTGCGTAAGATAATGCAACTATGGAAATTTCTTCTTAATTCTAGCTGCTATTGATGTAGAAAACTATTTTTTAATTCAGTGGATGTTATTTTATACAAATTTTCTTGTATGTGGAATGCAATAGATTTTATTTATGTATAGCCACGTGTCTCAAACTGGGTTCCATCAGTGTATGCTAGGGATGCTGCGGTAATTATCAAGGTCAAGTGATTTGAGGGTAAAATTAGCTTAACTTCATTCCTTTATCCACACAAGAGGCAAAATAACTGTAAGGCAACCAATGGAATAAAAAAAAAAATAAAGTTTTTTTTAAAACCACTGTTTAGATTTCCCCTTCAAATTAATATTAAATTTGTCTGTATTTAAAAAGAGATGAAAGAAATTTTTCGAAACTGAAATAATAAAATTATATTTGATACAGTATTTCCTCGGCGGTTTAACGATCGAGGATTATTAGCAAACAAAAGTTGAGCTGTGTGAGCGTTTAGAATTATCAAATTTTCTAATGGACTAGAAGATTGCAGTTCTAAATTTGTGGATGCATTTTGTCACTGTTGATAGCACATTTATCTTCTAAAGAAAACGAATTATATGATTATATATTTTTATTTTTTATATGTAGTCAATTATTTGGAGCAGTAATACAAACATAATAGTAAGGGTCTATGCAATGTGTTATGAAATTACTAGAAATTCACAGGGATATGGTGTGCCCAAATATCTGGCGCACAGGTGGGCGACTGGCCCTATGTCTAGTTATATTTCGGGATTCTTGCTGTAAACTTCGCTGTGGATAATCTATTTTATTCCACTACAAAAATGCTTCTTGGAACTGAGTAATTCTGAAGCTTGAGATAGGAATATGGAGCATTACTTGTTTCTTTGTTTAATTTATTCTGATGGATATAATTTCATAAAGCTTTCATTATTTTAAGCACATGTAATTCGCTGTAAAACTTTATCATTACTTCAGATCTAGAATCTCTTTAGATTGTTGTCGATAGATACATAGATGGTTGGGAGTTATTCGTGAGATTGTTTCACGAGATCAACCAAAGATAGTGGTACATACTAAAAAATTCGTATCAAATATCTTCCTCCTTTCAAAAACAAAACAATTAAATGATTCTAAGTATTCTTTATACGCTGTTTAAAACTTCGGGCTTTTAATGCTACATATATTCTAATAAGACATGTTTGTAACGTTTTCTTATGTTGAAATACAAATATTTAAATAAGTCATACTTTTAAAAAGTAGGACGTTAAACTATTCTCATAGAAAAATTATTCGATTGTTGTACCCCTTGTGAGTTTTTGTTTATTTCTAATTTTTACTTTTAAATTAAGTGTTATTTATTACTTTTTTAGTAACACAACACTTTTTTATACAGTATCTAAGAAAGAATTTCATTTTAAACAGCACGGATAGCAATAGTTAGTAAGATACTGACTAGGGTTTTATAGTATGTCGAATGGTTCAAGATTTTTTTTTTAAATTACATAAAGAAAATATCGTTATTCCTATTAGTTTGAAATCTTTTGACCTTCTTACTATATCTTTCGAGAAACAAGCATATCAAGAAGACATTTTGAAAGTTTTTGAGTGAAATTTAAATGACCTACTACAAACTGGCAGGTGTTACTCTGTCAGCTTAGTAATTTTTTGATCGCCGTCTATTTAGGTTTAGTGTCGCCGCACAGCAGATGTTCTAGGTAATGAATTGATAAGCGTTGGTGTTTTGTTTTGTTTTTACATCACAAGTGGAAAAAATAATGGTAAGGGTTATTTTTTCTACTGACCGTTGTCGGAATTTTATGCAAATCGTTTCAGTAACTCAATGAGCGGTTTGAGTTCCAATCCACATTTTAGTATTTAATAAGATCGTAGTCGTTCATACTGAATGTTTTTAGTTTTGTTACTTTGATAAATTGTTTTTTACTGAGAAAATTAATGCAGAGGAAATTTAGAGCTTTTAGACAGTTATCTCTTCCAATAAAACAGTCCTAGATGTATTTTAAGTAACATTACAAAGCTTGTTTTAACCATTGTGGCTTGTCGGTTTGTCTAAATACCTTTTCTTTCTTTCATTCTTTCTTTCTTTACTTAAAAAAAATCTGGATTAAAAATTTTAAAGAAAATTTCTTGTTAAACATAACCGTTCTCCCTAAACGTATTTATAAATATTAGAATTCACCATTTTGTTCTCAAGTTTCCATTGACCTTAATTTCTTCGCATAATGTACATTTTTGCATATCTCTTTCTGATTATTTTATATTATTTACCTTTAATTTTTGAAAAATTACGCAAATATATCTTTGAAATGTGTTACTAAACCTATTATATTTCTCGGAAATTCTTTAAGAGTTATATACGATATTTAATGAAAATGTTTGTACATATATTTATATTTTTTTTAAACGAAAAATTCTCAAAAGTTCTTTTAGTATCTTAGATATGTAACCTTTTTGCTATAATATTATAGAAATTACTATTATCTGGTCTCATATTTGACTTAAAAAAGAAATAAAATTGTATCTGAAATTAAATATTACAGTTCAATTTCCTCTCTTTAAAATTCCGATTTTCTCCTTCCCTCTTAAACCTATGCACAAATATGCATGTGAAGGGAAGAGAATTATCTCTCCATATAATTGCTTAACCACATGATGCTCTGTAACTATGACGAATAGTGTATGTATTTTTTAATGCTGTTCTGTCGAAATATTTTCCGAATCGGGGAAAGAAAAAAAAATATTTCCTGTCTTCAGTATCGAAATTTCCATTCGAATCTAACCATCCAGTTTTGGTAAATAAAAAAGTTCTATCTTTTGGGCGTTTTTTAATGCTTTCTCTGGTGGCACCCGATGTGAAACAGGTGGACAAGGCATCCCCTGGGATAATATTGCGTGTGGCCACAAAGCGTGACATACATCTGCCGCCCTGTTTCCGTTTAGTGCCTTCAATCCGTTATCCCAGAGAAAGAGAGAGGTGCTTCCCCCACCTCTTTTTTCTATTTTCCTCTAAAATCTCTCACATTCTACCGTGCGGTATGCTTAAAGAGCGAAATGCGGTGACTAACGTTTAGAGCGAAATTTTTTGTAATCCGTTTTTCCGAAATACTTCTTTTCCCAAAGATTTGTCGCTTATGTCACTTGGCTGGGTAAAGAGATATACGATAGTGTTCCTCCGCATTTTTCCCCCGCCTCGTGACACCTCCTTTTGTTTTATTCGAAGGTCTGTTGGAAAATTCGTAGTGGTTTGGCCTATTGCTTTTAATTTTTGCCCTATAGGAATTGGTCCCGGCCGAGAAAGGTTTTATAGGTAACACGCTTAAGTGTTTCATGGGGATTATTAGCTTTTTGTTGGTTTAAGCATGGATATTTCATGTCTAGCCGGTGAGATTCTGCTTAATCGAGGCATTTCCTCGTGACTCCTCCTTTTGTTTTATTTGATGATATATGTAAAACTTCGAAGTGGTTCGGGCCTATTGCTTTTTTACCCTGTAGGAATTGGCCCCGGTCGAGGAAGATTTTAGAGATAAAACATTAGAATAATTATTTTTGTTTTAAACAAATATTTTTGTCTAGTGAGGGGGATCATGTTTAAAATTTGTTCTTGGAACTTTTTATCGGTAATTTTTTAGAACATTAAACAAAACAAAATAAAACAAACAAATAAGCTGTTGAAAAGTTGGTAAATGTTTTTAAGCAGCTTTGAAATTCAGTGAGAAATAAGATTGCTGAGATAATTTTTAAATGGACTAAGTTTTTTCAATTGGGAAAAGATTGGAATCTTACCTGAAAAAGTATTAGTAAGACTTCTCTTTAAATTTCATTATACGGTACTTGATTATCAGAAAAGAAAAAAAAAAAAAGCTATTAACATTGCAGACAAAACTAGTATAGTAAATTAAGAAAATGTATCAGTATAAAACTTTGTTGTTGTAAGTGAGGTAAATCATTGAAACTACTTCCACCTATCTGCGCAGAATTCAAAATTCAACTTTGTTTCTTGAAGTACTTATCATTATCTTTAAAGGAAAGAGGCAATTTAGAATCAGAATTCCACTCTAAAATCTTTGCTGCTTCAAATCGTGTAATGGAAGGTGTGATTTCGTGTGTGCTTACGTTTCATCGAGGCAAATTATAAATAATAATTTAACTAGCCATTCTTCACTTTTCTTGAATGAAAATTTTGGATTTAGCAGGTGAAATTCATTAACTTCTGATGTTATTTAAAATGTGTAATAAAACCATCTTTAGTCTATTAATTGCTTATGTTATGATTACCTTTTACTTCGTTGCTTTGTTTCCCTCTGCTGTGTAATTTCAAAACGCAAAGCAGAGTGAATAATGATAATTTTCTTAACCGCAACTGTGAGAATTTGAATAATTTAATTTCTTGGAATGCGGATTTGGTTTTGTCTTCGTTAAAAGTTTTGTCCCTTTTTATCAATTATTAAAACAGATGTTTTTAAAAAAATCTTAAATTATTTAATGCATTGATTACACAGTTTGATTTTGACTTTATTTCTTTTGATATTCCGACAAAATGAGACAGTAGATGCGACATTTCTAGGAAGCGTATAAATCGCCAGGGAAATCTTCCTTTCGATTATTAAGTCTGTGGATTCAAATCCCGCTTCTGTGATAGTAGTCCGTAGCCATTTAGTATAGGCCACGATCCCATTAAAACTCGAGTATTTAAAAAATAAATAAATAAATAAAAATCGGAAATCAAATCAAACTAAACCTACGTAGTATATTATCAATAGTTTTGTGCTATGCAATTGAAAATTTTATTGTTTCTTTGTTAACTGACAGTGATCTGGAGACGTCCTAACCTGTCTTTTTATCCGCTTACTGAGTTATCTCATTTGTAGATTAATGGCATGATATTTTTTCCCACTTGATGTATATCTTTTTTATTTTTAAATAAATGTATAGTTTTACACAACCAAACCAAATACATTAAGCTAGACCCTTATGAATGATCTAGGAAATATTTTCTTATAAACGGAGTATAACTTTTATATTGAATTAAAAATAGGCTGTTTACTTTTAATGAAGACTTTGTAACTCGAAAGGTACTGTCTCTTTATCTTATATTTCTTTTCTTATGAGTACTGATCAACTGATAATTAATTATCCAAGGAACTTTGTTCATCAAATAGAGAATATATTGTCAAGCGTTTAAACATCTTTCTTTGTGTTGGAATGTTACGTGGTATAATTATGCCCCGAGCTTTTTTTTTTTTCTTCATAACATATATATTAGTCGCTCTATTATGGTCTCAGCTCATTTTTGCTTTTGATATTTGAATATTGATATTTTATGCATGGTAGTTACGTATATTAAAATGGTAGACAACTATCAAAGTAATCTAAGTAATCTCCAGAATCGATATTAGTGCATATTTGTTTATTATTTTGTTTATGTGTGTGTGTGAGAGAGAGAGAGAAATGGAATTTATATTCTTAAGATAAAGTTTACTTATAATGATCCTAGTAATATTAAGGTAATTGGTATTACCATATTAAATAAAAAGTAAATTGTGTAATATGCATATCTTCTGAAGCATTGGACTTGTTTTCATTTGCTTGGGTGAGTTGATGCTATATTTGTGAATAGATGGGTTTGGTTTAGAGCTTCTAACAGCAAACTTTTTGCAACAGGAGGAACCTGGTCCGATTTTAAGTAGTTTGAAAAAGTTTGGAATCTATTTTAAGCAGTAGCTTAATATTAATTCCAAGCGGCTAGGAACATCCTGCAGTGGTATTCGAAACCACGAATTTCGATAGAAGATCGACACCTAGCTAATTGTCTGCATAAGAGAATAAAACACTTCCATTCATATCAATATGGCCGTCTAACAATGACGTGCATACACAATCAAAAAGAGAATACTTATACCTTGTTATCTTGGAGATTTTATTTTTGCATAGTTTGGTTAATTGTGAACCCATTCTTACGTGAACAAATACGTTCTTAGATAAAGGTGTGGTGTTAATTGAATTTAATGTTTGGAAAGTTACCAAGATTCCATTTCAAATTATACACCTAATTTAATGCTTAACGTGATGCCAGATAATGATAGTCACGTGATTATTGAATAACCAGTACTAGCACATCTTGCGAATGGTTGTCGAACAGGTAAAGCACTCCTTTCGGTTGCAGGATCTATAGGGAGGGGGGGGGGTTCGAATCCTATTATTGGCAGGGATATTAGTAGCCATTTCTTATAGATCTTAAGTTGGTCATATTCGAATTAGTCCATGTAGAAAAATTTTCACTTCAAATAAAAGGTTTATTCATGTATAGCTTTACATGTTTGGAAAGTGCTTATTTAACCTCTACTCTGGACGTATTGTTAGAGATAAATATTTCCAGTTGTTCATGTTTATGAATTTTTAACTTGTTCATGTTTATTAATATTTTAACGTGCAATTTTTAGCTAGCTTGAATGTTTAACTAGCTTGTTAAGTCATTTTGACAGCACGCTCCTAAGAGATACTGAGGAAGGCTCGGATTTAGTCTAAAGGGGTGAAAATGCTTAGGAAAAAAGGTAAAACCGCACAGCAACAGTTAAAAGTTAAGAGATATAAAATCTCTTTTCAAAAAGTGTACCATGCAAGAATTTTCTGATTATAAAATGAAATCGTTATCATTTCATAGTACAGAAACTGTGCACCAATAACTTTTCTGTGGGAATATATTAGGTAAGTACGTACTTTGAACGAACACTTTACCCAGAAAATGTAAAAATTAAAAAATAAATAAAAAAAATTCTGTCGATATGTCCAGCAGCACCTGCAATAAGTTTGTAGTTTAGCGGTTCGCAATTTATTTTCACTGCGGTACCGCGGTGTGCCACGGGTTTGAGAACTCCGGAGGTAGAGTACCAAGTTAAATACAAAGAGAAATCTTGGTTCTTGGTTCGTTTCGACAGTGAAGCAATGGTGAGGGAAAACAACCTATATTTTACTTTTACTCTCGTACCTTCTTTGACAATTTCTCAATTTTTTAGCTGACTTTTCTAGCTTATTGCTGTGAATCACCTGGCATACACGCTTTTGGTATTGCCAGTTCACGGTTGTAGTACAATCTTTACAGAGAATATAGGTATAGATATTTAGGGGCGTAGCGAGAAATTTCACGTGGTTTTTTCCCATTTGAAGTTACATTTTAAACTCAGTAGCAAATCTTGCGTATATATGTATGCATCTATCCTTTTCAGGGTGTTATAACCCATAAACTCCGTTCCGAACAATAGTCGATTGGTTAGGGTGCTGGCCTTCAGTACCGGAGTTCGTGGGTTCGAATCCCACAGTGGCATGGATGTTCGTAGCCGTTCGGAATCGGCTTTAAGCTGTAGGTTCCGGTCTTATTAGCCCTCGTGTTGCAAAAAGTAGACCGTAGCACTCGAAACCAAACCGATCACTACGTCACTGATACGCACACAGTGGAACCCGCTTTAGAAGTTCCCGTTTAAGTTTTCCCGCGTGATATGTAGTTCTATTTCTGTGGTTTTAAGTTGTATTTTCTGCGGATCAAAAAAAAAGGGAGTATTCTAATGTGTTCGTTCTGCGTAATGAAAAAAAACCTGAACGTAACGTATATTAATACTAATCGCCGTGACTTTGAGAAACGAAACATACTTTTAGCCTTTAAAGGAATGTATGGGTGATAATTTTGATGACGCTTCATACAACCAGAAAAAAATATGTATAATTTATAGGTGTACAAGGTAGTCAAACATTCTTTTTTAAATTTCTGTTATTCTTAGATTTTTCAGTTCGAGTCGCACATAATTGACTTGTATATTTGCAAGCCGTTCGGAATTAGTTTGAAAAACTAAGTCAATGTTTTTATTAAACAGTGATATTTAGCCTCTGAATAGGAAAATAAATCATAGTGTTCGTATGTCAACACGGGTCTATTTTTGTGTTACTTATTAGTAAACTGCGTATATTAAGCTTTAATGCTTATCATTATCATGATAACCCCGCTCTTGCACGCTGTTACTGTTACACACATATTTATTTGATTATATAGCATTGGTGCGGTTCGTGAAAATGTATGCGAAAAAGTTTATATTTTCCTATACTAGTAATAAAATTTTAAGAAGTTGTTTAAATTTCCTCGATCCCAATTGAATTGGTTTTTTTTTATAGTTAGGATTATTTAAAAAAGAGCTTGAAAATAAAAATTTTTTAGCTTTCTAATTTAAAAAAGACAAGTTTCTACCCTTTTCATTTTTTTTACATTGTTAGTACCGAATTTTTGTAAATAAATAGTTTTTGATTGACTGACTCTCTAATGTATATATATATATATATATATATATATATATATATATATATATATATATATATATATATATATATATATATATATATATATATATATATATATATTAGTTCAAGGTAGTGCCATTTAGAGGTAGACTTGATGATCTTAAACGTAGATGATTTTCAGGATTATGTGAAACTAGACTAAATTTACTGCTTCTTTCAATCTGTCTTAAGGTGGTTTTATACTTGCCATATTGTATTCCTCTCGCTCAGTGTTAACCTATGGGGGAAAATATAATTCTTTCTAGTCGACTTGTATTTAAACAATTGTTTAAAAAAAATACCCGCCGTGATAGAACAGCGAGTTCTCTAGTATGTTCTTATTTGCTTTTGAGAAAGAGTATACCAAAATTTCTCACATACAATTTAATTTTTTTAAGGGAAAGATGTTATTCTATATAATTTGCTGTACTATCACATGGTATGTGTTTTTATTCATGAATTCTTCAAATGTGAATCGACTAGAGGAAATTTTATTCCCCATACGTTAATAATAAATGACAGGAATTCAATATGGCAGGTACAAACCCATAGAGCACACAATTTATGCATTTCAACTACGTATCATATACAGTGATACGTATTTGCAACGTTTATGAAATATTGTGTGCTATATAGGGACTTTCCTAAAGGTTAAGATTCCGATTGACTTCAGGGACAATTTTTTTGAATAACTTTAAATATTTTAAATACTATGGTTGAACACATTCTAAAACTAATAAAAAATATATACATACTGTTTAGGTATTTGATAATTTTTGTATAGGAAAATAAGCTAAAATTTGGCTTAAATATAAGCAGTACACAAGACAAGATTAACTCAAAATTTTATCACGTTTTTGTAACCATAGAAGTGTTTCTAGATCTGCTCTTCAGGAAATTCATTTTTCTTACTGTGATTACACATATATCTGGGATCACACATATATATGGGAATTAGAGTACAATACTATTGAAAATTTCTTTTAAACAATTACATGATTAATTAAAACTCTGCAAATTGAGATAATTAATCTTTAACCGTGAGTTTAGTGAAGTAGTGAGTGTAGTAGTTTATTGATTTTATCTTGCATACCTTCAAAATTTTCATCCTTTTAAACTTTTTCTTTTAAGTTATGGTGTTCCGCATAAAGCAATAATTTGAAAATGCCGATACTGGGAAAAATATAAAAATAACTGCATGCACTTGATAAACTATATTTATACTCTCATAATACTTTAAGAAGCATCAAATTGATAAAATTAATTTTTTTCTCTATCTAAAATATCCCTTTCTTTGGTAAAGTAACATCCTTAATATGCCCAGAAATCTTATAATTTGGAGTCTGTTAATATGTTGAATTAGAATAGAATTATAAAATACAATTCAATACATATATTCTAAAATTATATATTGAAATTTTCTTATAAAAATTTCTTATAAAAATGTATTTATTTATGATGTCAAGTTTCTTATTAAAATTGAATGAAACAGTCAAAGTTTTAGTTAAAATTCTTGTTTCGAAGTACACTTAAGGAATAATATAAAATCAGCCTTATCTGTTGTGATCAATTAGAAACAAGAAAAATTGGACTTCAATACCAGATCAAAATCGAAAAATTGACATTTGCTGACTGAATTTTACGTTTTAAGAGAATAAAGGATCTTAAATATTTATTTTTCAAACATTCAAATTGTAACTTGTCCATCTAAATTTTACCAAACGATGGTCGAAAGAGTAGCGCGCTGCTTTTTGGTAAAAAAAAAGTTCGCGGGTTTTACTCCTGCCCTCTCTTTTTTTTTCTGTGTGCAAGAAAACCGCTTCAACAAAATGTCTAATTTTGAGAAAATACCATTAAAATATTAATGTTTAACTGTTAATTGAAAATTTACTGACTTTTTTTTTTTCTAATCTTAATACTCTTTTACTATAATATGTTTAAAACACATAATTGAGATTTCAAATTATTATTTTTGTAACATTCTAACCCCAGTACAATTGTTAAAAGTATACAGTTTTTGAGTTGTGGCGATTTTCTTCCAAGTTAGCGATATATTTATTAGTGTGCTAACGGAACACTGTACAAAAAAAAAAAAAAGCAACTGTCTGAAAATTTAATTATTACGTACTAACTGTAAAAAGTTTCACTTCTTACGTGTAGCTTCAGTGCACTCTTATTATTTTTTATTTTCCTTTAAAATGTGACTATGTGTGCTTTTACAAATACATATTTTCGGGAAGACTAAGCATAGAAACTTAATACTTCATTCAATGGATTCTAGCCATTATTATCTCTGGGACGTAATTTGCTGATCTCTCTAATTTAATTAGTCTCGTCTATTTTAATTACACGCAGAAAGTAGAGGTAATGGGGAAAAAACCTCTATCAGCCTTTTTATGATTTAGTACTGTAGTGAAAAAAAGTAAATTCAAGAAATAAAATGCGTTGAAGTAATTGTTCTTTACATTTTCATTTTCAGAAAAAAAAAGGTGTGGTAACAGTGTTTTCTATTAAAATCTCCTCCCCCGCCCGCACAAAAATGTGTATTAGCCTTTATCTTTTATATAAGCATTTCTTCTTCGACTGCAGTGCCTGTTTCTTCTTGCGGATCAATAAACCACTTGAAAATGCGTATAAATACTTAACTGTTGAGGAGTTTTTCTTTCTTCTGATGTTAATTTGTCTTGCATTGATTTGTACTCTCTGGGGTAATCTCCAAAATATATGTGTTTCTCTCATTTTATGTGGATTTTAAGTTTGATATGTCTAATGTAATTTTTCAAGACTATATGTAAAGACGATCCTGGTGACACTGTAAGAATCAAACCACCCTGTTCTAGCAATGTGCGACCCTCAATACAGTTGGGGGAAAAAACTGTTTCCAATTTTGTCTCGATATCCTAATCCCCCCTCCCTTCTTTACGACGTAATATGGGAAAGTAAAACGCGAAAACACATCGCTGTGGGGGAAACAGTTGCTCTTGCTGTATTCCACCACATCCTTTGACTTTGGCTTCCTCTTGGCACGATTTGTGGCGGGCGGGAACTTTCAAAATCTGGTAACCTGGAACTGTTGCCTTATGATTTCTTCATCCCTCTGGCAGCTAGGACTCTTCGGGCAGAATCACATCTCTCCGTTGCCCGTAGGCGCCGCGATCGCTGGATCGCCGTGTTCTGTGTCCGGATACACAATCTGTCTTCTCTTTAAATGGTGGAATCGTAGTATTTAATCGCTTCTCATCTTGGAGTTAATTTTTCGATGAAGATACCGTTTTTGAGGACAGACAATTTTGTGTGTTGAGACCGCAAATATTCTTTCTTTTGGAATGTTTACTTTTGAGAGCGGTGTTTCGAATCTCATGGGCCAGCTGAACTTCCCCGAACTTCGGGGAAGTTCATCTGGATCTGCCGGCATGGGATGTAACAACAGCTTACCTTACACTTTGCCGTATCAAGTAAGTATATTTACTTTATTAAATAATTCATAGAAAATATGTGTTCTTTGTTTTAGCATTAAATATTTCTAGTTCAGTGCATTTAAGAGCTGATATTTTTATATGGTTTGGTAAAATTATATACGTTAGTCTGTGAGGGAATTTTGATAATATTAAGATATACTATCCAGTTGGTCTCAGAAACTGTAACACATTTTACTTTTTTGTTGTGCAAGAACTAGGTAAAAATCTGAAATTGTTGCAACAAATTTAGCATCATCAACTGTCAACATCACTGAATAATGTTTCGTCTATGTTGATTTATATTTTCAAGGATATCCTACGGATTGAAATTGATATATATATTTATATTGTACACACACATGCATATTAAAAATTGTACTTTTATATTCGTGTATTTTAATATTTTAAAAGTACAATAATCAGCTTTGTAAATTATATATTATATATGACCAAAATAGTTTGAGAAGATTTATATTTTTTGTTAGTTTAGTTGTTATTATACTATTCTAAAATTTTTTTAAACAACCGACTTATGTTGGGGTAATAAGACAAAATTAATGGTTTAGGATAGTTTGAGGATTAAAAATTTTATTTTGTTGTATGATAATTTAACTATAACCTGTATAGAGGATAAGAAATGTTCTTAATGATCATGCAGAAATCTTTCAGTGGCTTCGAAGAAATAACGAGCGACACAATGAATGAATTTTCCCATTTGAATTATTCCATGGGTTAAGACAAATTTCCCAATTAGTCTTTGCTTCAAAGCATTTGTGGGGGTTTAAATATTCAATATTTTATAAGACCCTACAGTTTTGATCTAGGAGTGTTTACTAGCATTTAGTGAATTTGGCTTTCAAGTCTTTTTTTGACGTCCTCTGATGTAGTTTTACGATGATCATAAATTAACTGAATAAATAGCACCTAAATAAATATATTTGAGGTCATCGTTTGAGTAACTTACTTTTCCTTTTAGTATTTTTTTGTTTTCATTTTGAAAGTTAAGTCAAATAACGTTGGCTTACTTTAGGAAGTGTATATATCTAAAATATGACGGTATTGTTCAGCTTCCTTATGTATTCTTATGAGGTGTGTGGTTAAAGAAGTAGCATGTGCAAAATTATAATGCTTAAAATTATAAGCTTAACATTTTTTTTTTTACTTTAATTCAAAATTGGATCAATCTTAAATTACAAATATTAATAAACATTACTAAACCTTTATATTGATTTTTAGTTATATAGCGATTTTGGATTAGCAATAAACCTTTTTGAATACGTTTTACTAAGTGGTTTAAATCGTATTATAAAGTATTTGTTTCTAAGTATGACTTTAAACTATTTAACAGCTCCATTATCAGGATCTTCGTCATTGTTATTTGAAACACGTGTTTGTTTTGAAACTTCCACTACTGGTTGAAGGTAACTTTATAGCACGAAAACAAAATATTCAAATGGTATATGATTATAACATGCTTACTCAAGCAATTTATTAAGATTACGGGATTATGTAAAGTATTTTAAATTAGCTTTCAATACTTTTATTGACACTAATTTATCTTTGTATTTTGTCGGTGTTAATTGAAGTAAAACAGTTTTGTATTCCACAGAAAGTTTTTTTTCAAAATTTGTTTGTTTATAATTAGAACCTACAATTATTTTCCTTTAAATTTTCAACCATCCGTATATAAAGAAATCTGTGTTGATCCTAGTGTGCCATCCTTGTATATCATGTGTAATTAGCATCTCTCAGCTCTTTCTATAAAATAAATTTACCTAATACTTTTCATCTCTTTATCTTTCTTTAAAATTTCTATTTCTTTGTCTAAAAAATAATTGGGAAAAAACAAGTCCAGTTCTTTTGGGTATTGTTTAAAATCATTGTACAGAATTTATCTTTAGTAGAAATATCTCATAACAAACACGCCGTTTTCAAAAGGACATTGCTTAATTTTAATTGAATGTTTATTTCAGTTTATTTTAAAGAGTCGCTTTCTGTTTCCTCATAATTCTTTAAAATTTCTAACTCACCTGTCTCAAATATAATTGGGAAAGAAAAAAAAAGCTTTGGGTCTTGTTAAAATAATTGTACATATTTTACCTTTACTAAAAATATCCCTTAACCATTCTTTTTACTCTTTTAATGCAATTCATGCTAAATTATATGTTTATTTCAGTTTCTCATACCTGCTAAATTTTACTCGTTACGTATATAAACAACGCATTTTAAACGTTCTTTACAGGTTCCTATACAGGTTGTTCCTTTTTTAACCCAGTTTTGATTGCTTACCTCATTTTATATTTTCCTTGTGACTTATCCTCAGTATTTCTAAAAAATACTGACTACTGTTTTTCTTAATTCAACGTTAAACTAACATACCAGTAATTATCACTAAGTTTGGTGTTGGTTTCAATGGCAATAATTTTTATTGGTCAAATTATAGGAAAATGATTTAATAAAAATATATACAATCGCGTGCTTCTGTTCTAATTGTTTAGTCTTAATTTTTATCATGAAATTTCTTAGCCTTACAAATATTTTTGAAATCTGCAAGTGCTCAAGAGTAAATTATTTATTTTAATATTGTAGTATTGTATTCATTTATGAAGTCTTAAAATGCTGTTATTGCTGTGACTTATTTTTCAGTGAATATTGCTATTTATGAATTAATATTATATAAATGGGAAAAACATCTCTCTCGCCTGTTTTACACATTCCTTTTTTACTAGGTTGGCAGATTAGTTATTTATTTACTAAACCAAAATTAAAAATAAATTGTATAGGACAGTTTAAACTGTTTTACACATTCCTTTTTACTAGGTTGGCAGATTTGTTATTTATTTACTAAGGCAAAATTAAAATATATATATATATATATATATATATATATATATATATATATATATATATATATATATAGAGCATAGTTTACATTGTTTTACACATTCCTTTTGTACTGGCAGAGGTTGGCAGATTTATTTATTTAATAAGCCAAAATTATATAGCATAGTTTAAACTGTTTTACACATTCCTTTTTTACTAGGTTGGCAGATTCGTTATTTATTTACTAAGCCAAAATTAAGAAATAAATTATATAGCATAGTTTAAAAAAGGATTAAAATAGATGCAGCTAGAATCAGAATTGAGAATACTCACCTAAAAAAAATATTCGGTAGATATTTAATGAACGAGCCCTAATTTTATTTTAGGTAACAAAAAAAAAAGTTTTGTATTGTTTCATTTCGTTATGCAAAAGTGAGAAATTTTTGCGGAACGCAATAAAAAGTGAAAGTATTCTTTCTCGTTTCCATCCGAAACCACATTTCTCTTTTGTTGTGTGTATACATTCGCTGTAAAATTTTATGCAATGGGTAAAGATGTGTGTTAGAATTGTTTGCAAGTTTTATCAAAAACTTCTCCTTGATGTTTTTCTGAATCGCGATTTTGAATAAAACTGAGACTTTATTTACATTTTCATGCCTGATTTCTTTATCCCGGTTTCATTCTATCTTCCGAGACCTTAACGAGTATCATGCGTTCTAGCTAGTTCTTTTCACTTTCTCAATTTACAAATACCTGTCAGTATAGCCGGATTTATTTTATTTTGTATGAAAGGGCGATAAAATAATCAGTAATATTTGTGTGTAAAATATTTTTTTTCTCATGTAAATCTGTATTATTTTATCTGTTGTATAAAACTAGCTTCAGTGGTAACTGTAAAATATTCCGTAAGATTTCTTTTACTCGATATTGAGTTTCAGGCGAGTGAAAGTATTCGAAATTGTTGGCATTCAAAACTTTTTTTTCCTCGCGTTTCGGAGTTCCGTTACACCTTCCCTCTCCAAACCACTGAATGTATATAATTTATTGTACTGGTCGCGAGTCGTGCAAGCACACCATAGGTACGTCACTTTTCAAGGTCAGGTCCGACCGCAATTTTTGCCGGCACGGCCAGATGGTTGGTAGCCACTGTATAATGCACGAGCCCCTCAATGTTTTATTTATTTATTTACTTTCTTTTTTTCTTTTTTTTGCCTCGCATATCCCCCTCTCCTTTTTCAAACAGACGAAAGCTTCCGGCCTTTTCAGCGCGGGCCCCGAATCAGAACGGACGTGCTAGGGAATTTTAATTTCGGGGATCGCTGTTTAGGCCACTGAACCGATCCTCCGCCCGGTAAATAATAATAAAGGGCGGTACCTTTGCCCTACTGTTTTATTATGCTTAATGAGTGCGTTTATGAGTCCTTGTCATTTATACATGATATATGTATATTAATTGCTTGTCTAAAAATCCATTCTTGAATTACTTTCTGGGAAATTTCGCAGATCACCTGTTCAATATTAAGTTTGGGTAGACTGCCTGCGTTTGTAGATAGCTATGAAAATCTCCATATAAGTTGTTCGATGTAATAATCCTCTCCACTGCCTTTTATTAAATGTTATAATCATGCAAGTCTCGCAGTTATTTAGGAGCTGGCTCCAAAAGGAAATAGATGCATGCTAAAAATATCTGTTTTTCACCTATCATGCTTCTAAATACTTAATAAAATTATACAAATATTTCTGAGGTATTGAAGGCTTGTTTTATTTATTGGAAAATTATGAAATTATTACTCGTAATAGGTTACATTAAAATATAAAACGATTGTTTTATATAATGTAGAAGAAATTACGATCATGTTATATAAATATCCGTAAGATAGAAAAATCTTCTCGTCTTATTTTCTTTTGTGTTTATATTTATTTGTATTATCTGTAGAATGAATTATTCAGAATACTAAACAATGAGGTTACTTTAAGTGATCAATTATTTTTTCATTCTGCTTTTTATTTTTAGTATTCGGGCGTGTTTTTTTGTTTTTGTTTTTGACATAAAAAATTCTGTATTCTTAATTCATTTTATAGAATGCAATTTTCAGATCAATGTAATTTAAGTTGTAAGTTAATACCTATAAGTTAAAAATTAAGCTGCTGTTTGAACCGTAAATAATTTTTTCAAAAGGCTAATATGTTAATTTTCCTACATTTTTCATGACAATAAATTAAAACGAATTATTTTAGGATTTCTGAAGAGTTGAAACAGGTCTTAAATGTGTCACAAATTTTTGAAGATTAAAGTATACAAAAAAAGAATAAAAGTTTACGCCATAAAGCCTTTTTTCGATTCCTCCTAAAATAAAATTTTTTGCTCTTTTTAGAATGAATTTTTTTTAAGTTTTATAACAATGCTCTAACTTTTTTAAAATGCATGTTTTGGCATTTCATATAATTTTTAAAATGACGTAAAAACTCTGTATCAAATAAAACAAAAAGGGTGAAATTTTCTTTTTTAATAGATAAATTTTGAAATATGGGTGTTAGAAACTAAATTTCTATATCAAAATGAAGTGTTTTTTTCCCTGTAAACTAAAACTGTATAAGTATTGTAATGTTTTAATAATACTAATAACAATAATAAATCTCTTTAAGAAACGGAAAATTGATAAAAAAAAAACCAACATTTATAATGCAGTGAAATTAAATATAATGCTCGTATTAATATAATTGTAGTTTACAAAATAAAATTGATAAATGGCTTCTATTTGTTATAAAAATTTAGTTTTTACTTAGATATTTCGAAAATTATTTTGCTAGTAAGTAAATTTCTATTTATGTCAAATTATTAGCTACGATAACTAAATATTTTTTTAAAGTTACACCCTTTTTAATAATCTAGGAAAAGTTTTATTCTAAAGAGAGTAGACCTTTTTATCACAATTAAAACGTGAATTAAAACTTGGCTAGTATAATGAAGACTTTTCAGCTCAAGAGGTGTTATGTCCCCTTAAATCTTGATTCTTCCATAGGGTTTATGTTAAAGTCTTTGAAATTCACCCAAATTTTCATACATAATACTAAAGAATGATCCGTGATTGTCATGGAGAGATTTGTACAGATAACCCTATACTGAAATAACTTCTGCGTGCGTGTTCATGACACAATTAAAGGGTCTTCTGGTTAATAATGTAGTCTGTATCAAAATAAAGATTGGGTATTTACGAGGCTTTTACTTTCAGTAAATATTTCTCCCTGACTGCTTCCGACCTCCCTTTATTCTTAATAACTCATTGTCTTGTATTCCCCATCCTTTTCTCCTGAATCCACTTAAATTGTTGCCGTAAAATTCCTTTTTTGTGAAGCAATTGCCTACATCTCAGAGATTCAAAATATTTATTCATGCGCATATAGATAGAAATAATTATTATTTGAATGTGATTTTTCATTGTTGAAGATTACAGGAAACTTTATTGGGGTATAACCCTTTTTTATGTTGGTTAATAGTTATAAAATTTATAGAATAATTTCAATGAAAACTCTGTATAAAATAACACAAGGAAACTTTAACTTAGCGACCCATTACCCAGTGACCTGGAAATTTAGGGAATTGCAAAATGGTCAGGGAAAGTTAGGAGAAAAAGGAAGATATTTATCCGAAGTCAGAGAAATTTACAAATATTTTCTAAAAGTCGGTAAAAAGGATTATTTTTCTAAGGTACTTGCTGTAGATATTTTGTGTTAATTTTATAGAAATCAATCTAAAAAGTTATTAAAATTATCTACTTTTAAGTTAATAATGCTTTTAAATTAATAACTTTATCAATACTGATAACTATTACCACTTTTAAATTTAATTACGTCTGAGCTAATATTGTATGTCATTTGGTCAGGGAAAATCAGCGGATTTATCAAAAAAGTTTGGCTTGGATTGAAACCCTAGGTAACTAAATGGATAGGGCACTGCCCTTCGGTACCAGATGTTGATGGGTCGAATCTTGCTGTTGTCACGGATGTTCGTAGCCGTTCGAAATCGGCACTAATTAATAGGTCCCAGTCGCATGAGCCCTCGTGTATCAAAAAGGCCTATAATTTTTATAACACCGAAACTAAACTAATAAACTAAAAATAATACTAATAACTAAAAATCGAGTTATTCGATTTTTTGTTCGTTTAACTCTACAGAATTCATGCTCATAGTAACGTAATTTATTCATATATATATATACACACACACACACACATATATATATATACATACATACATACACTCAACAGCAATTATTTAGGCGTTAAAGGGTTAAATTCGTTCAAATTGTAAGTATTTTTTAATGAAGAATTACTTGGTTTTTGGTGTTGGAAATAAGCTATATGTTATTTACGAATGGCTAAAAAGTGACCAACTAAATACCTGGATAATTTCCTTCTTGCAAAAGCCGGATAATATCGAAAATATGGTCCAAGTATTTAGTTCTTTTTTTAATTTCTGTCGCATAATAAACATGACAAGAAAAGATGTTACAAATCTTAGTTTTTAATGTAATCGTATGGTCTTAAAACCTACGTTGTCAGTTATACGCCTGAGTGTGTAAGCAATTGGGATTTCATGTACCAGTGATTCCCAAGCTGCGTGCTGCGGTTCCCTTGAGCACCATATCAGTATTAAACAATTTCTGCTAAAGTAACAAATCCAGAGGACGATAAAAAGCTAAGGATTTATGTTCGCGATTCGTTGCGTAAAAAGCTGTATAGTTTTTGTACAGTAATTTTCAGTTTATGTAATATTCTGTTCATTTTGTGTAGTAATTATTTTATTAATAAGATAATGAAAGTAGCTATATCGAGTTTGTTTCCGAGATTTGAGACTTTGTAGGTAACAATAAGCTCAGCCGTCCTAATTATTTTAGTGTTTAGTATGTTCAATAAATTGTATGCCAATTAAAATTTTTATCTATAATATTTTTTATATATTTATAATATTTTTAAGCTAAGCCATCTGCATTAACTGTGATAGATAGACCCATGATTTGATTTATAGCGCTGCAAAAATTTTTTTATACTAAATGCGTCACGAACTAGAAAATTTGGGAGCCCCCGATCTTATTATGTAATGATTAGCACCAGACAACTTTCCCTCCTTCTATTTACTATCTTCGGAGGTTAAAAGTAAAAATTTTCAGAACCTTAGTATTTGTTTGTGTCTCATAATCCTCCGACGCATGTTTAGCCCTCGTGTTGCAAAAAAGCAAACCGTAGCTCTCCAAACCAAATCTCCAAGGCATTCGTTAGACTACAGGTAAGCCAACATTGGTTTGTTTGGAGCGCTACGGTCTACTGTTTTGCAATACGAAAGTTAGTAAGACAGTGACTTACTGCTTATCGGACATCCATGCCCCTAGTGGGGTTCGAACCCACGAACTCTTCACCGAAAAGCCGCGACCTTCCTATTTGGCCATCGTTTGGAAGCCGACAATGCAGTGTTAAAAGGTGTGGTGAAGGAGGTATATTTCTTTTCATTTGCTGACAAACTAGTTTATATATATTGTTCCGTATTTATTTTTTTAACATGAGTATATTTTAATCTGTTGAATGGAGGACCGTAGCCAGGATTCAGTTAAGCATGGGGGAAGGGTCTCAAACTGGAATAAACTAATTACGTATTCCACTATTTTTTATAACTAAGATACATAAAATTTATTAAATTATATAAAATTTACTGCTAATATTTAATTTTAATCACAGCATTAAAAATTATATAAATATAATATGTTTCCGAAAACATGTAAAAAATTTGAGCAAAAATATTGAAAATTTAAAAAGTACTCATAGTTAAAAAATTGAAATTTTTATGTAGTATTCAGTCTAAAAACATTTACTTGAAAATGTGTTTTTTATATCAACGTTAAAATGCTTTTAACTTTTTAGATTTCCTTTGGTTCGATCCTGTCAATCCTATGCCCCCCCTGACTGTTGCCCTGTTAATTGTCTTCTAATTATCGCTATTCTTAGTTTGTTGTACCTAAACATGACAGTGGTGTAGGCCATTGGGAATCCCCGTATTCATGAGAGTTGATAGGCTCGTAAAAATGAGAAAATGCAGTAAATGTATTTTACGTGTAGACACCTTAGTTAGTATTTATGATCCTGTTTTTTTTTTCTTTTTTTAAATACAAACTGTATTCTGTTTTGTTGAATGTTCTCGTTATTAGTTCTGTTCCCGCAAATCTCATGGACGAATGGATAGGGTGCTTCTCATCGGTACTACAGTTCGTGGGTTCATATCCCACTGCTGGCATAGATGTTCCGAGCTTTTCGGAATCGTCTTGAAACAATAGATCCCAGTCTCATTAGCTCTCGTGTAGCAAAAAAGTAAACCGTAGCTCTGCAAACCAAGCCAAAGTTAAATTTATCCTGAAGAAAATTTATAAGAAAAATCGTATTACTTTTAGTTCACGGGTTCTCAGCATTTTTGTAGCTCGGCTTCTTCCGAGATTGGAGAAAAAATTGTCGTGCACGTCTGGTCTGGTCTGGTTTGATTTGATTTGGAGTGCTACAGTCTACTTTTTGCAACACGAGGGCTAATGAGACCGGGGACTATAGCTGAAAGCCGATTCCGAACGACTACGAACATCCATGCCACAGTAAGATTCGAACCCACGAACTCCGGTACCGGAGGTCAGCACCCTAACCAATTGGCCATCGTTCGGTGCATTTAGATTTGAAAATATAAAGTATGTCCTTTATATAACATTACGTTTTATAACATATAGTCAAGTAGCATATATGTCTACACACACATAAACAGTTTGTAACTAGGGCGTGGCAAAGGTGGCATTCGCCACGGGCGCATCAGTCTTAGGGGCGTTTAACCGTGAAGAAACTGGGGTCCGAAATTGAACGAGTAGAAATAAGGAAAATTTGAAAAATAATTTTTTTAATTATAAAATTCAATGTGTTTAAAAATTACTTTTTTTTTTTTAATGAATTCTCATCTTTTAAAAAATGCTTCTAGAGATTCAACTTGTTATAGATTCTTACAAAATGTTTATCAAACACTCCTAATATGCCTTAATATAAATCTGGATATTCTTTTTAAAATTTGAATTTATTAAAGTTATTAAAACTAAAATTAAAATTAGAAATTCTCCAATTTTTTTTATGAAAATTCAACGTCGAAATAAAAAAAAAAAATACTACCCTCAAATGAACTATTCAAATTATCAGCAAAATAATATCCCCCAAATGTTCAAAAATTAAGTATTATAAGGTAAAAATAGAAGAAAAATTAATATACTAGAAACATTTTAATTAACAAAATATTTTGAGTTCTTCCTGAATGTATGATATAAAACATGTTTATACATTTTCTCATTATATTTGGAGGTAGGGGCGCAAACCAGTTTTTTTTTTTTTTTTTTTTTTGGGGGGGGGAGGTGCTAAAGGACCTAGTTACGGCCCTGTATATATATATATATATATATATATATATATATATATATATATATATATATATATATATATATATATGTATATGTGTGTGTGTATATACATACACACACACACATTATAAAACTCGAATTAGTCCGATTTTTGGCACTGCATTTCTCATTTGTTAATTTCTCACAGTTGGGACCGTAAGATAATCGTAAGATATGACTGTAAGAAATTCCCAATATATAAAATTATTGAAGTTGGCATTAGAAATTGAGATCTGATTTTTGGTTGTATGATATTCATGGTGGAAAATAAACTCATTAGTAAGATTTTAAAAATGAAAATAACTTTTAATTTTCTTTAATTTAAAATTTTTTTTTCTCTTTTATTATTTCAACATTTTGCTTTGGGCACATGTACTCCGAGAAAGTAAAACGAGGATGAGAACGCCATTTTTA
The DNA here is from genome assembly GCA_032207245.1 of Pardosa pseudoannulata. Classification (NCBI taxonomy): domain Eukaryota; kingdom Metazoa; phylum Arthropoda; class Arachnida; order Araneae; family Lycosidae; genus Pardosa; species Pardosa pseudoannulata. The sequence goes on along the minus strand of CM063502.1, from coordinate 75,928,179 downwards.
GATCCTCAAAAACCAATAGTCATTTAATTCTTTACGCCATGGTTTACCTCGTGGTTTTACGGGGTGATTAGTTTGACCTTTGAGTTTCCAAGGTCACAAAAGAAAGACCGATTCCGAAAGATTTTTTTTTTCATTGAAGTGCACATGTAAGGCGGAGGGTTGGGAATACCTGTATCTGGCGAGGAAAAAAAAATAAAAATGAAGGATTGGATATATGCAAACGAATTACATCAATTTCTAATAAGATTATTAAGAATTATACATTTTTATAATTTACATTTGATTATTAGAGCGCTGGAATAATTATCCTCACGCGAAATTTTTGCTGTCACAAGGAATTTTACGTTATTTTATGGGTGGATTGTGCTTTATTCCCATCTCATTTTTTTTTACTATGATAAATTATAAAGATTAAGTTTCTGTAGGAATATGTTATATTAGTAATAAGTGCATATTTATACCTTATCTATCTCAGCGTTTATGTATGTATATATATATATATATATATATATGTATATATATATGTGTGATGTATATATATATATATATATATATATATATATATATATTATAAATGTATGTGTATAATTGTTAGCTTCTAAGACTTAAAAATGAAAATAGCCTTCAGCAACCTATATTTGGTTTGGATAAAAAGTCCGATTATAGTTTTGAAATTGTTAAATTTCAGTACTTTAGTTCTTATTATAAGTCTATCTTTAAAAGAAATATAGTCAGCCAGCTTATTAGAATAAACGGATTACGCTCGAAAGTTTATATAAGATAAACAATTAAAAAATAAGTGATGTGCTGCATAAAAATAATTAGCTTGTTAAATCTTACCACACATATAATTGGTTGTTTTAGATTTAAGGATTAATTAATTGTTTAATAATGGGTATAATGATTAAATATCAAATATAAACACTAAAATTATTTTAATTAATAGATTATAGATTTATATAAAGTATAAAGTAATTAATGTAATTTATTTCAAGCCTGGGTGTTAGAGATAGGTTTATGGTTATAATACAATGCTTATGTGATAGTAAATGTGGAAGCCTATTGATGTTCCTCTTATTTTAACTCCCTGGCTTTTTTTCCATTCCACTGGCAGGACTTGCGATTAGATTCTTTGACTATTGCGTCTTTACTTGTTTTAGTTTGAAGTATTACTAAATTTTGTTCTTTTTCTTATAAGGATTGTATAAGATCTATATGTGTGTATTGTATAGATCACATTTTTCAGGAACAATCCTTTTGTTTAACCCCTTAAAGCACGAGTTTGGTTTAGTAAAATTATGACATACACAGAAAAGGGATATTATACAATGTAAGTTATTTTTTGTAATTTCAGTTTTGGGGGTGCTATTGCTTTTTTGTTATACAAACAAATTCGATTTGATTACATGTTTAATTTGAATTTTGCCCGTGTCAGACACGGGCAAATGCGTTAATAATGATGTTTGTAGGTACTGCTGATGAGACACATCATTAAACCTTTGTTTTTTAGTTCTGTTTGCTATTGCTTTTTTTTTATTTATCATTAACAACTTCTTCTGTAAATATATAACTGTCACACCCGTAACAGCATATTTATAATTTTTTAAACACGTGCAAAAGAAATGGAAATTATTTGTAGAAACTTTTTTCCTTATGTGTTATAATTGCTTCACAAAAAATATATATTTGAAATATTATATTTTTTATAGAAAAGGTGATAAAAAGTAGTTCAATGTGTCACACCCGTTTCTATGGAATGGCTGATATATATATATATATATATATATATATATATATATATATATATATATTGAAAATAAAGTGATTAATATAATTTATTGAATACAAGGCCGGGGCTAGATGTGTGTAATTCGTGCATGCACTCAGGCTGCCGATAGATTGTTTACTAAGTATTTACGCATTGATACGGGGCGGCCAAATACTATCGTGCACGCAGTGACAGGGGCAGCCAAATTCTACCTTGCACGCAGGAGGATAATAGCCCATAACCGGCCGTGTGTGTGTGTGTGTGTGTATATATATATATATATATATATATATATATATATATATATATATATATGCTATAAAATTCGAAGAGTAATTCATGTTCCTTGCTGTAAAGCAGATTTTACAGTCTTTATGTACGGTTTGAAAATGTCTGTAGATTTTATTCTTCACTTTGTACAGTTATCATTTTCAGATTTTTCTATGAAGGGTACTATCAACCGAGAAGAATATAATCTTACAGGATTATTCTTAACTTAAGTAAAACTCTGTTTCGCGTGCCTATATAGTTTAACAGATAACTCATCATTATTATCATCAATCATAAGTCTTATGTATAAGTTTGGAAGACTACATGATTTAGTTCTTTCAAATTAACATTTTATCTATTTACTATAAAGTAGATTTTATGAGAGAAATTCAAAAGATTGAAATTCGTAATTTTAAAGTATCCTTTAAATGTTTTAAACAGCATTTTAATTTATTAAATATAATTATTTAATAATTATGTTCAATTTTCCTCAGGATGCATCACACTTAAAAACTTATTTAAAAATCTTTTATGTTTTTATGTAGAATTTGTGAGAGCAATTCAAAAGATTGGAATTCGTAATATTTTAAATATCCTTTAATGTTTTAAACAGCGTTTTAATTTATTAAATATCACTAATAATTATGTTCAATTTCCTTCAGGATGTGTCCCACTTAAAAACGTATTTAAAAGTTTTTATTTCGTAATCATTCTTACGCTATAAAGTGCTTGTTATGTTTGCAGTTTTATGAATATAATATAAATTATTCTTTCATATTGTCTATTTATTTTAAGGCAATTCATTTAATTGTGCGTTTTCCTTATTTGTAGCCTCATTCTGAGGATTTATCCTTTCCGTTTTTTTATTCCCTTGGTATTTATTGACTGTCGTGTTTTCTCTTTTGGTTTCTTTTTTATGTTTGTCTAGCTGACGGAAAAAATAGCTTTAACAAAATTTAGTAAATGTCGTTCTTAATATTACAAAATTCTCTTAGTGTCTTACTTTCTATTTAGTTCAGTATTTGCAAATCATTTCAAACTAGATTTTCTATTCCCCAAAGAGCTTTTACTTCGTCCTGCGTTGCTTCTTGGATTTTAAATTAGCTATATTCAATAAATGCAGGTGAGGGTGGAAGCGGATAAATAAATCTATGGGAGAGATAGATAAAAGGAAGATCGGGCGTCGGTGATAAAAATACGGATTTCCATTTCTCAAGTTACCTCATTGTTCTCCTTTCTACATTATATTCCGTTTAAATTGAATTAAGAGTTTGTTTCGTGCGTTTATCTATATATGTCACTATCGGGTATATGTTTAAATCTTTATATTAAACATTCATGCACGATGGGTCCATTATTTGCTAAATTTTGTCTCCGCAAAATGTTTCTCAAGGTACTGGATTAACTTATTTACCTTATGGCTTAGAGCGGTGCATAATTTCCCACGGAAAAAACTGCAGATTGCTAACTACGGTGATCCAATGTGGCCATAAATTACCTCTAAATATCTGAGTACTTGACCTCTATATGCTCTTTATTTTTTTTTTCCTGCTTAAAATTTAACCTAGTAATTCAGTTTGTCTACCCTTACATTTTTGTTTATATTTAATCCTAATTAAAAAGATTCTACAATTTTGATTTTTACTGTTGGCTGATTCATTCATGACGAAATTTTTTATTTTGAAGCGTATACTTATTTTCTATCAAAAGATGCATTATGTTGCGTATGAAATCGTATGTATGTTTACTGTTCCTTGTACCTCATTCTCATAACTTGTTGTCTTTGTTTATCTTAACTGGGGCACCTCGGCACTTGCTATAATGTTGACAGTCTGGCATCATCAGCATGTGTAGCGTCACTTATTAATTTCATGAGGCCCCAAGTCGATTGCACTGTGTAGGGCATTCACTTGCTGCTTTGGTTGCAGCTTGCGTGCGCGGCCTATCACTGCAAGTGGAGAGAGAGGGCCAGGTGCTCCCTCTGGCCTTCCAATTTGCACCTGGCTTCTGGAATCCACTTGGCTTCACTGTCCGAAGCCACTTCTGTCTTTTGGTTTGGTAAAAAAAAAAAATTACAACCTGTTTTTTTAATACCAGCTGTATTAGTAACAGGTCACAGGCAACATTTTGTGGATGCACTGCATTCCTTTTGCAAATTCTATAGTATTTTCCGTGTTCAAAGTGACATAAACCAATCTTCGAAGTTTGTTAGTTCTCAGGGCATTAACCAGGCAGATTACTCTTTTGTATTTAGAAAACATTTAGATCCTACCTACTATTACGATTTTTATTATATACCTGAAAAACGCCCGGAGCGTTTTGAAGAAGAAAAAAAAGAGCACTACTATTCATTTCTGTGATCGTATGCCCAGGTAGTTAGTTGTCTGTTAGCTGATGAATGAAGTTTTAATTTTCAGCTTGTTTTTATACCTGTTCATCTGTTTTTTTTTTCGCGTAACATGTCCCCATACCCTCTCTCCGCTTAACCATGTTTTACTGTATTGATTGGCATCTGAAATAGTTATTGTATAAATAAATTTAGATTGCCAACTCAAACTAGAAAACTTCACAATTTTGTTTTTAAGTGAAAAATTTAGATTGCGTAAAGAATATATATATATTTTTTTTTTTTTTGTTTTGCTACACTTCTTACTTGTATGTATTCTTGGTATTGTCAGTGTTTGAAAAGAGTAACAACATTATTCTGTCCTTGTAAACTTTGTTCTAGGTTGGAGATTACTTGAAATATATATTAGTTTTAAAAAATAAGGCCAAGTTGTATACGTAAGTGAACTCCGAAGCGAACGATAAACCGCAGATAGCAGAATTCATCCATATGTTTAAAAGACATGCGTTAAGAACTGTTACTTCGCCCAAAAGAATTTAAGTTTTACCGTGCAACTTTCAAAGTTACTAAACTGCTCGCAATTTATTCTGTTTTACATCAGGCAACTTATCTTTTTAAAATCATACCTTTGTTCTCCTACGTTATTAGCTTGAAGTCCAGTGAGGAGAGGAGATATTCCTATCATATCCTTTCCCAGTGTTGACATTTCAAAATTGAGATATTGTGTAATAGGTCGTAGCGTTTTCTTCCCCCTTTTATCAGCATTCAGTATCGAATTATCAAAAAATTGTTGGTATTTTATTTTCCATCTTATGTTCTTAGTTGTAAAATTCATTTTTATAAGTAATGTTATCTAAAAAGGAGGAGGATTGGATAAAAAAAAATTACTGAGATTTAACTTTTTTTTAATCGCTTTCGTTGTAAGATCTGTAATCGTTTCCATTAATTTTATCCTTTGTATTTCTGTTCACGAAAAGCTTTTGTAGTATTAAGTAATTCCATTTTTATTGTGTAGTGCAACTATAATATCTAAGGCGTTCTTATATTGGGGAATAATTACTTTCTATTATTAAAATTGCTTAGCTTGTATTATTTTATAAATTATAATTATTTTAAAACCTAACTATTGAAAACTGTGGAAAATTTTAGAATCCTGTTATCAATTCTTTAGGGATGTTTTATTATAACAATTTTTTTTCACCCTTTATGTGAAAAGTTTAATACTTTTCAATTTCTGCTAAACCAACTTTTTCCCATGATCAAACAAAACTCATCTATTTGTTAAGTTGTATGAATTTCTATGAAGTTGCGTGTGCCCGTTTTACATATCTTATAATTTAGTGGGCGCATATACTTTGTTCAACCCTAAACGCGGCCCACGTTTTCCAGCGCATTGCGTCACTACATATTTCGAAACCGAAAATCGGGGGCCCCTGCCCTCAAGTTTTTTATTTCCTTTTTATTTCTTTCTTCTTTTGACAATTCCTACCGACTTCCGTGGCTGTTCGCGAACGAGAGGACTGCAGCGTGATGAACTCCTTTGAGCCTTGAGTCCCGTAAACCGGTCCCTCGTAAGGACGACCTTATCGCTCCAGAGAAGTGGCAGCTGCTTTCCGCAGATTTTTATTTGCTTTTTTGTTTTGTTTTCTTTTCCTTCGGTATAATTTTTTTCGTAATAAATAATTCGGATGTGGATCGTGTCTCTTAATGTTTAAGTACGCCAGATTAGCTAGCTTCGTTTCATTACTTTTTCTTTTGGAGCCAAATCGAGGTTCACTTTTCAATGAGTATGCAGACTGCGACATTGTTTTTTGGATACGTTCTTTTAAGCCTTTCTTTTACAATGCGTATATGAACGTGGCTTGAAATAAAAACATTAATTTCATGACTTATAAAGAAATGGTTTCTTTGGCATCTCTTTATTAAAATGTTTAGGGTTACATTTTTTTTCTCGCCAAAAATTGATTTTCGTTTGATTTGAATCATTCTTACTTTTAATTAAATATTACTCTTTTAAATGTACGCACTTAAACAATTATTGATAAATTGTATGTAGGAAAAAGGATTTCACGGGATAGCATAGTTGTATTTTTTATTTCAATTTATATGAGAAGTCTTTAAAAACATGTTTAAGGAGTTTAAGTTAAACGTTTAAAATTTCTATCCTTGATTCTTTCGCAAGTATTTCTTTTGTATTTTACAGAGGTGATTATCACTTAAAGATCACATTCTTAGAGTTTTTTTTTTTTTTTTTTTTTTTTTTTTACTAAATATGTATGCCTTTAACAGTTCTTTAATAATAGTACAGATGCTGAATTTAATACTTTACTGTCGTTATTATCGTTTGTATTGTACGATAGCCATGAATGTGTACTGAATATTTGGTGTAGTGTGAGAATACTATAAGCTACTAAATACTATAAGCGGCTAATATATTTTATTAGTTAAAATCCATCCTTCTTCCTATTACAAGTTTCTTATGTGTTTACATAGTTTTTAGAATGGGAAACTGTTTTCATGTTTTTTAAGAACCCATTTATATATCCTCATAGTCTCTTCGTTTTAATCTCAAATTCATTCGAATTTTATAGATTTCCGACTGGGTAAGACTGCATTTAGTGAGGGAACTATTTTGTAGGTAATGCTATTATCTGCTAGTCTGTTATGAACTGTTTTGGGTAATTCCTGTAAGAAAATTTCTTGTATTCAAATTCATTTTAATAGTAGATCACTACAATCCTTAGTAGATGCTTATACCCATGTCTTTACTCTCACCGCAATTTAATGTTTAAACCTCTGCGTTCCAATTCGAACGATGGCCAAATGGTAGAGCTCTCTTCTACTGTACCGGGTTCGGATCCCGCTCCTGGCATGGATCTTCGTAGCCGTTCGGGATCGGTTGTAAGTAGTAATTCCCGGTCTCATTAGCTCTTTCGCGTAGTAAAATAGTAGACCGTAATGTTCCAAATTAATTTTTCCTATTTTAGTAATCCCGTTTAAATTTGCTTGGGTTAGATCAATTTATAACCGACTTAGCAATTTTAATTGAGTTAAATAAGTCTGAACAGTAATTCTCTAACTTAAAAACCGTGCCGAGCCACACTCGACGTTGTACTTACTGCAAAAGAAAGATCCTGTCGAGTCAAATTCGACATTCAAGTACAACAAAAGGTTAAATTTAGTAGTGAAATACGTTAGCATGATTCCAATTTTTATTTTAGCTTTGCATGTCTGTTTATTTAGTTCTACCTGTGTAAAATGATATTCTTCCCGATTAATAGAAATATTTGACAGATATTTACTCTCCCATTTCTTGAACTATTCTTCAGTTTTATTTCTCTGCTGAGTTTGTTAGCTCGCGAGTTTCGAGAAGCTGTCATATTTCTATCATTTTTGCGAGAGAGAAAATAAAATTTCTTGTCCTTGTTTCTTTCGTTTCTTCTAACTTTGGCTGTCTACATTAAATACTCGCGTTGTGTTTGGAAAAGATATTTTGACGGTTGATTGGAGAAGTAGTATTCCATTTGCTGGAAACGAATCATTCATCATTAGATCCATCTTTCCTCCCCCCCCCCATCCAGCTTCTGTTCATCTGATCTCCCGCTCCTTTTGAAAAGTATTTCATATTTTGAGAAATAATTTAAGTTCTGGTAGAAAGATTAATGCGTTAGCTGCCATCCTATCAATGCCGTTAGAGCTTATCCATGTCGAAAGTTTTAGACTTTTTGCTTATACTTTTTTTTTAAATTAATTTTTTTAAAGTGTTCATTAACCCATTAACACCGAACGTCCTTATTTCGGAAAAGTTCATAAAATAGGGTATAGAATTTTTATATTTTCTGGGAGCTGTTTTTCGTTTTTAGTGAAGGTAGACAGCATCCTTATAAGTAATTCCTCAAATTTTCGACTATCTCTTGTTGCTTATAAGTTTGATTTGGATTGATTGTTTTTGTTTTTTGAAGCCTTGCATGTGGATTTGGTTTTTTGCGGAGAGGTTTTAAGTGAAATCAAGACAAATAATTATATAGGTTATAAAACTTCTCTTTAGATTATTTAATTAACATGTTACAGCAAATAAATCTGTTATCTCGAAATTTTAGTTTAAAAAATGACATTGATTCCTGAGCTAGAGGCCGAACGCTGGCCGATTGGTTAGGGGGCTGATCGTCGGTACCGGAGTTCGTGGGTTCGAATCCCACTATGGCATGGATGCTCATAGCCGTTCGGAATCGGCTTTAAGCAGTAGGTCCCGGTCTCATTAGCCCTTGTGCAAAATAGTAGAACATAGCGCTCCAAACCAAAACCAAACCAAACCTGAGCTAGAGCTTGCCCAGATATAAGACAAGCTTTGTTAAAACTGACACAAATTACTCCGATTTCTTTTTATTTATTTATTTTTAACCCCTGGGAATTCATCGTGATTAAAATTTAAGGCGGGGATGACAATTATATATAGTAATTTATGGCATGCAATAATAATAATATTAATAATTGGTACAATATTCTTTTTATGTTAGGAGATGATATGCTGGTTTGGTGATGTTAAGTATGAACAAACCCATCAAACTAACAACATCATTTGTAAAATTAGTATTGAGTTGCTGATTTACTCCTTATAATTATTAAAATTTAATCAATTTTGTGACTTTTTTACAAATATTGTATTTTATTACTGCGTTTTGCTTATTTATGACAAATAAAAAATTATAGAAGTACTACCAGGGACGTAGCGATAAATTTTCCCATTTAACTCATGTCTCCAAATGAATGCAACAATTTTTGTATATATAAGTATGCAGCAATCCTTATAGGGGGCTGGAACCCCCATATCCCAAAAATAAGATTTTAACAGGAATTAGAAAAAATGTTTTTACTATTTCCTTTAATCTATTGATTTATATTTTCATCAAGCAAACTTTGTGTGTACTTGAGTAATGGTCGCCAAATTTATGAAAGAAAAAACAAGTAAGATGTTTTTTTAATGTCACATTTTATTCCTTATAAACATTTTTGTAAATAGGGAACTAATTAATGTTGATAAAAAGTGTATCTAAAAAAATGAAATTGAAGTGTTGTTAGTAATAAATGAGAAATGTATGAAACAATTTTTCATCATACCTATTAAAACTTTAATGAGAAGGATAGCCCTCTTTTTAATCATAAATTTTTTCGTGTTAGGAAAGTTGATAGTTGCTGACATTCAAATACAGTTGCCCAAATGTTCATCAGTTGATTTCTTTATGTTTTTCTTTTTTCCCCAAAAAATTGTATTTTGGGAAAAAGAAAAAAAAACTTTCCAGTGATATGTAGAGCTGAATAATAACTTTCCTTTTAGGTTAATCTGGACCAAAATTTTGTATTTTTCGTGAGGAACAAATAGCCTAACATTTTTGACGAAATCAATTTTAAAGATAAATAAAGCGGTTTTAAACATAAATCATCACTCGACGATCGGTCTCATTAGCCCGCGTGTAGCAAAGTAGTAGATTGTAGCTCTCCAAACCAACCAAATCTTCATTCCTTGTTGGAAAGACCGAGTACAATTGCGAACTACCGCAAAATTTTCCTGCAAGATGCTAGTAGCTCGGGATTGACGGTTTGGCGATCTCTTTCTTAAAGCATATTCACAAGGTTTCAACCTATTATAAAGTGACCTTGGAATATTTTTTTTTTTTTTTTTTAAATAATAATTTCTTAATCCTTTTGCACGTTTTCGCATTTAATTCTCAGAGTAAATTTATTTCTGAAACATTTTTAATATGTAAATCATCCCTCGTCCAGATGTTATCTAGAGCAAATAAACCGATTCACTGTAAAGATTAAATAAATGAGTATATTTTAAAAGGTGATGCAACAGCCTCTGTGTCTGTCTCAGTAAGTGAGGGAGGAAGTGAGTGTGAGAGATAAGCCGAGTAGGAATTACAATTCTAAGAGGAAAAAAAAAATTTAGGCTAAAATACATAACTGCTTTATCATGGGAGATTGTACATCAGTATCGTATCTCCAATAAAAATGGAGCTTTAAATTAATGTTATTACTAATTCGTACTGCAAGGATAGCCCCAGCGTTTTTACCGCTGTAGGTAATTCTTGTGCCGCCACCAAAGCATAAAATAGAATTATGAAGGTTTTTCTACTCATTTTTTTTCTAGACTCAAGTAATTTAAATGTATTTTTACGTTTGGTGTTTATTTATTTACTTTTTGCGCTGTAGTTCAGGCAGTTTTACCGCTCCTAAATATTGCCTTCGTAGGTAGTTGTCTACCTTACCTATTGTGTAAGTCAAATTTTGGTATAGAAATATGTGTTGAATCTCTGGTTTCCGCACAGTTTGTAATTTCTGTGTTGAGTATTTTAAATGACTTTTAAAACAGTTAGTTTTTGTAAACTTTTTACATTAAGAGGAAAAACAAGTATATAGCCTCAGAAGAGGTAACCTCATTCTTATTAGCCACTAGTGCAAAGTTCTTATACATAACTTTTTATATCACACACCCGAAATTAACAAATTAAGTTAACCCTTCCCTTAATAACAACTAGTTTTCCCTTCTATTAAAGAAAAAATATCTAGTTTAAACATTCTGAATTCTATTTTCTCAGTTAAAATATTTTTCATATTACACAATGAATCAATAGAAATAAATTTTTATTTTACAGTGTCATGTTTTATAGCCTCGTTCTAGCGCAATTACAGCATTTATACATAAATCATATTATACATTAATTACCGTTATGTAGTGACTTTGATAAGTTTCTTCAAATGTTTAAATTTTAGTTTTTGATATCTGAAATTCGTAACTAAGCTTAATATATTAAGCTATTCTCATATATTCGTTTTAATTCCATTTACGAGTTGATGCTTGGTTGAATCAGAAATTAAATAATTAAATAAGGCTTTCAGTTAATATGAAAATTAATGCATTTATATTTTTCCTAAAAAAAATTCCTGAAAAGTTAATGAACGTGCTAGTTAAATGTATTTAATTGGTTTTTTTATGTACTGAATTACACGAGAAAAAAATATCTCCGCTGCTGCGCTAGACAGCTAATATCTCGAATTCAACAAGTCATTAATTACTTTTTGAATGTCAGATTTTGATAGCGGTATGTGAAAATAAACAGTCGTGCTCGGGATTCGATTTATCATCCGTTTACTTTGTCAAATGTTCTATGTCTTTTCTTTCCTTTCTTCTGACAACACTCTCGGAAGTAGTGGGGAATGTACACTCTTGCATAATGATTTTTTTTTTTTTTTAACTGCTCTCTAAGTTTTATATGAAGTCTTTACTTATGTATAAGCACACGTTAATGAGAAATTAAAGAGTTATTGGTTATGCCGTTGAACATACCGTTATACTGATACTGACATATAAACGACCTCCCTGATATAACAAACGTCCCGTCATTTTTGTCCCGTCACTTTTCTATTGATTTTAAGGAAGATCACATTTACTAGCCTATAGTATAATGATTTTTTTATAGTTAACTTCAGTGTTTTTCTACTCTTTAAGTTATACTAGTTTAAGCAAGTATTTTAGGATAAATGACAACAAATTTTATTAACCATTATATAACAAACGTCCCGTCATTTTTGCCCCGTCACTTTTCTATTGACTTATTTAAGGGGGGGAGATCACTTTTACGAGCCTATAGTATGATTTTTTATAGCTGATTTCAATGTTTTGCTACTCTTTTTAAATTATATTAGTTTAAGCAAGTGTTTTAGGATAAATTATAAAAAATTTTATTAACCATTTATATATAAATAGAAAAATGAGCGTGTAATAGAAAAGTGAGAGTGTGTTTTCTTATATATAAAATAATATATGATGTTTCTAAAATTCCCTTTTTGATATGAATACACTGTGAGCGCACATTTTTATAAAAAGTGTTGCACATATATACTAAAATTTTAAAACACTTTTTCTTAGGTTACTTTATAACTTATACCTAAAATGTTTAGTACAATTTGAATAAAAATATATTTTGATGAGAAAATTTTAAAAATTGTGAAAAATCTTCAAAATAAAAAAGTGCTAAAAATATTTAAAAGCACTTTTAAAAATAGGTAGAGATTATGCTACGTTATCATATATACTTATAGGCAAAATTTTAAAATTCTGTATTAGTTAGTTTTGAAGTAATGTTACGCACAAATTTTGAAATAATAGTTTTGAGAAAAAGCAGTTTAAAGTTAAAAATTTGTTATAAAATTTTAGCCACGAATTCGGCTTTAATTATCATATCGACTTAATATTTTTTATAAGAGCATTTCCAATACTTCCTTCTATCTAATAAGGTAACAATAAAAATTTCGAATTTTTAAATATTCAAAGGTGATCTCCCTACTTAATGCAAATTTGTACTTTTATAGCGAGCCTCCGATATCTTCGAAATCGGATATAACGAACTTTTTTTTATTCAGCTGTTCATTGATTATTTATATATTTATTATTAAAAATTTTCCACTGTCTTGAAAACAGTATTTCATAACAGAATGAGTCATTGAAATTCTTGAACACACAGACAGTGGAAGAAAAAGTTTTGGATTCCTTTGTTCATAAAGAAATTCATAAATTTTTTTTTAGAATCGGCATCACGTCAGCAGAAGATTGACGATTATTTCTCCGTCAATACAGTAATAATTTTTTTTTGTAAAGTTATGCTTTTTACTTGCCTTCAAATTTAGTTAATTTGTTACTTCAGTTTGGTACTACAGCACCCGGACATTAGCTACTTGCTATTTCCATGAGTATCGACGTGGGAGTACTTTACATACATAGTTTTATATAGATAAATATGCATATATAGTACCCCCCCCACACATGCAATTTTTGTATTCTAGTGTTATATACAGATTATTAGATACTTATAAAGCATTAATATGTAATGTATCAAATCTATAGTTAATATGTATTTATCGCTAATATATATATATATATATATATATATATATATATATATATATATATATAAGAAAGAGAGGGGGAGAGGGGAGATTATATATAAATATTACTAGATTTTGTAAAAGAATTGACATGTAGTCGGAGTGACTCCAACGGGCGTTCTAATGGTAATAGGCAACTAATCCATATAACTTAATTTAGTGATTAATCCGTTGATGCCCAGCGTTCCTCTTTAGGGGCAGCTAAAAAAATAGTTTATAGAATTTTTATGTTTTTAGAAGCAAGTCTTCCTTTTCAGTGGAGGTAGAGGTCAATCCTAAACACAATCTACCAAATTTTCGAGCATTTTCTATTTATAATTTTTATTGTCATTGGCATTTTACGATTTTTCGAACCTTTCGCATAAATTTACTTTTACGGCAGGTAGATCGACCGAAATCATGACAAATAATTTAATCTATTATAAAACTTCCTTTATAGTACTGTGCTTACATGTGATTCCAAATAAATCTCTTACTACTCAGTTTTTATTTCTTATAAATGGCTCTCTATGATGTTTAAAATGACAGCCTGTGTCGTAGTTAGGTGGTTAAGGGTTGTAACCCGCCCCCGCCCATAGGGACTACCGTATACATATATTATGTATGTAAGGATTGTTGTATTTATTTGGAGATATGAGTTCAAATGGGGAACTCTCCGTGGAGAATTTCTCACAGCTGTAATCGCTTATGACAGCTGATTACTAATAAGGACAGGCTGTAATATTTAAAGACGTTTAAATTCCATATTTGTTTTACTCACGGGAGACCATTGTAACTAAGATTTTAAATATTTATCAATATATTTTCGGTAGTACTCTTTAGGGCATTAATAGGGTAAATGTTATTTCTAATAAATTTTTTTACATTTTTTCGATTACTTCCGTGTGGAATATGTTTAAAAACTAATGAGTTGTTCAGTTTGGATATCTAACATTTGACTCAACGGTTGAAATACAGTGAAACAAGACGTAGCACCTTGAAGTTCATTATAACGGGGTTCAACTGTATATGACTCGCTCAGAAGCCAAAGTCCATTTATTTATTTATTTTTTTTTATATTTAAATGGAATAAATAATCTCTTTAGTTATTAACACATTGGCTGCCAACTATGATATAGCTCATGATAAGAAAATGTTTTCAAAAATAGGCTTTGACGTCACGTGTAACAAAATGAAATACACAGTGTGACCGGCCGCGCTGAGTGATAACTCGAAGATCAGTATACTTTGGCGGTTACCTATTGCCTCCCACAGCGCTGCTGAAATAATTAGATGCCTGTCACCGGTGACCCCTATGGTAGCCAATGTGTTAAAGAATGCCCAAACAGAGTGGTTACATCAGGAGAAATCCGAGAAACTACAATGTCAGGGTACTTTGCAAAATTTGGCCAAAATCTGGGAATTTTTCAAAATTTTTCCAATGTAATGTATTAAATATTAGTTTTCTCAAAATTTTCTTCTGTTAACCATTGGCTTCTGAGCGACAGAAATCTGTCTACGCTATTTAAATTTTATTTCCAAATGTGAAAACGTTATTTCTTTTATGCTATTAATGCCCCCCTCCAAATTACATTTAATCAGTTATAAAGGTTTTGGATCATGTTAGCAACTTTTTTCAACTTTGATTTATAGTCTCTTTATAGCCATTTGGAGAACATTTTGTAATTACTACGGCGCTCATATCGCTGCTTGCATTAAAAAAATAAATTCCGTTTACACATATTTTATTTATACTCTCCGAATTATTGACAATGAAAGTAACCATGGTAGGCTGAAGCGGAACTACGGCGTAAAGCCAGGAAGGGGAAGGATTTCCCTTCATCTCAAAAGTATCTCTCACCCCTCTATGGATTGTAAAATAGTCGATAATGGCTCAAATTGGTGCCATTATCGACTTTACCTACCGACTCTTAAAAATGAGGTTTTGGTAATTACATTCTAGCGGTATTTTTGAAGAGTATTTAATAAATTGCTGTGACAGCTTTCTTTTTGTGAAAGATAGGGTAAATGTAATTTAAATTTAGAAGCCTCGCTTGAACGGGTTAAAAGCACAGCACATGCGATATAATTGAAACTGTTAAATGCTTCTAAGTTAAGTGAGTCCGCTGTGTTTATTAATCTGTTTAATTAAAAAAATTAATATTGTATACTAGACTATAATCAAAGGGCAAGTAGTTGAAACTTCTAATAAGGGAAATTTCAGCAAAATCCAATTAAAATATTGTTCTGTAAGAAAGTTTGAAGTGTTAATCAGATTATCCCCTCCCTATAATGCCTTCTTTCTTGAAAATATTGCGAAATAGGCATTTTGTGCGCATAGAGTGCGGGTCAGGTAATACGCACAGAGTTTGCTGCTAATCGTTGATAAGATTCACAACTCTTGGCCTTATCATTTTAAGTGACAAATGCGACTCATAATTGAATTGATGTATTTGTATTGATTGATAAAAGATACCAGTAGCGAATTGGGATTGACTTTTAGCTAATATGAACCTCATTGACACAAAACATTTTTTTTTAAAGTGTAAATTGAAGGTTTTTTTTAAAGTTAAAACGAGTATGTCTTGTAAAATACTATAATCTCTGCACACCGTCATTTAATTCGATTCCGGCTTATTTGCCTAGGAATAACTCTTATACCATACGGAACGTTATATCTGGTTCATACTGTGAACGCCATAGCATGAGAAGAAACAGCCCGAATAAATCGTGTAATAGAGGCACGATAAAAACTTTAAGTTAAAAAGAAATACTTTTAGACTAGTAAAAGGAAAAATAAAATTTCTATGGATATGTCGCGGACTTTAAATTTCAACTTTTGAACACGTATAAAGTTACGGCTTATCTACCCGAAATCATAGTAATAAGATCATTATCTGATTTAGAATTTTAGCTGTATGCTGTTTCAAATATGATATCGAATAGTTTGAAATAAAGTGGTTTAATCTTCAGCTCTCTCCTCTCTCTCTTTTTTTTTTTTTTTTTTTTTTTTTTTTTTTAAAGAGATTTCTAGAATTGTAAAATATTGGAATCTACAAAATAACTTTTTTTTAAATTTTATTCTATCTGTATTTGATGGCTTATTTCCTCATTGAAAGTGATGCAGTGAGCTTCTTCGACCTAAATTCGGCTGAAGAGGAAAAAGGCAAGCAAATCTCAACCCCAGAATTTAGAGCATTCGACAGGAAATGTCCATTTTGTTTGTGCGAACCTTCTCAGCTTTGTTTAAATGCCTAGCTCCGACACCACTTTCTTTATCCCAATCCTTTCGTTTCTAGTGAACTAATTACGGAACTTAGGTTGTACCAAGCTTTTTTGTATTCCGTGCGAGCCTCTTGGGGAGGTTCATACTCTGGAGCCATCTGTATGCTGAGAGGTGGTTGGTTGAGAGGCGCTCTTCTCTGTTCTACCATCTGTTGGTCCAGCCCCACGTTTCGTATCTCTTTCCCTATATTCCTTTCAGTCAGATAGCGGTGAATGTTCCCGATCTACCTGCCGGGACTCCACCTAGCTTTTTCACCCGGGGGGTCCCCTTCATTTTCCCTCCCGATCATACATTATGGAGCCCACAATCGGACGGGAAAGACAGGATACCTTGCATAAATTCACGTACATTTTCGGGGAGTCCCTGTTTTTTTTTCCCTCGCAATTTTATTTTAGTTTCCGGATTTGGGTCCATTTTCGAGGACTACGGGGACTTTTTTAAACTGTTTTTCCGTCGCGATTGTGTACCGCTTACACTAGAAGTAGAAACGTTATTTCTTTTCCTCTGTTTCGGGCATTTTGAACTGATACAGGATGTCTTTTTTGGTGTGCTTTTTTCACCGATTGTACTCGAATTATTGTGATGGCTTGAGTCTCGTTTTCTTATATGATTAATGAAACTTTTCCCGTTTCGTTCATAATATTCACGTGTAGTTATTACTAATAGCGTTAGCTTAGCAAGTGTTTCGATCAAAATAATCCTGAATTTCCGCCATTGCTCAAACATATCTGTATACTCGAGGTACTTCTTCGGACGCACCTTGCTCAAAATGTTAATTAAGGAGAGTGTCTCACACAAAACTAAGTAAAATCGAATCCTCTCTAGTTGACAGAGACACGTATAAAGTTACTAGACTATACTATAGTCACTACACTGTAACTCTTATATGCTATCGGAAAGAAATGTGATACATGTAATAAACAATAATTGTGCAGTGATATAGAAGCGTACATAGGTAAATTCCGTATTATGAACCACCATTTTAAATCATTCGAATCATTTTCTCGTTGATGATTTAATTTCGCATGTGCTTACAATAGTCGAGTAAAAACTTCATGTAAAGTATATCTTAATAGGGCCTACTAAAAAGAGCTTCGGTATACCATTTTTTAGAAAACAATTACTTTTCTGACCAAGAATTATAGACAAAAAATAATGTCATGGAGGTAAATGAATAGTTGTTTTTGCAAAGCAGACTAAATAAATCTTGTTTCATATTCACATTTTGCTATGATCTAAACGTAGCTATCTATTCCTAAAGTTTTTGCAGTTTAACCTATTGTATGGTTTGTGAAGTAATTATATGTTCTAAAAAATTGTACTTACAGATTGGCGTGTATATTAGCATTTTTATAAACACATGTTTGACAACATGACTAGTTTTACACCCCCAATTTCTGTTTGTCGAATTTAACAAAAAAAAAAAAAAAAAAAATGCGGTTCATTTTAACTACATTTTTAATGCGGATAGTTTTATTACTGTGAATTAAATGTATAACTTTTGCTCTGTTTAAAGTAAGTTATACATTTGCACTTTTACACCTTGTGTTCTATAAAAAATAATTTAGCTGAAATTGTTGATACTCGTAGATCGATATTAAACACTTTCCTCTCAGCATTAGAGGATGAATGCATATAAAATATTTCCCTTCCACTTAAAACGGCTATAAATTATTCAGTGCCCTATTTTATTAAATTTAGAGGTATCCGAAAAATGTCAGCTAATTGATCAAAACTAATAAATTTATCCCCGAACCGTAAAGATACTTGAAAGAAAATGTGACTAATTAAAACAGCAGAGTTCAAGATAGCGTTCATCATCTTTCCCACGCTTTTTTGAAGTCCTTGAGGTTCTTTTTTCCTTTTAGACATTTCAAGGCCTTTATCGTGCTCGAATTTTTGAAAATATACACGAAATTACTTATTTTCTCACTGTCTTAGATTTGCTGTTGTATTTTAAGTTCTTTATGTGTTACTGCGCTGTAAAAAGGAGTGATTTTTCTATTAATTAAATTGGCGTGTTATACTATTTAACAAATCCATAGGACTAAGCCGTCTTTTACTGACAGTTCGTAATTTAAATACCGTTTTCTTTTTTTTCTTCAATTTATATTTCTTGGAATAACTTTTCAATTTTAATTGATATATCCACCACAAATTTAGATTTTGAAAAAACTTTTATTTTTAATATTTCTGTTAAATGAAAAATTTATCTATCTCTGTGTATGTGTTCAAAATAAAAATATAATACTATTGAAAAGATTTTATT
The DNA here is from genome assembly GCA_032207245.1 of Pardosa pseudoannulata. Taxonomy (NCBI): domain Eukaryota; kingdom Metazoa; phylum Arthropoda; class Arachnida; order Araneae; family Lycosidae; genus Pardosa; species Pardosa pseudoannulata. The sequence goes on along the minus strand of CM063502.1, from coordinate 75,909,314 downwards.
TATTTTAGAGACCGGAGATAAAATTCACGCTAGTTAATGAGCAAATAGCTCTGTTTTCTAATTATTTAACACCATGTCTGTGGTTCTATGCTATGCGACAATAGAAGAGTAGTAGTAAAGAAAACAAGGAAAGAAAATAAGAATATGCTTTGTTTTATTCTTACCGTAACTATAACTGAAAGACAAAACTTTTCAGAGAACTCTGTATTGATTTCTAATTTCAGTTACTTTACTCCTAACTTTTATATCCGATTTTCCATTATACCTAAAATATTTAAAATGACAATATGAATATATTAAGCAATATATCTGATTGCAGTAAATCTTAAATTATCGAAAGTTGCCTGCCCTTTGTAAATTTGATTGATTACTAATTTCGAAGTTCTCTGGTGAATTTACATATTTAACTTTCTGCATTTCTATACTGTTTTTCAACGTTGGGTTTAAATTGACTGATAGAAAATACACAGAAATTCAACTGTGTAGAATTTAGTTAGAAGCCTGAGTTGACCGAAATCCTGTTAGATGACGGTCGAATATGTAGTATATGTAAATATTTTTTGGTACTTAAAAGATTACAAATCCATATGTTCGAATGCTGCTGACATAGATATACGAATCCCTTAGTATGCGTCTTTATGCAGTAAGCCCCGGTCTCGTTTGCTCTTGTATTGACCGTAGGTCTCAAAAATAGACCAAATAGACGACGATCTTCCTAAGATTTTTACTACAACTATTTTGGTTTCTTTTCATTCAGTTATTTAGTTTTATTGTACGCATTGTGTGCTTAAAGGATAGAAGTTATTATTTTTATTTGATAATTATTAATAAGTAAAAAATGAGTAAATATTTAATATATTTAAGGCTTAAATTTTAGGATTCATCCTATTCGTTGTAAGGAGTCCGGTGTTCTATGTGTGTCTATATATATATATATATATATATATATATATATATATATATATATATGAACAAATTCATACAATTTTGGAATATTAAAAGCAGATTTTGAATCTACATAAAAAATTGAACATGGTGTCTTATATATGTACAAATTCATAGAATTTTGGAACAGAGAAAAATGAAGAAAACAGGAATAGAGATATACTTGGAATAAATAAAACAGAATGCATACTATGTTTGTAAATACTGTTGGAGAATTGGGAATCTAATTAGACTTAAACGTTTATGTGTGGACACAACCTTTGCATCATTATTGCTTTTTTAAATAATACCTAACTTAATTATAAGTACTGTAACACATATCAACTTGTACTTGTTGAAAATCAGCAGATTCAGTTTACGATTCTTTTTCCCGAAAGAGAGTGCGCGAATTAGTGGTGTGATGGCGAAAAATTTTAAACTAATTAAAGGCTTTTAACAAACATCAATTTGATCCCAAATATTAATCGGTTTAAATGTTTCCGCCATCACACGAGAAATCTGCTCATTCTTCATTGGGAAAAGAAATCGTATAGAGAATTCGTTGAGTTTCAGTGCAGACAAGTTGACGTGTGATAAGACCGTAATAAATGAAGTTTGTTATTTAATAGATGTCACGGCATTATACATTCACGTGCAGATTAGGGTACATTAATTTCTCCTTGCTCTGTTATTACTCTTAACAAACGTGGTGGTGGAATTTAAATTGCGTCAAATCGAGTTTCTTAATCTTAATTTGTGATTTCTCTCCGTAGAATTTGTAGTTTCTGTGTCAGATTAATGCAGTAAGCCTGAGCAACTAGATTGCAATAATAAACATTTTTGGAGAAAGAAAAAAAGCTATGGAAAATAAGCCTTCGAAATTTTAAATTCTTTATTGCCATCGGTTAGTTTTAAATCTGTAAGATAAGCACTTCTCCGTTAGTAATCCGAATACAAACACGCTTTGAAAGATTCATTTTACATTTATAATTTTGTGTTTCAAGTTTATTTGTGGGCGCTAGGCGATTGTTGTTGCTATTTCGAGAAGTTGGTCACCCTAATCTTTGTTCGTTGGAAAATGTAATGTTGTAATCCTAAAGTGGATAGAAATCCGGTGCTTTGAGGATGCCAAATTCCTTACTTGTTTTTAATCGGTTTATTGGATTCAGTGACACACTAATTATTGGAAATGTCAATAACTTGTCTTATACTGATTCTTTTTTTTAAGTTGTAGACCTCTAAATTATTAAGGAAGTTAATTGCGGGTATTGTATGAAGAATTTTTTTTTGTTATATGCCGAGCTGAGTGTTTGTTTTTTTATTTGATCAATACTTCTTAAGTTGGAAATAATTGCTAGAATTATTGCTTAAGATAAATGTCTAAACAAGTTTGGGTGAAAAATTCAGGTTTCTCTTATACTTGGTATTATTTTGATCTTGATTGTTTTGTGACCATAGTAAAAATATGAGGATAATACATTGAAACACTAAGCAATCATTAATCTACTAAGTCGATCAATCTTGTTTGTTGTATCAGCTCTAGCAATTGATAGTGGTTAGTAATTGCTGTATAGCTAACTCTTAGGAGAGTGTAACATTTCCTGAATAATCTTTAAAAAAAAAATGTAAAAAAAAAAAATCTAAGTATTTTTAAGGGTTGCAAAATGCACGTACTGCCAAAAGCTATGCACGTTGAGAGAAATGTTTATTTTCGGAAAACAATCTGAAACGGAGATGTTGCAATTTATTGCGGAGTTATATAGACGTATATTAGGTAACAGCCAATCACTGTTTCGTTTCGAAAAACATGAAAAAAGTCAGCATTATAAGAATTCTAAATTGTTAAGTTTTTGAGGATTTGCATGTAAGTGCTGATAGGATTGGATTGCATGGTCAGGATTGTATGTAAGTATTTAAATCTTTCTTGCGTCTTGTTTTTCCTAACCAGGCGTGTTTCTTCGGCTTCCAGAAGACGAATGAAAGATTGAGTGCTGTTGTGCTCTCAGTCGCATTGTAACAGGGCAATCAACCCCATATGTTGCTCGTTTCTTTGGCTTTCATCACTCCCTAATTTCATGATTATGGAAACAATTCGTAACCAACCAAACAGTTGTCCGGAGACTTGGGACCAATCGTCCTAGGTTTACGAACACCGAGGAAAATCGATATATTGCTGTTGTAGGTTAGGGGAATCGGAGTGTGACTTCATGTGTGACAGCTATAGTTGCAACGTCCATTGATAAGACTATATCTGCTACCAATGTGCACTAAACTCTACCTGTGAAGGGATTGTACGCCCGGGATCCCCGAGTTAGTGTTCTTTTATCCGAACTGTGCATTATTGGCTTAACGTTATATTTATTAAGATTTGTCCTGCCAGATGAAAAGCATATGTAAAGGTACTGAAAAGCAGACAAAAGCAGTCGGTCTCAGAACATCACTGTGAAACTATCATTGTGTGGGCAGGGATTTCATTGGAGTATCGTACCGACCTGCTCATCTTTAGACCTAGTTGTTCTGGGTCTGATATCCGGTAACGAAATAGTCGTAGACCTCGCTGTTAGATGGTTCATTGCGGCAATGGGTCTTATTTTCGTTTTAAGGAATGATAATGCTTGTCCCCACAGAGCTGTCGTAGTCGACAACTATTTAGAGATTGAAGGTATATGCATCTGGAGTGGCCGGTGTAATCGCCTGATCTTCCTTCCACTGATAATCTATGGGATGCTCTCGACTGTGCGTTGTGTACATGTTTCCCACCCCAAGCTGTACAAGAGGTATGGCTTTTACTTGATTTTGTGGTGGTTGATCGCCTCGTATAAAACAGTCACACGCTGTAAATTTAGTATGCAGATTAGGGATGCGCATACACTATTAATGTTGGTTAGCTCATTTGTTTTGATTATAATTTCTTTTTATGTGTGTGTCTGTGTGCGTGCGTGTGTGTGTGGGGGGGGGTGACTTCAATATGACTTAATTTTATAAATTATGAAAATTAAGTTTTTTTTTTTCATCTTTGTATGCGTTTCTTTATTTTGTCTCATGGATAAACATTTGCTACTTTCCTGTCGCATACCGTGTCGATCATAGAAGTACTTGAGCACGCATTAGTAAATGTGGAATAATCGACAACTTTTAGCACTGAATGTATTTTATTTGGTATAATAATATTTTTAAACCTTTTTTTTTTTTTTTTTTTTTTTTTTTGTCTCCTTTAAACAACCTCCTCTCTCCCTTAACCCACATTAAACATCTCTTTGACATATAAAGAAATTATAAACGAATTCTCTTAGTACCCCCGTTTTCCGATTCGAATGTGTTATACAAACTTTTCTGTTGGTGTAGTTTAAATATTCAATTATTTGCTGTAATTTACTTAAAAAGCATTATAAAATTGCTCATGAATTTCGACTAATAGTTTAATTTTAGTCTCTAATAATAAATAATTTATTTTAAAATGTATACCGTTTGGATAAAAGTAACGTATAAAAATCTTTTAAAGATAGGATAGATAATCCTAATGTGTTATACAAACTTTTCTGTTGGTGTAGTTTAAATATTCAATTATTTGCTGTAATTTACTTAAAAAGCATTATAAAATTGCTCATGAATTTCGACTAATAGTTTAATTTTAGTCTCTAATAATAAATAATTTATTTTAAAATGTATACCGTTTGGATAAAAGTAACGTATAAAAATCTTTTAAAGATAGGATAGATAATAACAATGGAAATTTTATATGAAGGTGATTTCATTAAATTCAGTAATTGTAGTAAAACCCTATGCGAATTGTAAATATATTACTAGTAAGCAAATTATTGAATATTTATTGAGGATAAAAGGTTCCTATTTCCAAATATAATGATGATGTCTGATATTGTGTTTCTGAGGTGGGGTGGAGGCTCGAAAACCAACCTTTAAAACCTTTTCTTTCATTATTCTACATCAGGCGCTACGTTTCGTTAATCCCTTACCTGGCCTCCCTGCGTGCTGAACGAAAAGTAAGCTTTACTGGAGATTTTATTATCTAAATATTTATTATTGTATTTCCTCCATTTGCTTTGTTTCACTCTTCACTGTCATTTTACTGTCTAGTAAGTATATGGTACTAAAATCTATATAACAGGGGTTTCTAACTGACGGCCCACTAAAGCTTTTTTTAAGAAAAAAAAAATAATTTTAAGGTTCTTTAGGGTTTTTTTTATGAAATTCATTAAAAATCAGTGCAGAACTTGACTTACAAATTTGTCCTTTCTTTATCTGAGATTAGCATTAACCGAGCTGATGACGGACACCCATCCATTGATGCTGGTGACCATCCACAGTGCTTCCACTAAATTAACCTTTTTAAAAATTTATTTTGATAATGTTATTGATTTTAGTTCATGTTTAGGTAACGCCTTTTCATATTGCCAATTGCAATATTAATTCAAATATGATGAATGATCGTCATTAAATTAATTGTTTGGGGGTATAACAGCTTTTTGTTCATTTTTAATTTCACTCTTTTATGTAATTATAAAATAACTGTTATGAGAGCTTTTATTATTTTTCTTAAACCTAAAAAAAAAATTCTATTGTGAATACCTACTTTTTTTACCCTTAAATATGAGTGCTTTTTAATAGAAAATGTTTTACAAGATTCGTAAAATTGCTTAATTTTTGTAGTTTGGGCTACGAAAATTCCTTTTTGAACTTGTTTGTTGTGTAGTTTGAGAGAAACGTAATGGGGGAATCATATAAATTATCATAGGCGGGCATTAGGGCGCTGTATTTTGGTACCGAAGTCCGTGGGTTCTAATTCCGCTGTCACCATGTCCGTAGCCATTCGAATCGCCTCTAACCCTTTGCTTGCTAATATAAGCGAATTCGTTCTTAACATTTGTAGATCGGTATTACCCACTAAAGTGGAACTAAAAGCTTCGTACACATAGAAATTGCAATTCTCGATGCATTTCGATAAACGATGTGTATTTGCCTTGTATCTAGAGCAATGGAGGCGAAACCATGATTTCGTGACCCACGAATGCTATTTAAATAACCCACACGTTGATTTTTGTAGACTTAAATATAATATATACGAGAAAACTGACAATCAAAAATATCCCCTACCCACCCTTTAGAGAGAGAGAGAGAAAGAGAGAGAGAGAGAGGATGAGGATGGATTTGGGGATGATTTTATACAAAAATAATTGCTATCACTGGTCTAAATTTTGTTTACCTAAATACATTTTGATATTAGTCAAAAAGCATAAGAACATGGTGGTCGTTGTGTGACCTGTCTATTCCCTTCTGAAGCAGCCTCAAATTCTGAAGTTTTTCTGGTTACTAATGACATTTTTACCGTTGCAATATGACTATTTTATTAGATTCCATTATTTTTCTGTTGTAATACGCAGTTGCAATTTTGATTTTTGACACAAATTCCCAGTTCGTTTGAATTACATCTCCAATCTAATTGAAAACTTCTTTACCCTGATGGCGACGTCCGTTTAGATATGAGCACTTAGCATCCTGATATTTGCTAATGCGTTTTTGGTAAACTTTTGAGAGAAAAAAAGGAGTTTCAGATCATTCACCAACCTGTAATCAGCCTCTCTTAAAGATGGATATATATAAGAATGAGTTATGAGTGTAAAATGTTGGCAAACATATTGCTGATTTCTTGACTGGAAAAATAAAAAAGGATCGGGTATTTACAAACTTTAACAATATGTGGTATATCCAAAAGAAATTTTCAAAACCGTATGTTTCTTTTAAAATAAAGTTTTCTTCTTTTTTAAGCAACACTTCCTTTATTATTTACTTTTAATTAAAGTCTATTTGCTTATAACTTAAAATTGGCAGAAATTTGTTAATTAGCAAAATTTAGTTTTGTAATTTAGATTAAAATTAGTTATTAGTTGAAATGTGAGAGTACCAAATATAGCCCATTCTATAAATCTATCCACGAATAAATAGTTAAATCGACACAAATAGAAATACTTTTATAAAAACTGAAAAATATAACAAGATAAGTTTTCCTATATCTTTGGTCTTTGAAATACAATTTTTTCATGTTTCCATATTGTGACTCGAATTGTATGGTAGTTAGCATTATGAGCTTCCATGAAGTGGACTTGTGTTCAATTCCTGAATAAGGCTTAGATGTGTAGTCGCTCTGTTCCCTTATAGTAATATTCGCCACATGTATGGTACTCCCATAATAAAAATAATCATTATAATCCCGCGGTTTTGGAATGGGTAGATGCTAATGGTCAAGATCTTGTATTAAAAATAAAAATATACTTCCATATTTTAAGGTTTTGTTTTATTGCTTACTTTTATCTAGAGTCTATGACCTGTTTCGATGGCTTCGGAACCTTCGAAACGATCACCCGCATGTTTTTGTCTGCATATCTTTGTTAAATGTTATTCTATTTGGGCTCTAACTTATGACTCCTGGTGTTCTCTTGGGGTGCCGATCTTTTCATTGCAATACAGTGAAGATCAGATCATAGTTTTCCTAATTTAAAAAGCAAGTGTCGCAATGGCTCTGGTAGATTGATAAATACGTAGTAGATGTTCTTAAATGTGCAGGACATTACTTTTTCCTCTATATCTTAACTGCATTAAATGTATATGTAAATGTGCTTTGTTATATTATGCAGGGAAAAATTAAAATTTTAAGCATTTAAGGTATAATAGAATAGAAGCATGTGGATTACCAATAACCTATGGTAGATATATATCTGTTGGATATAGTGACTGATGGAGGATACCGCCTGGAGTATTTAGAAGGCATTGATTTCTCGCATAGTTTGAATGTGGCTGGTTCCTGGTTTAAATGTCAACCGCTGTTTGTCTACTTAGTTGAATTTTCTAGAATCATATATAGAAATAATACTGTAAAATTCTTGGTCCTTCGTTTAGAAACTCATAACCAAGTAAATGTTATTATTTTATTAATAATTAGTTTGAAGAGGTAAATTGATGATATGACTTGAACACGAGTTTTTGCCATATTGTCGACTAAAATTCTGGTGTGTTTTGCAGTATAGGATTGTGTCATAAGTCATAATAACTAATGATAAGTCATATGAAATATAAACTATTAATTTCCATAAAAATTCAGTATATGTTGTTAGAACTTTATATGTTTATATTGATACATTTCTGGTTTTTAATTTTATTGCGAACGGTGTTGCAGTGGTTCAATAATCACTTTTTTAGACATTTAGTTGTAAGCTTAACGATTATTTATATATAGTTACACAGCTGTAACTTTAGATGTATTAATACATTCCCGTTGTTAGTTATAAGGGAACCCCAAGCCTTCTAGAACTTATATTCGTCTATCACACTTTACTATAAAATCGAAACATACATTTCAGATGATAACTTAAGTGCCCTCTACAGTAAACTGAAACCCGCAGCCATTTTTATAGAGTATATTCAATTTGACGTTAAAAGGCTTTTCAGAACGGCATTAAAAAATATCTTTATTTTACAATGTATTCATTTATAAAAAAAAGTCGCTAAATTACTGTTCATATGAATTAGAGGTCCAAGTGGTAGTACTACTAGTTCTGTAAATGCTTCAAAAATGAAAAAATTGATAATTTTATAAAAATTGACTCTTAAAAATAATAATGCTGAAATAAGTTTGGAAATGACCATGACTTGTCTTTTGCGCTAAATATTTTTAAATAATTATTTTTGTACTCCTTTTCTGGAGAAATTCCTTAAATCCAAATAATACGAGTAGTGGAAAAAGCGGTTAACAAAACTCTTATTTTAAATTGTTTTAATATCCCTAAATTTGCAGTCCCTTGTCATCCTAGTCAAAAAAACTCGAAAGGTTTATTCTCTACTTCCTCTGCTCTATGAGAACTCGTATTTTCTTTTCGAATTTATTGATGCCATCCGATCAAAGTCAAATAGATAGTGGATTTCCTTCCTCTCCCTTTTGTTTTTACTGTACAGAACTGTCTTTTATTTGCAAAAACTGACTGGGAAAAAATAAAAACAGTTTAAGTTTCCACTAACAAGTCAGAGAGCCACGTATGTTACTTAAATAATACGATTGATACCATGATTTATTTAATAAGAATTATATTTAATGGACGATAAAGTATGAGAATTCACTTAAAAAGTGCTAGTAAACTAGTTTATTCGAAGTGCTTTTATCATTCTGGTAATTTTTCACCCGTGTTTAATGTTTACAAGATCACACTCACTCACACAAGTGTTAAAATGCAAAATTAATATATTGTTCGGGTCACTCAGAAATTGAAATAGAGCAAATATACTAATTTTATGAATGTTTTATTACCTGTGTTTTGAAGTTCGATATAATGTAAATTAAAAAAACATCTGTTTCGGTGTTCTAGTTCTTACGGGGCAGGTGCTAATTTCATTCTATTTTCTGGAGTCATAAGCTAAAACATAGAGCTGTACCGCTCTATGATTTACTACGATTTAAAGTGATCGTAGAGGATTAGTGGGTTCAGCTGTTACCCCTTCTGCAGTACAGAAGGGGTGTAACACGTCATGCTACACTTTTGGAACCATATGTAGGTGGTTCCAAAAGTATGCTGCGGGACGTAATTATTTGTATTGCGGGAATCATACCGGAAGAGATAAACTTCTAAAAAATGTGTTTCCCATTTTTAAAATTATGGACATTGGTGATAGGTATGTTGTGGTAATGATAGAAACTATTTATAGCATTAAATCCGGAACTTTTTTTTCCCATAGGATTTTTTAAAGTTTTCCGTCGGTATGTATAAATACGCATCGGAAGTAAAGGGAACTGTGTCCATTTTTTAAAAAATAAATTGAGGTTTTTGCATATCCATGTATAAATTGTTTTCCTCTATTGTGTGACAAAAGCATTATTTAATTTTCCTACAATTGAAATATTTAACAAATTGGGCAGAAAAAAAATTATGAACCAGTATGGTGCTTCGAGGTTAAATCCTCCCATTTGAATAAAGAAACTTCTAATTTGTACTATTTTCGTATGTGTACAGGCACTGTGTCTTCCTTTTTACCCCAAAGACATTTATGAAGATTTTTATTAAAAACGGTCAACTCAATCAATTTGTAAAATATATTCATTATGCTCTCCTGTAAAATTTTAAATCTGTGACTGAAGTGCCCTTTGTTTCTGATGTACTGATAATTAAAATTTGAAAAAAAAAAGTTTTTAGGACCAGATTACGAACAAATAATCTGAGAATATTTATTTTAGTTTAAAATGACTAGGACACTAAAATGTACTTTATAAAATAATTGATATTAAAAAAATTAAAGTATTATTAAATCCTTTAAAAGCAATTCTAGTGTTATAGGTGAAATGTGTAAACATAGGTAATCTTTATAGATCAGTTGGACCTAAAAGGGTCAAGGGAACTCTAAACATTACAAAGCTATTTTAAAAAAAATGTTCACTTAGAGTTATGAAACTTTGTACACATACATATACGTTGAACTATGACTAAATCCGATACCATTTAAGAAATTTTAGAAAATCCGATAATTCTTTTAAAAATCCCAGCCTCTAAAAATATTTTTTTACTTTTTAAAATGTCCCCCGCTAATCGATTAGTTTTTATATTATTCCTTTATATATGTTATATTCTTACTTAAAAATATCTTTTGAACATTTTTGGGTAGTATTTTGTTGATAGATGGATAGGTGTAATAGTTAATATATAAGAAATACTTTTATGTTCTTACGTTGAATTTTGGTGAAATATTCGGACTTTTCTTTTCTTAAATTGAATTTAATAATCTAAATAAGTCTGAAATTTAAAGTGGATACCTAGATTCATTTTTAATGCATACTAGAAGTGCTTAGTACACATTTTGTTTGAATCTAGGAAAAATTAAGTTAGCAGGGAGCACTTCAAAAACTTTAAAAATATTCATAAAAAATTAATTTTGAAAAATATACCTGATTTTAAGAAATATTTTAATGTGATTAATTTAATCGTACCTCGATTTATTTCTGTGTCCAGTTTCATAACTCTTAAGTTAATAATTTAGGAAAACGTTCCACCATTTCTTAAAGGAAAATAAAGATATAAGATTATTTTTTAAATTGTTATTGAAGCTGAAACCTTCATTTCTAAAGTTATATTAAAGTTCATAAGGTATATTTTTGCCCCTTTGCCCATTACATATGATAAAGCTTTTATATATTTTAATTTTTTATAATTGTGCACGCATGTAAGCATTAGATATGTATATCATATGTGATGTATAGGACAAAGAATGGTCACGTCTACTATATATAGTGCACGAAATGTGAAGTTGTTATTTACATCATTTACTGCAGCCGTTTATTCGCACCCTGTGTATGGTCTGTGAAATCTATCGATTTTAGCATCAATCTCTTACTACTGTATGAAATCAGTGATAAACTACGCTATTTGCAGTAACTATTGAGATATAACATGTGCTATTAGCTTGAATGATGATCCTTTCTTCTTCGAGAGTTCCCAATAGTACAAACCTCATTTTCGATGGAGCTAGTTCCGAGTCACAAATATTCTTTTTCTTCGCCCTCCTCGCATCTCCCTTTTCCATTTCCGGGACTGCTTGCCTGTTATAGTTTCGCCGCTATTTAGTCTATCTTTGGCTGTAGAGACGCTTCTAGTAGGGGGTGGGGGTGGTGTAAAGGCTGTGGGCAGATACGATTCGGGTCATAAGTCACTGGCGGTAAAATAATCAACGCTTTCTTCCAGCCTGTGTTAGGTAAAAACAACAATCGCCCTTATCTAAATAAATTAGGCTACGGGGGCCCTTCAGTTATTTTTGTAAGCAAGGGACTTCATTTCATTATGCTGGAAGCACTTCTTCCCGATCGGTTTTTTTTTCCCGGATTATTTTTTCGATCAAGTTATCGTTATTTTATCCCTCAAATTAAGTTGTTTAAAAAGCTCATTTTAAGTATTTGAGTTATTAGAAAGATTTCATTCCAATCCATTGAAAATATACATTTATTTTTATGCAAAACTTTTTTTTTTTGTTGTTGTTTCTGTATATTTTTGAGCTTAAATTTTCGCATTATGCATCATCGTTTCGATTTTTTTTTTCACAGGATATGATGTGCATAAAAATAAATAAATAAAAATTGGTGTTTTAACTTTTAATCTTAAGATATTCTTTGCTTGTTTTTAAATTAATATCTCGTGTAAAAATGTAAAAGTTTTTAGAGAATTCGTAACTGAAAGATATATGCCACTTTATATTGGATATGCTTATAAAAGCTTATTTGATTACAAACTTTTGCAGCATTTTAATGAACATTTTATGTAAGATATTAGAAAAGTGACTACTTCTTTTTGAATATACGAATGGGAATATATTTTATTTATAGATTTTAGGGATTGACATGGTGCAATGTATTGAACTTTCCCACCTAACCATTATTACTGTGGCAGAGGGAAACTTATATTTTTCATTTGGCTTTAATAATTTCCCCAAAGTAGACTAGCTGAGAGTAGTTGCATTATAAGATTTATATTTTTCACTGGACTGTGAGGGAAAAAATCGAATCTGTAATGAATCTGTAATTGTATAAAAATTAAAGTAGAAAAATTTTACGTCAGTATTTAGTGGTAGTATGTGTTTATAAAGGCTTGTTTGATTGTTCCAAACCATTTGCTGCATTTTAAAGAACATTTTATGTGAGGCATTAGAAGAATAATGACTACTTCCTTTTAAGCTTACCATCCCGAAAGTTCGTATTTTATCTTCTAGAAAAGATTGCGTTATTCAAAATATTTATGCTTTTCCTCACATCAATGATCTTTTTTCTTTAATTGTTCTCTAATAAAGAAGTAAATTATATTGCGTATTAATATTTCAGTATTTACTGGTTTCTGCTTAAAATGTTATTTCAAAAAGTGGAAGGAAAAAGAAAAGGATGATCGCATCATTTATTTGCAGTTCCCTCCCCTATGATAGTTTAAATAGGTACTAAATAATTCAATTATTTTATATTTGATAAATTTGTAAGTAACTTCTATAAATTCATTTCTACTGTATATAAGTGATTAGTGCTTAAGATATTAATTTAAATTTGTAACTCTAAATAGTTTTTAAACCAATTTGTGGCCTAATATATTTATTTGTTTAGATATAAATGCCCTTAGATACTCACGCTGGCATATCAATTCCAAATATCATGTTCAGATGTTATTCTCTCTCTGTTATCAATACAGTCGCCATTTTGCGATTACCATATTGGTCATTAACATTAACCCCTGTTCTAGCCTTGGTATTAGCGTATTGTGTATAATGAACTCGCTGCAGCATTTGCTATCTGCTTCATGTTTGTCATGAACGGTGCTTATCGTAGCGTTTGGCACACGACTGGCATCATCCTCGGATGAATGATTGAATGATGGATATGGTATTATATCTCCATATCTTTGTTTCTTTAAATATTTACCTTTCGCTCCTGAAATTATCTTGTAACTTTGTATCATTTTTATATTGGCCTCTTGAGATAATTATTTTATTTTCGTTTAGTGATGATGGATATTTCTGACACATGATGGAAATATCTATGTTAGCTGTATATAAATTTAAGCTATCGCAACGTCTTATTTAACATTGTTATAAGTGTGCTGAGTGAAAATCGTATAAATGTTATTATAAAGTTGTAGATTTAATGTTTTTTTCTTCGTTAATCATTCTGTTTACTATATCAAAACACGGGTGGGGGATGTATTTCGGCTTTTAAAAGAAGTAATAACTTTTTAAATGTACGTGTTTTGGTATTTTCCGTTTATATTTATACTTTTACAGTAGATGCTCTTTGTAAATTTGACTTGTAAAAATAGGTATATGATACTATAAAGCTCGCAAATGTAACTGGCACAATAGCTTTAATATAGTTTCCTATGTTAATATAAAGCGCATTTATACCATTGAAATACATTGTTTTCTTTGGAATGTACTAATTTGTATGTTTATCCATGCCCGTAACAATTTTAATGGAGCCATTGGCCTTGTATGAAAAACTTACTTTGATTAGGAGACAGAAATTCAAAGCAAGAAATAAAATCTTAGGCGATTAAATGTTATATTTAGACTTTTTGAAATTTGGTAAAACATACTTCATTTGCGAAATAAAAGAAGCAGTTGCTGTTATTTCAAGACAGTAAAAATTTGAAGTTTCCGTCTATTATTTTTTTTTTCAATAGCTATATAAATCTATATTACAGTGTTTTTATTTGTGCTTGCTTTATTCAAATGTTCTTGTCACAGTTTTCTATTTGTGTACTCTAGGTGAACCTTATAAATACCGGATTGTTAGAATTAACCCTTATATTTATATATCTAACTATATTATTTGATATAAAGCATTTCACCTTTAAGCTTTGATTGGATAAAGTGCGAACGAAATGTTCCTTGGATTTGTTGACTAATATCTAGGTTCATGGAAAATAGAATCCCGTCAGTATAAAGATGCGGGATGTTTTGTTAGGTTGATTTTGTACTTGAAAAATTTTGTGATTTAGTTCTTTTAAACTATGTTAAACGTTAAAACTTATCAAAAAGCATTCCACCTCTGAAAATTAAAAATTTATTTTTCTTATCTTGAAAGTGGAAATGACTCTTTATTACAAATTTTTTAAAACTCTGCTTCGTACTTACTATAAATCTTGGAGCCTTAAAACAGTAACATTGAATAAAAACTATTTTACTAGCATTTACGTTAGACATGTCCATTAATTATTTTTATTTATTACGTAAATCCATGAGGTTTTAAAAAATATATTTTTCAATTGGTAATTTTCTGACATTTTGCAATTGCTTAGTTTTTCATCATTTTTAATCGTCATAAAATGTAAATAAATATAGAATTTTTTTACATTAATTATTTATGTAAAATTCTTTGAGTTTTAAATGTTTCAGTAAGTGGCTTAATGAGCTTTTCTAACTCCAAATATATTAATGTTGTTTCAAATGCGATGAACTAAATAAACAAAGACTTCGTAAAAAGTTCAAATTACATATCACCTCTTTCTTTTGTGCACGGTAATTATAAAAATAAAATCCTTGTAATTTAATTAAATCATCAGCTAATTTGTTTAAAAATAAGCTCTAAGAAATTTTTACTCTTCCCTCCAGTGTTTTATTTTCCGCATAAATGTTTGATACAAAAGTCTTACATTCTTTTTTTAAAACTATTTTTAAATGCATAATTTCAGTTTCTTCGTACACTTTTATAAAATTCTTATAAAAAGACTTATTTTAGTTTTGTAACTTCTTTACTATAATTTTCTGAAAACTTCAAAAAATATTGGTTCTTTTCTAATAGTTCTTTTTTCCTTCTTTTGTTCCATCGTTTTATGATTTTTTATCTGTCGCTTTTTTATTTGGTCCCGCTTTGGTTCTTTTCACGCTGTACTCGAAAATCGATAACTGCATTTTGGAAATTGCATTTCTTTTCATTTTCGTCTCGCAAGAAATTTATTTATCAATTTGTATTTACGACTGTTTTTATATTTTCTGCCGAAACCTTTGAGAAGCTAGTTTTTGAAGGGTGTTCACAGAAATTCTGAATTAATGCGAATATAGTTTTTTTTTTCTTTTCGTCGGGTGTACTCTATGTCATCAAAACTTTTTATTTATTTATTTATTAGTAATGACTTTTTTATTCCTTCCACTCTATTTGTCATAGTTTTTTTTCTATAGGCCTTTCTTATGTTGGAGGATAATAAGAATGTTTCAGTTCTGCTTTAGTCATCTTTTTATTCTTCATAATTTTTCCATTCCTTTGCTTCGCATCAAAAGAAAATGACGCTTATGTCATGGCATAGCAGAAAAGATCTTTGGATTATGAGATATAGTCTTTATGGAACATATTTCTTACGTAATTGCATCCAAATAAAAGTTAACGAAACGCCATATTTTTTTTTTTTTTTTTTCGTATTTAAAATTATGTACAGCTATTTGGTTGTATGTGTTTAACTCTAGAAAAACGGCTGTCTTTTTTTTCAAGGTTTCAGACATACTTTTCACCATTACGTGTTTAACTATGAGCTCATATTCTTCAAATTTCACACTGTTTCCTAATTGTACGTGAAATATATACGCATATGCAATATATTTGTAATAATAAAATTATATTAAGGTAAAATCCTAACTTAAATGTTTTCTGTTTTCCATTGAAAATCTAGATTACCTATTGACAAATTTCAAAACGCATTTTTCATAATAATGGCGGAGTACAATCATTTCCTGGCACCTTGAATTTAGAATCGCAGCCCCATTGATTCATATTTCCCGTGCATTGTGACGTACTATATCTTCTAAAATAAACTAGAAGTAATTAAAGAGACGTGATTGGTTACCGGAATGACATCATTCCTGGGGCTATACCCTTTCTAATAGTTAATAAAAGCGCTGGCACACAAATTTCGTGGCTTTTCCTTTGAGATCGCGATGTAAATGGTATCACCAAAATATTGGTGTGTTTTGTGTTATTTTTCCCTACGGGGATTTGTGTGTTCCGTGTCATCTTATGTTCTAAATAAAAGTTTCCGAACGATGGCCGGGACGATGGTTAGAGTGCTGGCCTTCGGATCCAGAGTTGGTGGGTTCGAATCCCACTGGGGCATGGATGTTCGTAGCCGTTCGGAATCGGCTTTAAGCAGTAGGCCCCGGTCTCAGTAGCCCTCGTGTTGCAAAAAAGTAAACCGTAGCGCTTCAAACCAAACCAAACTAAACTAAATAAAAGATGATTTTGTAAGTGAACGTCTGCATCAATCTACTCGGCTACTACATCTAATAACGGCTTTACAGTTATGTCTATAGTATTTTTAAATTTTGTGGACGTTACTATATATATATATATATATATATATATATATATATATATATATATATATATATATATATTCAGTAGCAAAAAGGAAAGAGAAAATTCGTTGTATATCTATTAATGCTGAAAGCCGTCATTCTGACGGATGTGTGGAAAACTAACTGAAATCTTAAATAACCGTATCTTAAAATATTTAATCTTAAAAAAACGTAATAATGAAATCATGATAAAAGTCGCAATAGAATAAAAGTGTTATGTAAATAAGCAGTTCGCATTTTCTCTTTTATAGCAATGACAGAGGATAATGTCCCTTTACCTGTATGTGGAAGTAAGAAAAATAATATTTTAGACTTAAATCCACTTAAACGAGGAGATGAAATTGCTCAAAACTGTGGCTTGAAACTCTAGTAACACAAAGAATGTGTTGATTTTCTTGTAGTAAGGGCTCTCAAAACTATTTAGTAAAAAGTGGAGAATTCTCGGATAGTCAGTGTATGTTTTTATAACATTTTAAAATTGGCTAGAGTAATTGCACATTGCACAGTAATTGCTAATTAGAGTAATGCACAGATGTGTATAAATAAACTGTGAGAAGTTCATAGACTTGAAGAGATTTCTTGCTGGAAGTTTCTGAAGGACTTTGAGAAAATTATAAAATAGCCAAATCCGTTAGCTACCTAAACTGAACCTAGGCTCTGTTCCTCAGGTTTCTGGTTTAAAATGAAACTCAAATTGTCATATCCAATGCCAAATTGGACAATGTAATAAAACAAGGCTAATGTGTTCGCTACAAGTGCAAATCGTTATGTAACAAAGGTAGTGAAATGTAAAAAACGGAATTTTGGTTTAATTGAACATTTAAATATGAAAATTTCACTGAGATATTAATCGGAGGGACAACTAGGCATTGAGAATTGTTAACAATTCTGAACAATTTTCTATGTATCTATTCCAAAATGTGTTGCAATTTTAAACTTAGGTGTCCCTTAACTATACGTAAATATAAGATACATTATCATTTATTTTTATTTCAATAGTTTTCCTTTTCCATCTGTTTGAAAAGTTTTTAGAGATCACTTTACATACATGCATATAATATTATATAAATGACATCTATATATAATCAGCATGTATATGTATATTTGCTTTAATAATGATAATAATATATCTTAGTATGAAGTAGTTCTAAATGTAACATATATAAACTTTTTTTTATATAAAAATATTTGTTAAATGTTTTATTTCCACCGATTGCTACGACTGTATTCAGTTTTTTAATAAGGAAGAAATTCCCGTCTTTTTAGTGTTAAGTGGGATTCTTATTTTCACGCATGCTTAAAAATGTGAATCTAGTTTAAAAAATTCTGAAGCTGTTGTGCATTTATTGATTGTCCTTCGTCTGATAATGATCTTAATGGCTTGTAAAAACTAAATTAATAACTATTATCACATTTACAAAATGAATGACAAGTATAATCCTTAAAGTAAATGAATAAGTTCTTAATAACTGATCCATAAGAATACTGCAAAATATTTTGGAAGACGGTATAAATTATGACACTATACAGCGTATATATTTGTAGTAGCCTGCTCTTTCTTAATTTCTTAAGTATCTTCCTGAAAAAGTTAATCTGATTTAAAAATCGAAAAAATTTAATTCCTGCATGTGCTCACGATTTTTCTTAACCTTTTTTAATCTCTTTTTTTTTTAAATTCATTTTTTACTTCTATCTATTTACAAAATGAGGTTGAGCTATTTGTATGCTTTCGTTTTCTGTCGATTTATAAGTGAATTAATTATTCTAACATTACAAGGTCTCGTCATTATTATCAAGTTTAAATTCTTTTAAAGTATATCTTAAGAGGGGGTGAATCTTTATACTAAAAGAGGCAGAAATTTTTACCAACTTTTTCCTTAGAAGCCGTTGTTTAGTGTGTCTGCTTAACGGAAGCCTCGTTTCGACTTCCTAGCCGCAGGTGTGTCAACAAAGCGTAGTTTCTGTTTTCATATTTCTTCAGTGCGTAAATGATGACATTTCGTAATTGCTCGTTCTGTTCCCCCAAGAAGGTTATGTGAGGTTGGTACATTTGGTTTAATGTCTATGTTTCGGCTTTTGGAGGTAAGAAAATTTTGTGAGAGACTCATCCATTTATTTTTGATTGCATCGTATTTCATTATTTCTTGCTTAGCTTAGTATGATAATAATTTTAATTCTTATACACACACATATTTATATTTTTGTCTCATCAGTTTTGTCATCAGAATTCTCAAGTCTTACAAGTTTTTGAAATTAAAGGCCTTATCACACATCAACTTGTACACTTTGAAAAGCATCGGACTCGATTTTCGACATTCCTTTTCCCGATGGATAATGCGTGATAGTGAAAAAGTTTCATTTATCCGCGTATTTTTCATCGGGAAAAGGAATCGTAAACTGAATCTATTGTTCCTTATTATATGAACAATATTTATTGCATTTAAATATACGAAAAAGTAATTTGAGTGATGTCAACTTCTGAATCCCCTTCGTAAATGATTAAGTCAGTTTTACGAAAATTAATTTGAAGTATTGACCATAATTTGAAGTGAAAAAAAAACATTAAATTAGCAAATGTCCTTAAATCTTCTTTTGAGTGGCGGATTAGCTAGTTTTTATTTTATATCTTTAAATTTCACTCGTTCTTTTTACTAGTAACAGCGTATTTGCCAAATACTTTTTACGATGTTATAAATCCAAAGGTTGGGGTTGTTCTTTGATAATTTTTTAAAAAAATTAATAATTAAATTTAAGTTTGGTAAAATTGCAATAAAGAATTTGTACCTGGGGTTATTGTATGGTGTATATCAATTTCTCAGTAAATATTTTAATATAGTTGAACAAAAAATCCTACAAGTCGAAAATTATATGCCTACTTATTGCATTTAAAGATATTTTAAATCAGCGTGCTTTTTATTACACAAGATTTATGTAAGATATTAGTGTAATTTAACTTCGGCGAAGTAAATTCATGTCAACGTTTTTCTTTTCTTATCCTTATTGAGTTAAAAGCTTGGAATTTAAAATGCTGAGCCTGCCAAGTTTATTATCGCCCCTTTTTTGTAGTTGGGGAGGGAGGGAAAGGAAGATAAATATTTTCCGATTCAAAATCTCTTTTTACATATTCTTTCATTTCGCACCACTGGCGCAAAAGAAATTCTGGTAGTGGAAGCTCTTTTGATGCTTCTTTCCTCCTTTTTCGGATGGGGGGAAACATTCATGAAGGCGAGAACGGTTAAACGAGTGAAAGAACGAAGAGGACTCAATCGTTGTAACAGCGACACTGGGACGGTAACGCCGGTTATTATCGCCCTGGTGTGACTTTATTGATGCTCCGGGAGGAAAAACTCTTGATTCGTTTTCCACCTTTTTCTTTGGGACCAAATGGGAAAGCATAACGGCAACATGTTATTGATTCCCAGGATGGTGGATGTGTGGTCCAGCTCTGCATTACTTAGCGAGGGGTCGTCCCTGAAATATGTTTTCGAAATTTATACATCTAATTAGATTTATTAAATATTTATCTTCTGTTTTATAGATTTTTTTTGTGCTTTATAATGGGGTTACTGATTATTTGAACAAATGGAGTCATCCTTTTTATCTCTTTTTTTTTAATATTTATTTGTATTTACTTAATACATTTATAAAAATCTTTAAAACCTTTCTGTTTTTCCAGACTATCGTCCCATTTGTAAAATATTTTCTCTCTTACTTGGACGTAAACAAGTATTCGAATAGAAAGATTTGAAAACAGGCAGTCTTTATTTATCCAGTTATTCTTTTTTAAAATAAGTAACTTCACAAAATCCCGAAACATTTAATTTTACAAGGAGTGTAAAAATTTCGATACAAATGTAAAAGGTTATGTAATAGAATCATCGTTATCGGTTTTTTTTTTTTTTTTTTTTTTTTTAAATTTCTGTATCGACAAAGATATATATGTAGTGTACTTTAAGTTTCGTAATTAATAATAAGAAAAGTTTTCAGAACAGTTCTACCAGAATAATCCCGTTTACAGTAATTGCAAACCACATAAAAATGCGCTTATTTCGAAGTATCTCTGAAGTAATTAAATGATTATCAATAGTGTTAAATGTAGAGGGGAAAATTATTATATAGATTTATTTACGCTATCATTGCCATTTTCGTATTCGTCATTGCCTTAGTCAGCATTCACATTTATTTTTATTGCTAAGATTAAAATAAATTACTTCATTAATGTTTTTACCTATTTTCCTTCTGTTTTTTGTTAGAAAGGATGACTGAACTTGGTTTATCATTTTTTCTCAGTTTTTTAAACCAGTAATAATGTTGTATATTTGGGTTATAAAATTATCATTAGTTACCTGTGTGGTATAATAAACAAACAATTGATATGTATGTATGTGTGTGTATATATATATATATATATATATATATATATATATATATATATATATATATATATATATATATATAGTAACTGTTAATCCCATTTAATAATTGTTATATAAAGAGCTCAAGTAGTGATAACTCAAATTATTGTAGTTTAGGGATAGATTTATATTTTTATAAAATATTTATATATTTAAATTTGTAAAAATTGTTTGATATTTTTTGTGCACAATAAATACCCTTTTATGTCAGGATAGTAGTAAAAATAATTAAATAAGCATTTATTGTAATTATAACTCACTGAGCAATTTAATGTGGAGTATCATTTTTTACTCATAATCTCTTTATATAATCAGTTTAATTTATGCTGATATATTTTTTCTTGGTATACTTTGTATGGAAGTTCTAAATGTTTATGTAAAAATATGATTTAACTCTATAAAAAAATGTTGCTGTTTACATTGCTTCACTGATTAAACCTTTTTTTCTTTTCCTTTCAGCCATTTGGTTCTGAAGGTTTCGATCAGGATTCAACTAGGTTTAATTCTTCAAAGCCAGGTCCCTACACAGATGCATTTTTCATAGGTAATTTCTTTGCTATTGAGTGTGAATTTTTGAAGTAATATATTGCTATCTGTTACAACTTAAATTGTTCAAATATTTAATGTGAAACAATAAAAGTACCCAAATAGAAACTTTAGGTATTTGAATTTATGTAAAACATTTTTATCTTTTGAAAATGCACCAAGTGTACTAATTTGAATGTTTTAATCATTTATATATTATATGTTACATGTTGTGACTAGGTTCTGTATCAGATATAACATATTATGTAGGATGCTTCATTGATGCTTTTTTTTTTATTTAACATCATATAAAAGTGATTTATATAAAATGAGATGTGATAGGTTCACATGAATCATAACAATTTGATTGTTATGACTATTTTTAAATACCAACCCTCTCACTCATTCACTTACACATATTAAACTTATCTAACCCTGCAGATTTAGTTTATACTGTCAGTTTCAAGGCCTGTCTGTTCAGTCTCTGAATGTTGTATAGTTATGAAACATTTTGGTCTTGTAAACTAGGAAGATCAAACACTTCCATTAGCAATCAGCATTTTTTTTATTTATATAAAACATGTTATGCTTTAAATTTGTTGAAAATAGTCTTATTTCTAATTAATATATTTATATATATATGTAATTTCTTGTATTAATTAAAATTTTGTTTAATTGATTGACATTTTATGGATTTGCTTTGAAAATGTTCAGGCTATTGTGTTTAGGTGTATTAATAAAAAAAAAAAAAAAGGAAAATGCAAGTTTTTCATGTTCAAATTATTGTTGCTCTGTTGAATGCACTTTCATATCCTAGAATCTTCCTGGTGTTATGTTTACATATTAATTTCTTTTTTGTGAATATTTGTTTATAAAGGAGGTGATACATTGGCTATTTTTGTCTCTTTCTGACGTAAAGAAAGCAAAATAAACTTTTTTTTAATGCAACAGAAGTATATTTATAAAATAGTACAAATATGCTGTTTAGTTATAAAAACTCCAGAATCTGAAATTTAATAAAAATTAAGTTTATATTCTAATTGGATCAAAATATTATTTATATAATTATAAGCATAACTAAAGAAGAAAATAGTGAAAAAAGAATTAATCTTTTTTTAAGGAGGGGGGGATTTTCTGAACTGTCGTTATTCTTTCTGAAAATGAATTTGCAACTTTATAAATGTTAAGAAGATTTAAGTTTTTACCCTGTGTTGATTATGCCAATGTATATTCATTTATGTGCATTTAGTGATAAATTCATGTTCAATTCGTAATTCAAATAAATTTTTCATCTCTTTCTAAAGTTATTAAATAATCTGCAAAAAATATGATAAGATGTGTAGTCATAAATTCTTTTTATATATATTTAAAAATATATTTTAGTTACCTTGTTCTTTTTGACTTGATTTTATACTCTTTATTTTCTATGAATTTTTTTTTTTTAATTTTAATCAGGTTCATTACCTTGTAGTATAATTTAGTATTTTTTTTTTTTTTTGTTATATTTCCAGTCTTTATTATCTAGAAAATTTGCTTAGGATGAGAAAAATGTCTTAATACAAAATCAATTTTAAAATGTTCACTTTAATAGTGTTTTTTGCATGTCTTATGTATGGTTTTTAAACTGTTGTTCAGAGATATGCAGTGCACACTTGCTAAAGAAAAGAATATTTTTACTGCTGTCTCTGTAACAAAACAAAACTTTTCCAGTTAAAAAGTATAAAAATGTATGAACTGTATTAAGGTGCTAAAATAATATAAAATATAGCTTTTTTAAACTTAGCAGCTATTTTCCTGTAATCTCATCAGCTGTTTCCTTGTCTGCATAATAGTTGTTAAATTTATATGAATTCACTATGAAATGTTTTAAAAGAATTTAAAAACATTTTTGAGAAACTTGATAAATTTTCTCTGAAGTTGATATATTATTATATTGACCTTTCATTGTGCTCTTCTCCATATGATGTATACAAAGAGTGAAGATTGTTAAAAGTTTTTAAAAAGTTTTAAAGTCTTATTTTTAGTTGTACATATTATCCATGGTAATAATTTGGGATAAAGTATTGTAAATCTATTTTACAATATTTTCTTTAGCACTTTTAAATTAATTTTTTAATGTATACCTAGGCATATCTCTATAAAGTTCTTGTAAATCGTAATATACTTAATATTTTTTTGAAATGTTTTTATGGAGCTTTTTGACTTAATGTTGCCTTGTTTCAAAGTTGTTCAATGTATGTAAGATGAATATTATAATTCTTATCTTGCATTTTTGCAATTTCATTTAATATTTCTAGATGGTCCACATCCAACTCCAGATCCATGGTCTACTAGTTCAAGTCTGCAGTCCTCCTCCTATTCATATGCAAATTCTGTGATTGGCATTACAGCCTCTCATCAACCTCCCACATCATCTGCCTTCTCCACAATGCATCTTCCTCCAGAACCCATGGTAATTATACTGTAAAATTATGTTGTAAATTTAAAAAATCTGGTTAACCCTCTGTCTGCTCAATTTTTTTAAAAAATAAAATTGCATTAAAAATTGCATATTTTCTTTATTACATGTTTGAAATTATGTTTAGGATTTTAGATATGTACCATATTTTTGTGGTAATTATAATTACTATTATTTAATATTTAAATCATAAAAAAAGTCTAGAAATTGTTTTGATGTAATCATATAAAAGTGAAATCATGAAATTAAATAGAGGCATCCAAATACATTCCTGAAGTTATTGTAAGAGGAGAAAATTTTGCTCCATTTCTGTTGCCTATGGAAATTCTGAGATAAGCAGTGAGAGGGCTAAACTCATCTTAAGCAAAGATTTGATATTTAAAAGTTTAAAAAAATTTTATGACTTTCTCTCCTATAATTGTTATTTTTAATATTATCAGAGCGGAATAGCAAGCTTAACTGGTATTCAGTGCACACTCCTTTTTCGTGCCCCTCTGTGATGCCTGAGGCACAATAAACCCCTTTGCTATGCCACTATATTATTATATAAGCTAAATAGTGGCATGGAATATTGACAATTTTGCCTCTTTATATGCTAATTTGTAACTAATCTTATTTTCATTTTGTTTGCATCTTTATAGTTATTACAGGTTGCTTGTTATTCTTTACTTTTAGGGTTATAATACAGTGTCAACTAGCCATGACCCTTCTTTGATGGCCAATAGTCTTCCACCCATGTCTAGCTTCAGGGACCCGTCCAGCCATAGAGCTCCTATGGCCCATTCATCTGCCTCTCCTCTATATAGCCAAACTACAAGTCCTCCCAGTCCATTAAGTTCCTCTGATCCACTTGTAAACAGAGGAGCACAACCAACACAGACTGGTGATACATTAGGAAAAGCATTAGCTTCTGTAAGAATTATTTACATATCAATAATTTTTTAAAGTTTTTCTTATTTAAATTTTTAAGGAAATTTTTTTCTAAAAATGCAAGTTCAATCTAATTATAAATTTTACAGATATATTCTGCAGAGCCTCCCGGAAATAGCTTTTCCTCAACTCCTGCAACTCCAGTTAGTTCACCTTCACCATTATCAGGTTTGTAGCACCACATATTTTAGATTAATTGAAACATTTCTATGGCAGTGATTTGTAACCTTTAATGCATAATTTTTAATGAGTAATTTGTTTATCAATATATATTATAGGTGTTACACATTGGTCCCGTAGTGGTACTCATGCAACTCCCACTCCAAATTCTGGTTACTCTGAGGGTACTTTACTTCCATTGGTAAGATGAAATGTTTTAAACTGTTTAAAATTTATCACTACTTAATAGCCCTGAATGCAGTCATATAAAACATTAAGGATCACTATGATTTTTACTCATTTTAAAATTTTCAAAACTTATTTTCCAAAGTTTTCCAGATGTATTTGTTTCACACTTTACCTTTTCTCAAAAGCATAATTTATTCATAAAACATAAACTGCTTTTTATTGTAACACATGTTGGTCTGTTAGTAAAGTAAATGCAAGCATAGGCAGAATTGTATTAATAGAGTTCATCAGTAAAATGCTACTTATTTAAATTACTTCATAACAGCAAAATAATTCTAGTTTATCACATATTACAGTTTTATTGTCATTATTAATTTCAAATATTAGTTAAAGGTTAGAGGTATATGAAAATATAATATAAAGGTATTTTATTCCTCACAATTGTTTGTAAATAATCAAATGTTATTTTTAGGATTTTTTAAAATTCCTATTTACTTATTTCTTTTTATTATGTTTGATATTTGTCCATTATTAAAATGAAACCTATCAGTTTTATACCTACTCTCTAAATTAAGAAAACTCCTATTGCTTCAATATTCAGAATCAAGATATAAATTAAGTGTTCTTAAAATAGGTTACTACATTATCTTTTTCTTTGTTTCATATTAACATTTATAATTTGATTTTTGATTTTTAAGTTAGGTATATTTTGTTTTTATTTAGGACTTTAGAAAAGTCTCTTTTCTTTTTCTTCATATTTTTTGTGTTTGTTTGTTTTCTTATTTTTGCATGCATTTTATATTTATTTCAATTTTGTTTTGCATTATTTTTCTTTTTAAATAACAGCAAGATAGACTTGATGATAGGATTGATGAAGCATTTCATATCCTAAGAGATCACACAGAGGTAAAGTTTATTGTTTTGTAATTATTTTTTTATTATTTAACAGACCTGTAACTGAACAGCCTTTTAATGCAAACCTGAAAACTTAAATATCATTAATAAATTAGGCTATAAATATGTTGTTAACTCTAACTCTCAAGGTTTTGACAAAAATGTTTATCAGTTGTCTTTTCATCACACTAATTACCCTAACTTCCTTCCCATGATCATGCGAGAAAGAATCCTACCATAAAGTAGAAGTGTATGGCTTTTGAAATGCGTAACCAGAAATTAAATACCTTGTATTTATACTTTTATCTACAGGAGTGGCATTTAGTGAGAATAAACATATACAATCTCATCAATCAAAGGGTTAAAAAGTTATATTTGTAAATTTTATATATAATATGTATCTACTATTATTTCTGCACCAAAAAATCTGCTTTAGTAAAGTATAATTTATTGGATAATGTTTGAGAATTTATTGTTTAAGAATATAAAAATATTCCTTTTTATAATTTTCAGATCTGAATGCTTATACATGTAAATTTTATGTATAATTTGTCTGTGTGATTTATAAATGCATTTCTGTGCCTTCTGAGATTTTAACTTTTATTGCTCTTAAATTACCTACTACTTAAATAATTAAACCCTTTTTGTGTAAAATCTTTAAAATTAATTTAGATCATAAATATCCTGATCAATTTGAAATATTATAATTAAATTTATAAATGTTTCACCGAATATAAGAATTAACACAGGTTTATGTTCATGTATTTTTGCTAATTATTGCTGTGTACATCTGGGATTTGATGTTAAATAAATGATAGCATTTAAAGTATGATAAAATTTTTATGAAATCCTAAAAATTTGGTATTGTTATCACTCCAAATCATTGATTTTTATTCACTTTAAAATACTCAAGTCTTTTATATTTTTGTACATTGTAGCAGTCTCGAGGAGTGATGGAGGAACGTCTAGATGATGCAATTAACATTTTGAGGAATCATGCAGAAGGACCAGGGATACAGCCAGTGCCTCCAACAACCACTTTAAATGACATTTCCCCGGTTACTGCACATTCCAATGGGCTCATTGCTGCACAATCGTATCCTGGAGTCGCAATTATATCTTTGGATCCACATGTGGTTAGTATTCTATTTATTTCTATAATATAAACTTTCTGCCTACTACTATAAATTTGTAAATATAGTAGATCTATAAGATTGTAGATCTAGTTTTAGATATGTTTTTCTAAGTATTTATTTATAAAGCAGCTTCTTTTATTATTTGCTGTGTGTTTAACCACATACACACATAAAGCAAAGACCATGCATTGTGTCTTCTAATTGCATTTTATTATTCTTCATCTAAAGACTTCATATGTTCAATTATTCGCTTTATATTACTGCTTTAATTTTTGTGATGCATATAGTTAGTTCTTGTATTTTAATAAAGTATGTGTTTACGTTCATTATTACCACAATCTCTTTCCTGTTATTTAAGCTTATTAAATAAAAATTGTCCAAGCTATGTGTTTTATTTAAGATTCACTTCATTTAAAACCAGTATTAGTTCCTTTATTTTACATTGTAAACTTTTATTTTAAAATTCTGAATAATGATTTCCAACAAGTATTAAGTAGATTTTGTAAAGCGACAGAACTTTACTAAACATCTTAAATTAACCTTTTTTTTAAATTAAATTAAATTTATTTATTTTGTAATTTGTAGGCTGGGCCAACAAATCTTCCAGATAATGTGCTGAGAAGTAGAGGAGCACAACCAGGATCCTCCAGCCAAATTGCTGCATCTCAGCCATTTGGTAAGTTGTTAATCACCACAATTTAAATCTATATTCCTGTAGCCCATAATATAATTGAGATATTTTTAAATGTCAAAAATGTGATATACTTATGAGTAATTGGTATTTATAAATCTATTTGATGTTATCTTCTGAGAATTCTGTGAACTATTGAAAATGCAAGAAAATTTGATCCAATAAGGAAAAGTGCATAAATCTAATAATATATGCATACATTCATCTGTTTCTTTTCAACTAGAATTAGATTTGCTTGTATTCAAGATGCTTATTCTTTTCATAATATATAGTCTAGTTTATTCAAAATCCAGTGTAATTCTGTTTACATATTTTACATTATCAGTAATGCTTAAATCTCATCTAATCCTGTATTTTTCATACTACAACATATTTAAGTTATGAATATTCAGTATTATTGTCAAACGTATTTTTCCAGCATTCATTATTTTTTGAGTTTGTTAAATTGCACTGAATTAGTAAAAAAAAATTTCTATTAATAATTTTTTTATATATATTCTTTCTAATGACTTGCACCTTCCTAGAATCTTCTGTACCTATTATAATATCATTTAAACTTAGATGACAGATAGTAAATTTCAGTTTAAATTTGTTAAAAAAATATGTTGAGTTTTTCTGAGACCTTAAAGCATTATTGTTTTCACAATTAAGATGTTCAACAGCATTGTGGATCCCTAATCTCATACTTTGCCAAAGAATTACCTCTTTTGGGTAATTTTAAATATATACTAACATTGCCAGGGATTATCAATAAGGCATTTAAGTGTCCTGTCTTGTGAAAACTTTAACATAGTTCAACACCAATGAGCTTGATAGTATAAATTACATCATTTGGCTGTTGACACTTTTCTTTAAGAAGCATTTCAGAAGGAGTGACCCATTAGTACTAGTATTGTCTATTTCTATCAGAGTCTGTTCATGTATTGGGTAATCAAGATTTGATAAGACATTTCTTTCTGCTATATCTTTTGGTAAATTAGCAACATTGGTAGAACTTACATTTTAGCTACTGCGAATTATCCATAGTAAATATGGAGAATACAAGGCAATTACTGATTTATGCATAAGTGCTAAAAAATACAGAATTCACGATATTAGCAGAATATTTTTTTTCTCAATACACACAACAATATATATTGTATTTTATAATATTAATATTTTGAACAGTTGAAAAATTGGATTAGTCTTTTTGTAATTATTTGTGAAAATCCATATTTTGGCCAAAACTCTTGTTTTAAAGGCAGATGAATACCTTATGTATCTCAAATAAAATTATTGGAAATGGTTAGAGCAGATTTTTTTCTCATCTTAAAAAGGAAGAATGAATGAATGAATGTGATGAAGTTTAGATGAAGTTAAAATGGCTTATTTACATAAACATTGACAATTTAAACAAAGAAATGGAGACAAAAGGGGAAAAATCTTTATTTGTAATATTCACTCCACTTGAATGCAAAGTAAAATGACATTTTTATTTAAATATTAAATATAGGTGTTTCTTAAATAATTACTGTTAGTAATTCTTATTAGTGCTATAAATAATTTATTCATAATGGCAAATTTAAAAAAGTTTATGCATTTATTTTTCCACATTTGTCATTTTCCTGCAATTGTCTTCAAATCTGATTTCTGTGAAAAATAAATTAGGGGATGTTCAATATATATAAAATTATTTTGGGTGATACTAGTTTTGAATAAATTGCAGATATGCAATTATGTTGTATTTGGTGTCATACATTTATTGAAAAGTCAAATGTTGTGAATGAATATATAAACTAAATGTCAGATTTTTTTTTTTAATAGTAGGTTTACCACCTGACACACTTCCCACCATAAAAGATAAAGTTAAAGAAGTGGAGAAGTCTGATTTAAGCAGGGGAAAATCTGCTACCCCAAATGCTAATTCTACCCCAACTGTAAGTACCCCTACAGGCAACAGTATATCCGGTACTCCCCCTGTTTCATCACCAACCTCAACATCATCTACAAATACAGCTACAAATATAGGACCTTCAAAAGGAACCAAACGCTCGAGGACACGGTTGTAAGTTCAATTCAGTAATCTATTTTCTTATTTGTATTATTGAATTTTAATACTTGTATAATTACAGTGTTGTTATTTGTTTTCTTTTGTTGAGTAACTGTATTTATTTTAAATTGTCTTGAAGACCCAAGCTTCATAAAATTGATGACATATTTGCTATTTTAAAGATCTATGATAATTGTAAATTATACTAGCATTAATTTGAGATACCTGCTGGAAACTACTGGACACATTGTTCAAACTTAACACTGAACACTTCCTGTATTTTGAATTTAAAATATAGGAAAATTACCTTTTTCTTTTTGGGAATGTAAACTTTATCAGGGCTTAACATTAGTTTTTTTTTTCTTTTAAATATGAGAAATTGGAAAAAGTTAAAACTTCCAAATATGAAAATATAAAAGTTCCTCGGGTTACTAAAAATTTTGAGACATTGATCAGTAAAAAAATTTCTAAATATGTAAGTGTAGTTATATGTTTAAAAAATTTTTAACTGCTAATAAAATATTAGCTGTTGCTCAAAGTTAGTTTTCCTAATTAAGTCTGATATTTAGGATTATATGGAAAAAGCCTTTAAACATTTTTGTCTGCTTATTACATATTCTGTTTATTATCTGTAATTACCCCAACCTTTATCAGTGCTTTGATAATGTTCAAAATTATCATTTCATTTATTGCTAGTAGTGTGTTTCCTCTTTCAAAGTTGGTTTGTTAAACACCTTCACTTTAATATTTTCACTCTAATTCATTCATATATTTGTTTATTATTGAGTAGTTCTTAGAATATAACTCTTTTTAATAGCAAAATACAATTAAGAAACAAGTTTTTTATTCTTTAATATTGTTCTTTAATTCTTTTTTTACACATCTTTGCTGTTTTATGATATTCTTTAAACGAGTAAATAGTCTAGAAATGGGGCTAATAGACAATTGTGTTTTCTTTCCTTTGCAAAGTAGTTCAGGTGACGAGGATGAAGTACCAGAAATAAAAGCTGAAAAAGATAAAGAAAGGAGGCAAGCAAATAATGCTAGGGAAAGGTATGTAAATTTGTTTTGTTAAGCATTTAGTTAATTATAGGTATTATTTTATCTTTTATCCAGGCTAAAAAAAATATTAACAGTAAATGGCCAATAATTTTAACTATGTTGACAACCATATTGCTTTTTACAAAATATTAGAAAACAGTTATTAGTCGTTTAAAAACTTGAAAAATTAATGAAAGTTGTAAAAGCTCAGTAAGCTGATATAATCCTTTTATGATTAATAACTCTCTAGTGTTATTTAAAAGTATATCTTTTGTTTAAGAAGCGTCTTTACTCTATTAATTGGGAACTTTCAGAGTGTGTTAGTATCTTAATAATATTTTACTATTTAAATTAAGAATTATATGCATACTTTAGAAAAAATAATTTGTTTGAATGCTAATACTGATTATGAATCATAACTTGGTGAAAACTGTCAGTCACATAAAATCATAGGTCCTATAATTTTATATCCAAAAGGTAAATAGAAGATTAAATATATCTCATTTGCTATTAAATGAAAATTTTCAAGTAAGATAGTTTAAGTTTTTTTCTACTTAGCAGGCGTCATTTGTATTTTAACCAAATTCAATTGAAAAGTTGAATAGCTAACTGTTAAGGAAGTTGTTTTGACCAAAATTTTATGTGATTAGCATTTTGTTTGTGATATGAAAATGAATCATGGTTTTTTTAAGAATAAGAAGCATTTTCTCAGTCAGTTTAGATGTTTAGTTTTCAAATTTTTTCTATACTTCTCTGAAGTTAAACCTGATAACCTTTGTTTGGTTATATATATATTAAATACATCTGAATGAGTAACATTATTAAAAATTTTGCCATTCATAGTTATGTATATCCTTGTTTGGCAGGCTTTGTGTAATATACTGATATTTAAAATTACAAATTTTGGGATGTTATTTTTTGCAGTCCTGACTCCCCCCCCCCAAAAAAAAACAAACTTGCAAATTCATACCAAACTATGATCATAAATTCCTCAAGCATTCTTTAGTAAACAACAAATTTAGAAATTAGTGGTTGTATTTAATAATATTAAAATTTTAAAAATAACTATTAAACATGTTTTTTTGATATAAAAAGATTAACTTTTGGTTAAAAGTTATATAAATAAATATAACTAAACAGAGCTTAACTGGATTCCAACTAGTAGAGTAAGGCAAATAAACTATGATCATAAAATTATCTTAAATCTATTGTATGAAATACTGTATTAATCCCACTGCCTGCGCAGGTATGTTTAGTATCAATCTATCGTACAATGTCAGTTATGTAATATTCAGTTAAAATTTATAACATTCTCTCTTCCTAGATTGCTTTTTTTGCCTAAGTCTCAAGATCAAGAATTTTTACATAACAAAAGTTTGTTTTATCTCTTGATACCTGTTGAGAGTTAAAAATTGCTGATAGTTTAATGTTTGTTTTACTATTTAACTTCTGAAAAAGGTGTGACTTTCTTTACATTTTTTTTTTATATAGAATTCGAGTGCGTGACATAAATGAAGCTTTCAAAGAACTAGGTAGAATGTGTATGGTTCATCTCAAAGCTGACAAGGCTCAAACGAAGCTAACTATTTTACATCAAGCCGTTGATGTTATTACAAATTTAGAACAGCAAGTTAGGGGTAAGTAATTTGTTTAGATTATAAGTTTCAAATAGTGTATGCTCAAATTTATTAAAATAATTGTATTAAAATTTCCAGTTATACTATGGAAGGATATCATTATTAAATAGAATAAATATATCGAAAAGTTATATATATATATATATATATTCTTTCTTTTGTTGAGCTATAAATATTTGGTTAAACTTCACTGACACTAAATAGATTAAAACTATACCTATAGAGTAACCGTGAAACTTAATTATTACTTCACTAATATACTTAACAATTTCTCATAGAATTAAATTGAGTTGCATGTTCAAACACCTGTTATGCATGTTTTCTATTATATAAACATTAAAGATCTTTTAACATCTTAATTGTAAATTTGAATTTGTTATAAATTATACTGGGTTAAATGGGATATTAATAGAAGATGCCAGTTTGAAGGTAGATTTGTATTTACCAGCTTTATAATGATTTTGAGCAACATACACTTTTGTGTATATGCATGAGAAAGGGGAGATTTTAATATGAGTATTGTTACAAATCCTATATTTAATTGCTTTCCAGCATTTAAAAAAATACCAAAAAAATAATGTATTAAATATTCATACTTTTCACATTGTTTCTTAAAAATCTCAATTAGTAAGAAATATTTCTTACCAAATTTTATATTATGTTGCATTTTAAGTGTTACTCATCAGAAGTTCAATTTTAAACATAATTTATGAATTATTTTTCCAAATATATTATAAATCTTATGTTCTTGGAATGTGAAGTGTTATGAAATTGGTTTGCAGTGAACAATAAAACTTCTAATGGCAATTTTTTTTGTCTTTCTTTAAAAGTAATAAAGACAGAATATTGTTTACTTTTTTGGGATCATAATTTTAACGCATTAAGTTAAAAAAAAATATAGGGAAAGTAATCTGATATTTTTTTTATTATTATTAAGAAAATTAAATTATAGTTGCATGCAGTAAGAATAAAAGGAAACTTCTGGTTACTATATGCCAAAATAACTATAAAATAGTTTGTAACGCTTTTATGTTTATTTCTAATAGTTTAAATAGACATAATTTACATAGGTTATGTTGTACAGTATTCTAATTAATAAGTTATCATTTAGTGAAGTATTGTACAATAATAAAGAGCTTTAATTATTTTATAATAGTTGAATTCAATTGTAGTCATAAATGTTTATTGATTGTAATTACCTGTTTTACATTATGCCATTTTACCCTATTTATATCCCAAATTACCATTACTTTATGGAGTTGATTTCTAAGTAATGCACTAATTGTAGATTTGAAATAGGGTAGTGTGCTTTTGTAATAAGTTTAAAAACTTCGTAGTTTAAAGCATAGTACTAAGAAGATATCATCCTATTACTTTATAATTGAATGAGAATGAAACAAATTAGAGACAGTTTTACATATTTTATATTTTTATATTTTTTTTTTATAATATTAGTTTATTGAGAGAGAAAAAAAAATCCATGTTCAATATGCATTTTCAGGGACGAATTATTTTATAGAATAAACTCACTTTTACTCATGTGCCTACTTAAGATACTTAAATTTTAAATGTTTTATCTGTATTTACTTTTCTAAATACCATAGGAATTTTTCTTCAAATGTACTATGTATGAAATTTTAAAATTTTTGTTTCAGTTTAAAATATTTTTCATATTATAATGAAGTCTCTTATCCCTTTTGTAATTTTATAACTTTGTAGTAGTCGTTACCTTGAAGCTAATCTTCAAGAATTTTTTTCTGAAAATTAAGTTTGTAATTTGATTCAAGACTAATTTTTTTCTTAATTAAAAAGGATAAACGGCAAAGTGTACTTGTATTTTAGTGAAAATATAATCATAATTTTCAAACCTTTAGACAAACTATATATCTCTCTATTATAAAATCACCAGAAAGTATACTTAATGTCATTAAGTGAAACTTTAAATATTAGGTAGAGGTAGCTTTTATATTTGATTTTTTTTTAAACTCAAGTTTCTTTTCTCGTCACTTACATGTATAGTTATTGTTTTGAAAAAAGTTTCTGTGTGTAATGTTTTTAATTGTACCTGTTTGTTAGTAGTTTTAACTAAAATATATCTATTACAGGGATAAAGAAATTCATTAAACAGTATTACAAGAGACAGATTTTTCTTTTTTTCTTTTATTCATGGAGCTGTATATATTTTTTAAGTTACTGTAGATCCTAGATATTAAATAAAAATGTGTTCTATTTTAGAAAGAAATTTAAATCCCAAGGCAGCTTGCTTAAAAAGGAGAGAAGAAGAGAAAAATGAGGAAGGTCCAAAACTGGGAATGCATACCATTCCACATCCTCAAACATTGGATTCCTTAACACATCAGAGATTGGCTACATCTTTACCGGTAAGTGTTTGTTCTTGTAATTGGAAATTTAATCAACAGTTGTTTGTATGAAAGGTAATATTTTATGTGGCTAAACCAAATCTGCCATTTTGTTACTGTCATAACATGTTAATGTGAAAAAAGGATTTTACTATTGTAGATAATAGCCATTTAATATATGCTTAATATTTTGCTTTCCTTAGTATCTAGCTTTGTCACACACACAGACACACACATAGGAAAAAAGGCTTTAAATTATTTGTTATTCATAGCATTAGAAATTTTGTTTAGTTGTGAGTTTTCTGCTAGTATTTAGTATTGCAATCTTTCATTTTTATATTTAATAATTTTTTTAAGAAAAAGTAAATATTATTTTTATTTTTATGCTTATAGTGCTGTATAATTTTTATTCTTTTTTTAAAATGGTATTTCTAGCAGGACATTTAACATATAATCTGATATATAATTTTTTATATGTAAGGTTCTGGAATTTTATATGTGAAATAGAGGACTGACAAGATGCAGATTTGAAGAATTCGTTAAAGTTCAAATTTAATTTTTTTAAAAAGAATCTTATTAATTTTTATATAGACACTAGTGTCATTTATATTTTTCATTAATTTAATTAGCTTAGTTTCTTTTTATTATTCTAATTAAAATGTTAAAATTAGAGAAGTATTTATCAAAGCTGAATTATATTTTTCTTGGATTGATTAATAATATTCTGTGTAAAACAATTTTATCTTAGCCTATTTAAATTAAGAGGATCATTCTTATATTGAAATTTGTTTTCTTATAGGGAATTCTTGCACCAATGACATTATCAAGCCAGTGCACAACGACATTTGCCGATGGCCATGACATTGATCCGCCACTTCTGCCTTAAGACTATTGTGGTCATTGGAGAAAGAAAATTATTGATGGGTAAGTATCTTTTCGTTGTCGGTTTTTGCAATGTTATAATTTTCAAGTAAAGTTAAATTTCATCTTACGAGCAAAATTTCATTAATGATGAAGAGCCCCTCTTCATCATTTAAATTAGGATGATTAACTTTTAAAATTAATTTATTTGATTTTCTTTGATTTAATTCTTATTTTCTTAGACAAAACTAGTGATAGGCATAATTTCTATAATGATCTTTCAGCACAATTTAGTGAGTAATTGCCTTGATTCATTGGCTAATTACTATAAACCATATATTAGAATTTGAATTGGAAGAAGAATCTTCACATTTAATACCTGTTGAAGTATCATACATAAAACAAATTAAGTTCTCAAATTCATTATAGGTTCTTATCTTAGCTGCAGACAAACCTATAACCTCTATAATGTATAAAAAATAACAAATATTATAAATTGGGAAAATAATACTTCTTTTCAAACATCAGCAATACTTTGTTTAAAACTATTAAAAATCCACAGTTTATTTCTCTAATGAACACACAACATTTCACCAGTCAATTGTTTATAAAAAGTTTTCCAGTTCTGAAATTAAATTGTATTGTGGTTTAACAGCCCTGTTAAAAACAATATGAGGATGTTACCTTTATATTAGAGATTATGAGACCATGTTTTGTATAGGTTTTAAGAAATCTTTATTTTTTGTCTTTAGATATTTGCACCAAAGGTGTTTTTGACCTGTGAAGAGTTTCTTTTGTAAATAAAGATTAATTTCAATCAATCTTCAATTTATATCTATATGGGAGATAATCAAAACTGTTTTATATGGTGTCATTGTGAAGCTTTTGATGTTATCATTCGAACATAATAATTCATCTGTACATCTCTAAACTTTCATTAATTTAAGAAATTTGTGAAATTTTTTATTGAGTAGAATCTTTATTTTATTTTATGGATTTTGAGCACTGCATATTTGTAGTTATCAAGGCGATGGTTTTATGGCCACACTTCACTGTATGTTAGTATTTTATCCCTAAAATAAATGACACATGATATAGTAATAAAGGCAGATAACATTAATAAGATATAAATAGAAAAGATTGAATGGAAGTAGCTGTAAAAGATGTATGTTTTTTGTGTAAAACAAAATGAAATTTTCTAAAGATGTTGATGATAATCATCCTAATTAAACAAAAATGGAAATATTACAAACAACATATTAAAATTCTTTTGTCACCCTTTGCTACCTTTATGAGGAAGAGAGACAAAATCAAGAGAAATTTCGTGTCCATATATTATCAAGAGAGCTAAAGTGCAAAATGAGTAAAATTTTAATATGACATGATTCATAACCATAGTTAAAGACTGAGGTCCTCTTAATGCTTCTCTGTCAATTTGCCTTTTTTTTTCTCCCAGTTTTTCTTTTACATTATTCTTTGAAAAATATATGAAAAGATTCATTTAATTTGTGCTATTTATTTTAGGGTAAAAGTGTTTTATCAAATGAGCTCAGTGTATGCTTTTATCCATTTAATCCATTCAGTAGCAAAATTAATACAGACAAGAAAATCAGTTTTGCTAGTACAGTCTACAGATATCAAATAATATTTAAGATTTAATAATATAGTTTACTACATAATATAGTTTTTCTGTCATACAGAACTGAAATAATAATAATTAAAAAATAAAAAGTCTGGATGCAGAGGTCATAGTTTAAAGGACGACTAATATAATTTCTAAATAAGACTAGAAAGAAGCATGTTTTGTATATAAACTGTTGAATGCTTTAAATGTATGCAAGTAGATGATTGCAGTTTGTTTTTGGGATGTATAGATGATAAACAGATATCTGTATAAAAACATAATTATTCATTTTTAAAAAACTATTAAATGTAAAAATATGCGTGCATGGTCAACATCAAAATTAGTAGAACTAGATATGATGTGATTAGTCATTTATATATATGTTCTCTTTAAGTTATTTTTAAGTTCCTTTATCATACTATATTATATTCTTAAAAAGTCTTGAAGAACTTTACATTTCCATCTTGTTTTAAAAGGAATTTCTTTTGTATGAAAATATAGTTTTCATTATTAAAAGTTAATCTAGCATTTAAATTCATATTTTCATGCTAAACTTATGTTAGTAGAATGATATTAAGTGTCTTTAGGGTTTATTTTAATACATTTTAAATTGTAGAATTTATAATTCCAGGTATTGTTCGTGTCCTTTGGGACAGTAATAACTTGATTTTTTTTTTTTTTTTCATATAAGATATGAGGAAGTTAGGTATTTAATTTATATAGTATTATTTTTGTTTTCTTAAATGTCTAAAATCACAAAATAATTTATAAATTAATTCTGGGGTAGAAAACAAATTAAATTTTGCTAGATTTTTTTCTTTTATATTAAAATTGGATGATTTTCTGCTTGCAAGTTTGAAGACTAACATGATTTTGTTTCCTTTCAGGGAATTGAAGCTGCACTTCCTCCTGGTCAGCCTCCTCTATAAAACTCAGTCCAGCCATTTTTTTCCTTTCTTTTTAGCTTCAAAGAAGAAATCAAATCTTCCATTGGTCTATTTGCTGAACCTTTAATTGCTCTAGACAGCAAGTATTACTGGAGGATGAATTAAAATCTACATAAACTTGACTCAGTATGGCTACATAAAATGTTGCTCTTAGCTGATGTAGATGTCATATTGTATATGAAATCAACCATCAATTTTTTTTCTGTCATATTATCATTAGTTGTAAATGTTTGTTAGTATTATATTAGTTGCCATCTTGTGTTATTATATGTTATTAATTTGTATAAGTATGTTATTCACACACGTTTCACATCAGATCATTTCTCTAATCAGTTGCATTTATGTTATTCATTATATTTATGTTTTTTAAATGCTCGCCCACACGTTACAGAAGTCGTATACATGCACCATGTTGCCAAAATATGTGTATAAGATGTCAGAGAGCAGAAATAGCTTTATATTTCTGTCTTATGTTGTCACATTTATTTGATTTATTTTGTGTGGTAGCTATTCTGTTTACACTTGTATATTTTATTATATAGATTTTACAGAATAAACAATTTCTATTTAAATGAGTTAGGATGCTGCAGGAGCATAATATTCCAGCCTTTGGAGGTTTAAGGCTGTAATTCAGCTTGTATAATGCTTTAGATAGTGCTTACCTTGCCAGAGAAAGAACTTTTATTACATCACCATGCCATTGCTAGTACTTCCTGTTTACTTATCAAGTTCACAAACTCTTGATGGTAGTCACTGGGAAAATTCCATAAACAATCCATGGTTTGATGGTGATCCCCTTGTATAGGCAGCGATTTTTCATGTACAGATATTTTATAAACATGCATTTTTACCTTGCAGCTTTGAATATACTGATCTCCCCTTTTTACAAATTTAAGTTTGCAAGAAGTTTCCAGTCAACCATAAATTTTGACTTTAAAGATTATTTATTTTTGCTAATAATTTATAGATTTTAAATTAAAAATTGTATGCTATGCTTTGTGTATGAAATTAATTAAAATGTGTTGTTTATAATAAGTGGACAAAGATTTTATTCTATAAATTTTGTTTTAATGAGTATAAGTTAAATTTGTGATGAACCTGCTCCTTGCAGGATCCTATCAAAAGTTTTTAATATGCATCGACATGTGCATAATGTGTAGTTAAACAAATTGTTCAAAAATTTTAAATTATTTCTGACTTGTAGCCATATACTGTGCTTACTATGTATGAAAAAAATTCTTATGGGGGTTAAAAGTGATTTAAATGTAAGCTTTTAGGTTGTGTGTGTGCAAGAGAGATTTGCTTTCAACATGGCTTTTTGTGTTTCCTCTTGAAATGTCATGTAAATATTTTTTGTATAGCTAATTAATTACATGCCATTTGGAAGCTAGAGAAAATGACAATGTTAGTGTTTTATTTTCTTCATGACTTTCATAATATTTTATTAAAATTTTTGTTACCTGTGTTCCAGTAACTGTTATTTGTTTCTTGAAGCTCCTTTTTGATACATTATTTTAGTGAATTTTCCATCTGACCTTTGCTTTCAGTATGCTCCAATATTTTTGCATGACAAAGATATAGATTTTGTATTCTTATTTCATAGATAATATATTTGTTGATGATTACTGTGAATATAATTAAACATTAAGTCATAATGTATGTGTAAAATATTCACCAACATATTTGGTGATATTCAGCAAAGTTCCTTTCAGTACAAAAAGAGTGATTATTATGTATAATCAGAAGCATGCTTTCTTATTGAAATTCTATTTTGTTGTAAGCAGTATGTCTTGAAAATTCCTCGGAAATGTAACTTTGAAACTTGTATGTAAAAGAATCAGATCTGATGTACAAATAGTTAAAAATCATAAAAGAAAAATTCTCTCACTTTATACATACTTTCTGCAATGATCATGATATTTTTATACGGTTCATCATCATCATTAGAAGCAATGTTGTCTCTGCTGGGCTTCTACCTGGACAAATGTACAGACTGTTTTTGTTGTAGTGATATTAACTACTATTTGAAACAGCGCAGGGTGGTGGAATTTCTACTGGCCTATTGTCACACACCATCTTGACTACAGTACAGATGGTGTGTATTGTTGACTATTCACACCTGTTGCACACAGCCTCCCGTGGCAGAGGAGGGATCTGAATATAAATGGTGCCATCTTTCTTAATATTGTTTTTCAATTCTTTTTAGTGTGTATGATAAAATAAAATTAGTTTTTTATTCTCTGCCGGAAATAGCGTATCTTCTTTCACATTGTTTACATTTGAATGTAATGACATTGATTTTAAGAAAGCTGAATTAAAGATCTATTTTGACTTTTAAAATTTCTTCATTAGTCTTTTGTTTGTTCCAAGATAACATAGCATATCTAATGTAATTATAGGAGACACTGCAGTTCAGTAAAGTTAGGATCCATAGATTTTATAAAGTTTTTACAAGTAGAGAATGAAGGTTAACTTTTGCTTAAAGATTTGTTAAGAATTATTTAACTATATGAATAGTTAAATGGTGTAGTTTTCCAAAACTGACTAGCACTCTGACATTTAATTGCTATGATCATGAAGGAGGAAATAAATTTACTGGTTTTAATATTTTTTTAAGGTACAGTAGACTAGCGATTGAAAGGGATTATCAGGAAATGCCTCATCCCAGAGAAGTGAATATTCCAAATTATCCAATTTATGCAAATTTTCATGAAAAGTTATGGAAAAAATGTAGTATAATTTAGTTGATAAAAAAGAAAGGGAATGAACATAAATTATGTTATTTAGATTTACAATTAATACAAAATACATTAAAAATGTAACTTTTCATACTGTTTTATAAAGAATGAAATGATAGATGCTCATTTGCATTTTTCATTTACTCTTTCATGACTTTTACAATGCAAATTTGTCGGTCATTTTTTAAGTAGGTTTGTTTTTATCTTGATCTAAGTAATTAAGTAACGCCTCAGTTTGTACTAATGTATCACTAAGATTTAATATTTTGAGGAGTTACAAGATACGCTTCTTCACTTTTAGAACATTGTTCAAAATTCCATGTGTTTTCTGACCTACAAGTGACACACAACACAATATCCTAATTGCTGAAATTTTTGAAACATTTCAATAATCAATCTTAATATAATATTGTACTGCTTCTTTGTCCCCATTTTCAGAATAGTCCAACTTTCTCGACTCATTTAAGAGTTTTCTCTGCAACTCAGTATTCTCATAGCCTTCTGTAAGAATGTGTGTTGTAGGAATGTTTTTTTCTATTTTTGCAGGGGAGGTGTCATCCTGGAAAATTAGCAATGCAGACAGATAATCTGATCTTGGTTAGTTGAGAGTGTATTTGTACTAGAATTTAAAATAACACTTACTATATTTGCATGAGGTTATTCTTTTTAAACATGTATTATATTTTTAATTGTATATGGGTCTGATAATGTTTGTGGATAAAGTACTTGGGAAAGGAAGAGGCATCTTAAAGATTTTAAATTAATAGTGACTATTTAAGTGACTATCAATTTATAGATGATTGAAAAAGAGGAAGATTGCTGAATAGTAAGGATGCTTTTGTTTGAAAACGAAGTCTGTAGTGGAGCAATAATTACTGCTCTTTTTTATCTCTCAAGTACCAAAATATTGACTTAGCCCTCATGTAACAAAACAGTAGATTGTAGCACTCCAAACTAACCTACCAACAAAACATTGACAGTAGCTTGTTAAAACATTGTTGGAGAAAAACAATTTAAAACAAAATGTGTCAATTTTATTAAAATCCCTATTTTAGTAATTATTAAAGACCTTAAAGGAAGTTAAAAGGTCTACTTTATCCTATTGTAGTAAAATAGAATTCAACTATTTCATTAATTTATGTAATATGCTAATTATTATTCTTTTGAATTGGACTTAAATATTAAGACATTTAAATTTCCTCATAATAATTTGCTTATATTTAAAAGACAACAAATGATTGTATAAAATAATAGCCTATATTATCAATGGTTTTTTTTCTTTAATGGTATTATATCAACAAATAATATGGGTCAGTTTGTTGAGTTAAAGGAAGACTGAACTATAACAAAATGGTGTGAAGGATATTACTATTTTGTTTATTGTCAAACTTGGATGTTACATATAGAGATAGCTGTAGAATTGATTGTGTAGTGAGATTTTATATTTTAAACCATGTCCTTAAAAAATTTATCTTGTTTTTCTTTAGTACATAT
This sequence comes from Pardosa pseudoannulata, assembly GCA_032207245.1. Classification (NCBI taxonomy): domain Eukaryota; kingdom Metazoa; phylum Arthropoda; class Arachnida; order Araneae; family Lycosidae; genus Pardosa; species Pardosa pseudoannulata. Next base: position 75,866,395 of record CM063502.1, on the reverse strand, counting down.
TAAAGACTATCATCATTATGCTATGAGGGTTAGTTAAATTAAACTCTTCAAAAGATTTGTCTACTTTTCTAATCTTGAAATACACGTGAGGTATATGACATAGAAGAACATATGTTATATGCATTTAAAATTGAAAAAGTTAATTTTTAAAATTATTATAGAGATATTTTGTTCCATTCTTAGTTACTTTTTTCAGGGCACATTATACTCACTTTGTCCAATTTTAATTTATGTTTTCGCAACTATCACTCATTGCTAGGTTACCTGTATTTGGATGTTGCTACACATTGTATAAATGTCTTACTTAAGACAAGTGTAGTACTTTTTTTTTCTTTTTGCTCTTAGTTTCTGTATTAAGCTTTTTTCTGTGAAGCTTTGACATTTTTCCATTAAGAAAAGATTTCTGGATTGATTAGGAGGCTACTGTTTACCTTTTGCTGCACGAGGTGTAACGATATCAGAGCCTTTTTCAGAATGGCAATAATCATTCAAACGAGCTCATCCTACTTCTCAAAGACAGTGTTATAGCTGCTGAATTGCTATCACACGGTGATATACAGAGTGAATTCATTTGCAGTTGAAATAATTTAGGATCCAGAAAAGTATAACTCTAAATCCTCTTATATGCAAACGAATGAGATTAAATCTAAATGAAAGCATCGTTGACTGACAGCCCTACCTATCATGTTGTGGTTAATCTGTCGCCTTCTTGATTTCAAGTACTTCCAAGAAGGGGATTCTAACTTGTAGAAATTCAGGGTTCTAAAAATTTTCTGGATCTAGAGCTAAAGATCTAGCTGTTTGGTTAGTGTTGGACAACGTAAATGTGTAAAATTGTAATTAACTGCCTTCATTTAAATTGTTATATTTTTGCATTTTATTTCATAAATCAAGAAGTCTTAATGCTCTTTACTTCCTTTTATAAAGTCAAGGAAGTATCGTATTCCCGAAAAATTTTAGTGCTCATATTTTAATGGAAATATTCATTTGGAACATACCTGAATCAGGTTCAGTGTTAGGACTATACACATATACCACTAAACCCTATATATTTATTTTGACAATCCATGAGAGCATTGTCGCGAATTTCGTTGTCTTGTCTATGTGCGTACATATATCGCATAACTCAGAAACGATTACCCGCAAGAGGATTCAGATTTTGTATGTAGGATGGTTGTAACATCTAGATGTGCACCTCCCATTTGGGTTGGAATCCGCACTAAAAAATAGGGAGATTTCAGTAAAGCAAATATTAGCGTTGCCGTCATAACTGAAAAATGACTAGTCGTAGTGTGTTGAAATTTTGTATTTAGAACTGTTGTGACATCTAGTTGTGCACCTCCATTTTTAGTGTAATCCGCACGCGAACGAAATATTAACATAAAGCGAAAAATTTCAATATAATGAACTTTAATCTACCGGTCTACTACAGTACATCACAAATGTATCGGTGTATTCATATGCAATGGTTTTTAAATAGTTAAAATATTGCTTTTAATTTCTATTATTAGAAAACAAAAATTAAAATATATTGTTTGCAGAGAATAATTTTGAATGTTTGCTGTTTATTACTTCCTGGTTTACTATTACTTAGGAAATGAAGTATTATAACTGAGAAATATTTTGGTTTAGAAAGAAATATGTAAATCTCCGTATAACGGAAATTTACGCTCCGGATCACCGCCAGGTGACAGCACAAAAACTCCTCAGGCAACACCACACCTTGGGAAACGAAGCTAACTTTGAACCTCGAAGAGAATGTGCAAATGATAATTCTGATGGCACATCATACAGAGTAATGTGCATAACTTTATAGGTATACATAGATAGGCGTCATGTGGTAGCTACAACAGATTTTTTTTTTTTTTTCTTTTGGTTGCATTACTAAAAGTCCTGGGGGAATCAGATTATTGAAAGGAATGCTTGTGACCGGCTGGAATCAGCTTTAAGCATTGGTTCCTGTAGATTTATTCGATGTTTATTTGATATAATTGATAGCACAAAACATCGTATCCGAATAGCGGTTTAATGTGATCAAACTATATTTTAGAGACGGGTTTTAAACGAGGCTTACATTTATATAATTTGATGTTGTATAGACATACATATATATTGTTTCCTCTAGACTTTTAAATAAATTTATCAAAATTCTACGTTTCCATTGGTTGAATGAAATAACTTTGAAATTATTATTATTATAATATTTCGGGGGAGGGTTGTTATCATGACATTACTGTAGTCTGCAATAAGAGAAAAACCCAGCTGTGTCATTTTAATTTTTTACCTCTTGTATTCTTTCAGAGGAAGTATGAGAATAATTAAATATACATTATCAACAATAGGTTTTTTAAAAAGGTAGTTGAAAACAATATAAATAATATAAATAGTAACAATATGAATAGTTTTGACCTATCATTGTATCAGTAATATTTTAAATCTCAATTGAACCGTTATTGAGGAGTAGACATCAGTGATACGGTATTCATCTGGCATAAAAAGAATTTCTGTAATTTTCAATGTTTAGCAGTATATAAACCTTACTGTTACTAGATTATATACATATAGCTAATTTATTTACATATTTGTGAATTGCAACAGATTGGAAAAGGTTGTTTTTAAAGAAACTAATGTAAAGAAAAAAAAGACATCGCTAATATATTTGCCTCGAATAATTCTCAAAATAAATTTGCTATTATTTTGTGAATCCCAGCTTGTTAGCTTCGTGACAACGATACCACTGAAATTTTGTATTGCAGGTATTCATTTTAGTGTTAAGAAACAATTCTTTGAAATTTCTGTTCCTTCTTAAAAATGTATTCGTAGGGTGCACGAGTATTAGCTTACGTTTGGTAGTCAAAAGACTAAATTTGGGGGGCAACAGTGAATCGATTGCTGTAGTTTTGAATCATGGTATAATACTGCGATCTGGCGACAAACGAAAAATGATAAATAAATAATCAAACCCAGTGTTTATTTACTTGAATGAAATATTAAGTGATCGATGTCGTCTATTTTAAACTTGATCTAGATATAAATTTTGAAAACTATTCCGTAAAGGAATATTGAGGATAGTTATTGATATTTATTATTGGCAACACATTAATTTAACTTCTTCAATGATGAAAAATAGTAGAATTGTTTTGGCGCCATCTGTTGGATATCGTTGTATTAATATTGTTGTGTCATTCTGGAAATAAATATTCCAAAACATTTATATATCCACATAGACGATATTTTCATTAATGAAAATAATCAAATTTCAATTTATACAACTTTTTGAATTTTAATCAACATAAATTAATGATTCATAGAATTAACCTGCTTAAAATCTGTATTATAAATGACCGGCAAATAAAATTTAAATAATATTAATATCATACTTCTAACTTTAGTAATACATTTCAAAAAAAGACTTATTGTTAATGAATTAATTAAAATAAATGCTTGTTTTTCATCATAGACAAAGAAATATGTTTTTACAATATAAATTATATTTAAGCATTAATTACCTTAAAGAATATTATTCAATTCTTGGAGTGATACGGGGTTTTCTTAAGGGCCTCAAAGGACATTTAAATTAACTTTATCTTTCCTATAAAGTTTTTTAGACCTACAAATTATTATATATTAAAAAAAATTTTTTTTATTAAATTTTAACTTGAAAAGTATAATAAACATATACACATTAGAAATAAACTACTTATAATTACATAATATTGATTATTATTAGTTTCACATTGAATATAAAGAAATATCAAAAACCTATTTTAACGGGATTTGAATACAGCAAATTTTGCAGCTAGGTCTAAAATTAAATTAAGATAAATAATTCCCAGTTTCTGTTAAAAAAATTGTTATTTTATTATTATTAAAAAATTGTTTTAAGTATAAAATGTAAAAGTTAAAACAAAAATTAAAATAATACATCTTTAAGTATGAGGTATCAGTACATACAGTATATTTACAGTATCAGAAATGATACTTATGGATCTTTCAGTTTTTTAGCGTAAGCGAATAATAAAGTTTTTTTTGCTTGTTTATGAAACTTAAAAGTAATTTTAAAAATTGCTGTAATCATATTTTTCAGGGGTCTTAGCTTTGATGCTGTTGAGTAACGAATACTCAGCTTTTCCCTAGAGCGGACACTGAAAGCTGATGAATTTTTTTCACTATTCTTCATTAATTTTAAAATGTATTTGGTGCGAATTTTTTGTACCTTAGCTTTGATGTTGTTGGGTCACGCCTAATCTGCTATTCCCTAGATCCGACTTTGGAACGTAAAGAATTTTTTTCACAATTGTTTATTAATATCAAAATTTATTTGGTACGAATTATTTGGACCTTAGCTTTGATGTTGTTGAGTCACGCTTACTCTGCTATCACCTAGAGCTGATTTTAGAAGGTGAAGAATTTTTTTTTACAATTGTTTATTAAAGTTCATTTGGTACGGATGTATATAAAATGTATAATTAGCTTATTTATGTAAACTATTTAATATTTCTGTAATAAACTATGTATATTTAATCTTTGTGTTCCTGTCAAAGGATATAATTCTATACCAATGGTTCCAAAACTTTTTCCCCAATGAATCCCTTCTCTTAGCAAACAGCTTGCCCTGCACCCCTAAGTGAAATGATTCTATACAGCCACATAATAACAAAATTGCAATTTTAACTTTGATGCTTTTAGTGGTAAAAATAAAATATAAATAAAACTTTTACTTTTTAAAGAAATAGCTTTTGGAATTTTTATCTTGATTTTTAAATTAATAAAAACATTATTTTTCAATGTTACTAAGATAGACGAGCCTGATAATTTGAAATGAGTTTAAGATCGCCTCTATGCTTATGAGTAACATTTGCAAGTCTCCACGAGCACTAATCCAGTCAATGTATCTTTATCTCTCTCCCTCCGTTATGGGGCTTATATCTACGTTCTACTAAATAGAAAGACTAGAAATTCTTCTGTATCGTGGTCCATAACGCAGTATATAAAATCGGTATCTTTTAGTAACCAGAATTTGTAGTATCCTTGTTCAAACAGCTCCTCGTTTGTGAATAATTCAATACATTGCTCCAGTATCAGCAGGGATTCATCTGAGCTAATGGATTTGCTTGAAAAAGGGTACAACACCTAATTGGTTTTAATCAGTTGAAGAATGTCTTGAAATCGTTATCTGAGGTCAGAATAAACAGTGTAAATAGTCACTGAGTGTTGATAATAAACAAGAAAATCTTCATCACGTTTTAAGTGAACATACACAATGCTTCCCAATTCATTTTTTGCTATTTAGCTCTCGTAAAATTGAAAATGGACCACATCAGTTTTACTTTGGATGAAACCTTTCGTGGACCCTAAGGGTAGTTCATGCAGCTCCAAATAAACACGGACCTCTGGGATCCGTAGGAATTACTGTTCTATTTACTGATCATTGTTCTATGCTAACACCGTTACAGATCGTGTACATGAGGTTCACGTCCTGAGTTTGTACAGACCACTGCGACTTTTCAAAATATCGCTGAAATTTCCAAATATTAGTACCTACAAACATTAAACAAAATGAGTGTTTCTGAAAGATGTGATCTACAGAATAAGCTGATCTTGGTACTGTGCAATCCTTATACGAAAAATAATAAAAAATAGCAATATCTCATGCTACAGTGCTAAAAGTGAAGATGCGCTAGACAATGTAACAGTTAGGGAAGCTAATCGCTAGTACTGTCAGTGGGTTGAAAAAACAAAACCAGGGATTATAATACGAGGGGCAGTATTAGCAAATAGGAACATCATTAATAGGACAAATAGATACGAATTATAAGAATACAAAATTGTGCCAAAAGTCAGACAAACAATAAAACACTTAAACAAAGTAAGTCTGAAATGTCCTGCCAAGATGCATATGGAGCAGAAAAAGATTAATTATCTATAAATATGTGAGTAATGTAAAAGGTTTTAGTTTTTTTCCATTTTTCTCAAAATGTAATTTTTTCTTACATTGATACACTTTTTTCAAAACCTATTTAATATATTAGATTGAAACTTTCCGTACTTGTATATGATGATATGATATATCTGAAATAATAAAAAGTGCTTTATAATTATTCAAGTATAATTAATTTTGGTGAGAGTGGATATTTTCTCACTGAAATTTTAGTGATTTTTCGATAATTTATACAAATAATTTTTTCTAAATAATTTAAATGTTAACTGCTTCTTATTATTTTTATTAATAGTATTTTAAACCATTTTAAAGCTTTTCATATTGATAGTTTCAATAGAAATTTCAAAATGTGTACCTGAAGAACACCTTGTTTATGAAATCCAATAATTTTGCTCAAACTTTGTACTGTTATAAATCATACCAAATATTTAAAATTTTGACTTTTTTTGGTAATATGTAATATTTATTATTTATATACTCACCATAAATTATTGTAGCATTGAGAAATTATTTCAGTGAGATATAAGAAAATCAAATATTGTTTAAAAACTAGCACTTTCATCTGTCGTGATGTTCCTACTCCCTTAATGTTTGAGCAAAAATTATCGACGACGATATTACCGTATTTTCTGCTTAAATGCCTTGACCAAGGCAAACACCTGACCTTTCTGTAAGAGGTGCTGAAGGGAAAAAAGGAATTTAAATGCTTGATCATCAAGTCTTACGCAATTCTACCAATGAAATATCTTTTTAAATTATATGTACCTTTATCTTCTAATCCCAAAACGTTATTTTAAACTGTTATCCTTACTTAAAAGCATTGATTAGCTTTGTATTCTAAATAAATTTTGCAAGTAGAATTACATATTCAAAGCTCATAGAAGGCTGAAATGTATAAAGGAATTAAAAAGTTATAATGCACATGTTTAAAATAAATGAAATCATGAAGTTTGAAAATTCTTTATGATATAAATGTATAAAAAGTCTAGTTTGTTACCACGAGTTGGCAAATATTGCTTAGTAAGCTTTTTAAGATTAGAAAATTCTAAAACAAAGATGCTAAACTCGCGGTTTACGAGTCACACGTGGCCCACCCGACATAATGGTATGTATAAAAAGTATTATAAATTTCATAACTGAATTTTTAATTTCTTGCAACGTTATTTTTCATCTCCATTTTTCTAGTTCTAGGATCCTATATGCGGCTAAGCTCCTTGATAGTCCGAGCCATTTTTCAAAATTTGAAATTTTTCGCGAGCCGCAATTAAATACGTATTTAAAAGGTATGAAAAAAAAGTATTAAAATTTTTTTACAGAAATTATATTTAATGAATGTCATTTGGAAGTTCTTCGTCCTTTAATTTTTCAAGGAATTTTTTAATTGTCTATGATTTTTTGCATTGGTGCGAATGTAATTTACAATGTGTTACACTGTTTTCATAACATCAGGATATTTTAAATATTTTGTAAAGAGATGTTCTCGGTGAATTATGCAGTGAATCGGTATGAATTGTGGAATTTGAAAATCATCTCTTAAAAAAACAATAAAACCGATTTTTTTTTTTTACCCAGCATTGACGGAGCTCCATCAGTTGTAATATTTTTTAAAAATATAATAACACAAAAATGAAAAGGGAACTCGGGTACATTTATCGAGAGCCACAAATAATCCTTCAAAGAGCCGCATGTGGCTCGCAAGCAGCATGGCCACCCCTGCTATATGCACTCACTGAATATACACATATTTTCATGTGCAGTCGAACCCTGTCATACCGAACTTCAAGGGATCAACTGTTTTGTTCGCTTTATATGGGGGTTCAAGGGGCGATCCTAGATGGCGGCAAGATGGTGCACAGTACATGGACAGCCAAATTTAAGGGCGGCGAAATGATTATCAACCTACGTAAAACTATGCATGAAGTTTGTAAAATCGGGCGGCCAATTTTACTTTGCGCGTTGGAGACCAATGGTTTAGGATCGATACTGGAGGGATTCCTACACCCGAACTATTAAAACAATGTTAGATCTCACAAATGTATAATTCTGTAGTTGCTAGAGGATAAATATCAATACAATTGAAAAAATAGCAAAAGTGAGGTTTAATGCATTAAACGGACTAAAATCTATTAAAATAAATTTACCAAATATCAATTAAATTGACCAAAAATGTAAACAAATAAAAATAATTAATTTTACTTTTAATAGCTACTCTCTGTTGTAAAAACAAAAATGATCATTAATTTTCTGCCGACGTGATGCCGATTCCAAGAAAACTTTATTAATTTCTTTGTACAATACAACTCAGGACTTCAGTAATGTTTCTTCTACTTTTTGTGAAGACAATTTATTAATTTCCTGCATTTTTTAAGAAATTGGAGAAGAAATACTTTTCGACGTAATATACAGCTGCGGGTAAGTTTCAAAGCAAAAGAAAATTTAAAAAAAAACATTCAGTGGACGGAAGAAAGGAAGGTTCTTTATATCCGATTTCAGAGGTTCCCTATGAAATGATAAATGAGTATTAAATACAACAGATATCAACAATATTTTCGTTCGTTATGTGCCGGATACGCATGGATAGTAATGGATAATATTTCTTCCTTAGAATATGACAATCCGCTTTTCCCTTGCAATTACCCCTTTTCTTAAAAAGAAGAAAAAGAAAGCTTTTATTGAATCAGAAATAATCGCAGATATAGTAGAAATGTCCTAGCATACTTGGAATGCGGATGCCGGGATGTGCAGATGACTGCATTCTTCTCGATCCTTCATATTGTTGTATTGGACTATGAGATTATAAAGGACAGTTTTATCGGGTGAAGAAAATGAAATTTGTACAGAAGACGTCGATAGTAATGATTTGCAAAGAAATTTTTTTGACGATTTAAGGAAAACTTTTGAAAATGTGGATAGAGAAGCAGTGTAACAATGGATTAACGAAGATTCTTCATCGAAATGTTCCGAAATTTTAAGTGACGGTGATATTGTACTGCATGTCGCTTGTGGTTCAGAAGGAACAAAAAATTTTAAAAAATGTTCTGAAAGTGATGAAGGAAGTCTTATAACTCCTCACAGATTAAGTCACGGTGACGTATTAGTAAATGGAAGCACACTTGATAGAAAATGATGTTGAAAAATTTGCGAAGCAAAATTTGTCAAAAAGTAAATAAAAAACGAAAATAGACTTTTATCTCATTCTTCACAAAAAAGTGAAAGTAAACTGCAATTTTTTAAACTAATTGTAAATCTAAATAGCATTAAAATTTATGCTTACATGTTTTTTTATTAAATAAATTATTAATGACCTTTTGCAAAAGACTTATACACATTCTATCGTTTTGTTTTTCAAATTTTTTGTTAAAATTTGCACCAGTTTGACTATTTGAGAGGAGCAACGCTCCATAGGTCAAGCTGTCCAACCCCGTAACTTTTTATTGTGGGTAAGAGTTCTAGTAATGGGAATTTTAAAATAAAATACTTTTATTTTTTGTAAGTTTTCTGTTTAATAGAAGGAAATTTACCTCTGCGAGTTCAGATAAGAAAAATAATAAGAGCTTTAATTGCTAAATTTGCTAATACTACTTTTAATATTCTGATAATTACTTTTACTCTTTTGCAACAGAATTCCTATAGGATATTATGCTACATGTGTGATCAAATAGTGCAAATGAAATACAAATTCGGCTATATTAGGATCCGAATTGTTCTGTATTTCTTCAACTGACCAGAATATACTTTGTGCTGCCATCTGTTTGTAGAAGACACAACTAGTAATTCTAAGCATAAGTTAGTAATAGAAGTGAGTTTAAGAAAAGTTACATTTTTTACAAAATTTTCTCAATTTTACTATATATTTTTTTAATTTTATGTTTTGAGGTTGTGGAAATCACAAAGGATGAATGACCCTTGACTTTTGCAATTTTTCGGATCAGCGTGGTCGTAATCGGGTAAATTTATGAGTAATTTATTACTGAGAGAATTAAAGTTTATAGCTAAATTTTGAAAAAAATGTGGAATAGTGGAGAGGTCAGACTTATACATATCAATATTTCTGTAGCACCAGAGTGCAATAACGAATTGCCGAAATGTAGAGTTTTAAGCTATCGTTAACATTTTAATTTTGCGAATCTGCTGGTTCATTATGAGTTAATAAAGATAAAAAAAAAAAAAAAAAGATTTCTACATGAGCATTCTATTGGCAATAATTTTCAAAATATCAAGTTCAGTAGATATAGAAGCATTCAATCAATCAATCAATATACATTTATGTGTGTGCATGTATATGTAGTATGACTGACTTCGACGGGTGGTTGCAGTCATGGCTATAAAAAGAACACCATTATAGTCAAAGACCTTTATTAGCAGAACGTTGGTGGACGGGTTCCCACTTCATTATTTTCTGGACAAACTGCAAGAGCAGCTAACGTGAAGTTCTAAGTAAAGGGTTAAGTAACATCCGGGTCAAAATCTCAGTCAAAATCTCTGAGAAAATCTGTCTCCGATACCGTGCATCTCCGGGAATTTCGTAACTAGCCGCTAGAGCAGTATACAGTTTTAACTGGTTAGACCCCCTTTCCTGATGACGCGAACTGTAGCCCCAATGGCTAGTTTAGATTAGGGGTTAAAAGAGGAAAGAAAAGGGTCTCGGGTTGTTTTGATCTATGCTTAAGATTTGAAAACCCATGAGAATTTTCTCGGACCTTAATGAGGGCAGTCTTTGTGGTTTTATACAAAATACCTACATTAGTTTCCCCGATCTAGTTTACTTTTACTTACACACACACACACATACACAAATATATATATGTATGTATATATATATATATATATATACATACATATATATAATATTATAAAAATAGAATCTCAAAGATAGACCAAAAACAACCAGTGAAAGAATGTTTCGAAATGACTGAAGGGAGTTGAGACCCCCCCCACTCTGGTTAAGTCCGGTTTTTATGCTGCAACGACACTCCTAGACGTCTCCAGTCTATCTTTGAGATTCTATCTTTTTTTTATATATATATATATATATATATATATATATATATATATAGTTCGGTTAGGAGCATTAAGGTCAATGTTTTACAACGAGTGTACTAATTAAACTAGGACTTACTGCTTAAAACTATAATACAGAAGGTAGTTCTCACTCTGAGGAAATGATTTTGAATTTATATTTCTTTTTAGCATTTTTAGCGAAATGATTGATGTTTAGGGTATATATCTGTTATTGTTTTATTTTGATTAGAATGTAAAATGAAAGATTTATTTTGTGAATAGTTTCTAAAATTGAAAGATGGCTCGGAGGTTACACAAATGAGTTTTCCAACGAAGAATATTCGTCCTAACATATTATAAAGAGTAAAAATCAAGGTTATCGTATTTCTAAGAAATGCACTTTTAATATGTTAAATTTTAAAGAAAACAAAATTCTAGTTGAATGTAAAAGTGGAAATAAAGTGATCTCAAAGCCTCACCCTAAGTGAAGATAAATATGACTGTGAAATGTATAATTATAAATGAAAATTCCCTTATTCAAAGATCCATTGCATCAAAAATAGAAATATCCTCTACCTACTATATACTTTAAGTAAAATAATTCGTAAAGATAGTGTTAAAAAAGATGCTGGTCATACAACTAAACCCTTACTCAGCCTATCTGCATGAAATGAAGATATGAGTGTTTTTTGGTGTAAAAATAAGTGATAGTGGTTGTCGATTTCACGCTCCTTGGTATTTCCTTAATATAGACATTCATAAAAACTTAAAATTCCAACTATTCCAATTTTTTTACAAAACCTTTTTATTAAATTTTATAAAAAGCTCATACATAATCTAGTCGATTACGACTGTACTGATCCTGCTAATAAAAAAGCGCCTATGGCCATTCTCACTAAAGAAATTTAGCTTTTGTGTCTCTAAAAAAATAAAAAAATACCCTCCAAAGCTATAAAAAGTCTAAAATATGTAAGAATTTTTGAAACCTTTAAAAATGTATGAAAAATATAAAAATATGTTAAATTGGCCATTCCATTTTTAGAATACCTCTCGATCCATAAGAATATCTTACTGTTCTGTTAATTGGTAATGAAACACGTTCTACAATCTCACGATTTCACAAAACTAGTGTTCGCACAAAGCTGATATACAATTCGGATTTGTTCGGTCATATAAAATTGTGCTTTTCTTTTTTGTGGCTTTCACAATCAAGTTAGTTGTTGAGTTATGAAATGTAGGATTCACGTTTTTCACTCCATTTTTAGTTGTTACTTTTCTTGATCATTGTCATTTTTTTGTGCTCATTGATAGAAATATCAGGATTAGAGGGCTTGGTCTGGTGACTCCTGCTGACCGATTACCCCAAAGGTCTTGAATGTCAACTTTATACTCACTGTTAGAAATCTCAGGATTAGAGGGCTAGGCTCAGAGAATTATGTTGACCGATCATCCCGAAGGTCCTGAATGCCAACTTTATGCTCACTATTAAAAATCTCAGGACTAGAGGGCTAGGCCCAGAGAATTCTGTTGACCAATCATCCCGAAGGTCCTGAATGCCAACTTTATGTTCACTATTAGAAATCTCAGGATTAGAGGGCTAGGCCCAGAGAATTCTGTTGACCGATCATCCCGAATGTCCTGAATATCAACTTTATGCTCACTGTTAGAAATCTCAGGATTAGAGGGCTAGGCCCATAGAATCCTGTTGACTGATTATTATGAATGTACTGAAGGAATTCAGTACCTTCAGAACCATCGACTGCTGAATAAAGCTTTATGATCTTAGTGACAGAAAACTTGCGTTCCCAAACTAGTTATCCTGGTTCTCGTTTTCATGGAAAAAAACAAAACTAAATAAATAAATAAAATATTTAAATTGAACATTGTTCTCACCCTTTAACATTTATATTTCAAGGCATTACTAAACATTTACCATACTGCAACTTTTACTTCTTAATTTGTTTAATTGGTATACTTTTCTTTCATTCTGAGCACTATAATTTTATATATTTTAATATTTATTTCTTAAATGACTTTGTAAAAATATTTTTAACTATTTAAAATCTTAGTGATTCATAAGTTCGTTTGTATAATATGCTTTATCCATGTTTTTTGTCATCAGTACATCCAAGCCTGGATTAGAGGCCTAAATCCAATGAATTTATCCAAATCATGATCCTGTTAAATTCATGCAAGTAGATGATAATAGGATTTTCTATAAATTCGGAGTTAAAAGTGGGTTTTAAGAGGGAGTATGTTACACCGAATTTTAAATGAGATAATTGTAGGTAAAGTAATGTTTGTCTAATTAATAAATTTGAATATTTTAATTTGGAAGCTCTTTCATCAATGTTGCTACATTATAATGTTAAGAAAGATTTTAAACTAAAATAAAAAAAAAAGTTTAAACCTAAAATTAATTTGATTTTGACAAAGCACAATGCAAATATAAAAACAAACTGTAAACAGCTAAAATCCTATAAAAAAACCCTGTCTTCTGATATATAAAACATTATGGTAACACTCGATGAGAAATATGTGTATTTAAGTAATTTTAATAGAAAAAATAGTAATAGTTAATAGTAATTGCTTAACTGACAATAATGATCATGAGAAATGACTACGTCAACGTACATAAAAATTCTTAAAGGGTTTCATGATAGTTGCAGAATTTTGTTACAGCGGTAAATTAAAAGTATCAAACAAAAATTTATTTACTGTGCAACCATCTAAATAATTTATAATACATTTTTAAAGAGGATATTTCAGCTGTATATAGCAAGGTTATCAATAAAGCAAATATTCATATGGACAAAGGCTCTTGCAACCAATAAAGACGACTGACCAACGAAATCTAAACAGAAAATTCTACGAATTAATTGATACCTAAATTCCCGTAAAGAGACTGAAGCATACAAACTAACTTTTCTGTAATATCTTTATGCATGAGAGCTTGTAATTATTACTTATTCTGTTCTCAAAATGTGAAATGTCTTCTTATTTTGAGTATTAGTAACGATTTTGAACACTAGATGACGCTACTATGGCTGACACTTTAAACTTTATTTTTCGGTATTAACTTTTTGTTTAAAATAAAGACAGTAGATGGCAGTACTAATGATATATATATATAAATTTCCCAGAAAGAATATTCAAAATCATATCACAAAACTAGTGAAGAATTTCATAATTCAAAAATAAAGTTTTCACAGCATCTAATGAATACGTTAGTTGAAAGCAAAATCTCTTATTTATAAATGGAGCAAGAACGAACTTGTAATTTATTATTTGCCTGCTCTATAAAATATTAATTTTTTTTTTTTTTTTTTACAAATTCTGCCTTTATATTCTTCTTTGGTAATATAATTAATATTAATCTCTCAAAAAATTCTTTTTTTCTACTAATTTCTAAAAGTCATATATATATATATATATATATATATATATATACACTCTTAAAAAAATAAAAAATAAAAATAAAATAAAAGGACCCACTAAGGAGTTATTTGAATGAGACGAAAATCGGTAGATGTGAAGTACATGTACAGAAAAACAAATGATGACAGTTTGAGACATGAAGGGCAACACAAGGGGGCGTAGAACCACTATGCTGTAAGGGTGCCACGGATGACAAGCAAAGGGGTCCTACTATGAAATGAAATGGCACTCAAAACCATCACTCCTGGTTGTCGGTCTGTATGCCGGAAGACAGTCAGGTTGGTATCCCACCACATTCTGGGGCTTCTCCAGACACGTCTTCGCTGGTCATCGGGGCTCAGCTCAAAGTGGGACTATTCTACTCCAGTCAGTTAGTTCACTGAAGACTATGCTACTCCAGTCAGTGACATTCCAGTTCAAATGAGTCCGACCCCACTGGAAACGGGCTTGTAGTTGTACAGAGGTAAATAGTATTCGGTGCAAGGGGCGCCATGACCTTAGCCCTCTTTTTGTAAGCCGCCTATGAATGGTCCTTGCAGTCACTGAAGCACTTGTTGCACGTACAATCGATGAGAATGATGCAGCTGGAGCTGTGAGCGCCGCTCTGACGATTGCTCGGCCCTCACGTTCTGTCATTTCTCTAGGCCGACTGCTTCTTTCTTGACACTGTGTTCGGCCATGGTTCACCCATTCCTGCCACCATCGTCTAATAGTGGCCTCGATCCTGCCCAAATGTCGAGCGATTCGCCAATTAAACCAACCGGCTTCTGTGAGCCCAACTATTCATCCTCTCTCAAATGCTGACATCTGCACATATCGTTTCAGCGCCTGTATGTAGAGATGTAAAAAACCCTGAATTTTGAAGAGGTGGGAATAAACCCGGGAATTTTGGGGGATAAACTTGGAATTTTGGGAACTTTGGCAAGAAATCATTTTAACAATGTTTACATTTATTTTTTCAACAGTGGGTATTTAAGAACTAGCATATTATTTCTAAGAGATTTTTTTTTTACTTTTGGCATATATATATATATATATATATATATATATTCAAGAAATAATAGCAGTGAGCATTTAAATGATTTTATAGTAGTACTTATGTAATTAATGACCCTGTTAGTCTTATCAAACACATAACTGATTGCTTCAATTTTAATTGCTAATATAATAATTATATAGGTTATTTTTGATCATTATTTATTATCTAAATTGCTTTATGCTTAACTTTTCCCCCCTCTTTTTATAATATAAAATTAATATCTTTAAATTTAAAATAACAGTTTATTATTTTTTGTAAGGCATATATCATTTAAGGGCGTAATCAAATAACACTGTTGCATTTTGTATCCAATTCCTACACACACACACTTCATTATATATATATATATATATATATATATATATATATATATATATATATATATATATATATATATATATATATATATATATGAGAGAGAGGGAGTGAGAGAGAGAAGAGATGTTATCCAAGAAAAATAATGATTTACGGGTTTTGTAACACTACAGATTATTGCCTAATATTTATGTAATAATAAAAAATTGGATATTTCTCAAATGAAAAAAATACTCATAGTTTCATGCTAAACATAATACCTTGCCAAATATAGTTAGTTAATCCCAATTATTCAATTATAGCATATAATAGTTAAATTTTGTGAAAACATCAACTTTTGAGGTCTACAACAAAGACAAAAAAAAATGGTGGTTTTCATTGTGTCATAGGAATTGGCAACTTCAAAATACTTCAAAATTTCTATGTTTTGGAAATTTTCAAAATTCTCTTCCTAAAAAACCCGTTTTTTTCCCGGGTTTAAACCGGGTTTTTTCCACTGCTCACAACTCTACCTGTATGCGAGGCATAGTTACTGTCCACCTCAGTACACGGAAGGAAATTTGCAAAGAATTTATGATCTGGAATAGAAATTTCTCTTTCTAAATAACCTGTAAGTTGCGCAGATAAGGTGCGTTTCAGCGACACACGTTCATTCATTGGCTACCAAACTTTAAAATTTTGCATTTTACGTTGAAACCTGTATGCATATCAATTAGTGTCCAATTTGCATTACATCTTCTCGGTGCGTCAGTTTTCTTGTCTAAGAGTGTATATAGATAAACGTAACCGGAGAACACACCACCACCACCGTTTGTCGTGGTGGTGTGTTCTCCGGAACTGTGGTGGTGGTGTGTAGAAAATAATTTCAGAAAAAAAAAAGTTACATGTTTGAAAATTTTAATTTGTTTAAAACTGGCTAAATGTAATGTATTATGATTAACAATACGCACTACAATGCGCTTAAAATAAGAATGACACAATATTTTTTCCCGAATATAAAAAATACAGTTTACAGTTTTATTATTTTGACATCTGGTTTTCAGAAGGAAAATTATTAACCTTCGGAATCCAAGTAATCATACATGCACTTTTACGTCATCATTAATATTACTATAATTGGCATAGAATCGAATATCATTTTCGTGTTTGATATACTAGTTTTAAGATATTAGTAGTCTAGATTCAACCATGGGTTCCTAATTTTTAATATTTAAAAGACAGTAAGTCTGAAATTTCCTTTATACAATGAAATAGAATTGATTACTGCATTTTGTTTCCTATGACATTCTAAAAAAAAAGAATATTTTATAATAATAATAATAATAATAATAATAATAATAATATGAAATTAAACGCTTTAAGTAATAGCAACATAGTTTGTAGTAACATCTAATTATATTTATATCTTTTAGTAATTTAATTGTTAGACGACCAGAAGTTATTTATTTCTTGGTTGTTAATTTTATTGCTGTTATGATGCTATTTGATACATATCAGTCTTCCATACATAAGCAATATAAAATATATTATTTTTTATCCCCCAAGATTATGTACTAGAAAAAAAATTGTTCTATTTTAACCTTACATCAAAAGAAAACTTGGAAGTGATAAATATAGAAGCGTATATAAACTGAGATATCTTCTAACATTACTGCATATTAATGTAATTACTTTACCGCTAATTCGCTTATATTTCATATATCTTTCGAATCATCAAATAATTTCTCAAGTGAGCTGATATACTACTGATATCTTTCATCGTAGGGGAAAATTTGTTGCATTTAGATATGTAACTGGGAACAATTGCAACCAGACAAAGCCGTAGCGAGAAATTTTCCAAAGAAGAGGGTAGGTGGATGGTACCTCTCTTCAACTCATATCTCAACACTAATACAGCAACTCTTACATATATATGTATGTCAGGTTTAAAAATAGGTGTTAAGAATTAAGAGAGTTATAATTAAAAATAGTTAGAACTCATTAACGATAGCGTAATAAGAGAAAGACACACCCTCGAGCGCAGGGCCGTAGCCAGAAATTATTTTCGGAGGGGGGCCAAGGGAGAAAGACATCTTTATTTGTGAATGATACTTCAACTGATGTAAGGGAAAGCACTGTATTTTCAGAATACAGTGCCAGAAATACAGTGTTGTATTTCCGGCCAGCGGCCTAGCAAAACTTTTATGGTCCCAGCGGTTTTTCTCTAAGAGAATAACTGTCCTTGTTCATGAACAGCTAGACAGATAGCACATAAACACACAAACGTGGGACAGTCTATCTACAAAATGGTCTTTCAAAGTTTCGGGGGAGGACCAGTCCCCCAAATCCCTCCCCCTGCCTACGGCCCTGCTCTAGCGGAACTATAGACAGAGTAAAGAGCTGAAGCGGAAGTAGACATAGGAATTTGCTTAGGTAGCAACGCGAAAAAAGACAGCTCTGAGCGGGAACTCGGGTTGATAGCATCCACTACGCTTGTCTTGGCAAAATATGAGAACAAAAAATAGCTAAATGACATAGCCATGGACAGAAGGATTACAGTAAAGAAGTTTTTATATATGAAATCAAATGTGTCTTCCCTGCCTTAACCACTCGTCCGTGTCATGTATATAGCAATCTTTATGGGGGATTATAATCTTTCACCACTGCAAACAACAAAATTCATTATTGCATGTTAGTTTTCAATTATTTTTCAATTCAAACCAATTCAATTATTTTTTCTTTTTGCTTGGACGTGGTCATGATTGTTAAATATACTAACTATAAGGCAATAGATGTCTAGATTCAACCATGAGTTTCTCAATTTTAATGTTTAAAAGACAATAATTAGTCCAAAATTCTATGCATACGATGAAATGGAATTGATTACGTCTTACTCTGTTTCCAACATTTAAAAAAAGTAGAAAACTTTGCAATGATAATAATAATATCATCATCATTTTTATTACTAAATTAAACTAAAAACTCCACTTAATAACAGCATGATGTATAGTAACCTCAAATATAAATTTTAGTAATATAATTCTTAAGCTATTAGAAGCAGGGCTTCGAACCGTAATTTTTTTGTTCCGGTTTTCGTTCCGGTTCAACTAAAAAATTAATATCGGTTCAGTTCCGGTTTTCGCTCCGCCAAAAATAACGGTTTTCGGTTCAGTTCCAAATGAATAATTTCATTTTATGTATATTCTTATTTGTACTAAAAATATAATTCTATCATAAACAAAAAATGTAATTCTATCAAAATTTAGAAGATTTTATTCTTTTTTTAATTGGTACATTATGTGAATTGATACAAACAGCAGGCCTAATGAAATACTACTATTACGAAACATTTGAATCGCCGCCATTACCAAACACCCATTTGATGCGCAGAAGATTTGATAGATGCTTCATGCTACGTCACTTAGGGCCTCTCCTGTCTATTTACTCCTCCCTGATCTAAACAGTCTATACAAACATCCGTGGATGATCTCATGCTGAGATGTGAAAAATAAAATATAACTCGATATTTTTCTTAAAAAATCATCTATACTTCTAGTTTAATCAACTGAATTAAATATGTCTTCTACAAGTAGTTTCATGCGAAACTGAAACAGAAAAATGCTAGTGAATATCAAAATAGGAAATCGAGAAGCAGTATACATGTAATGATAATTATAAAGTTGACGTTAAATTAGAAAATATTGATAAGTTGGTAACAGTAACAAAATGACTGAAAGATATATCGAACCGAAATAAACCGATATTTTTTTTCGGTTCAGTTCCGGTTTTCGTTCCGACCAAAATAACGGTTTTTTCCGGTTTCCGGTTTTCGGTTCAGTTCCGGTTCGAAGCCCTGATTAGAAGTCAGTTTAATGAGGAATTTGCACATGTGGGGGATTCGAACAACTTAGTGTTTTTCTGGTAATTTCAGACTCGTAGATTCCAAAAATGTTCTCAAAAATGTAAAAAACTGGGTCCATCATTTAAAAAATTAATTTTAAAGTTAAGCGAAAATCACGTGACATCAAAAAGCTCCGTGATTGGTTGTGATGTCATCGTTCATGCAGACCAATATTTTTGTATTGCTTTTAAGCGCGCACTATTTTCCGATTTTGTTTTTGCAAGTTCCTGAAATTTTCTAGCTATCAAAATTTATTTTTATTTAAACCTGAAGGTTTATTTTATCGATCTAGATAGCTTAGTTATCTCAATTTGTCATAAATGTCTCTTCTACCTGGATTTACCAATCAGACAACCTCCCGAAAATTGACAGCATGTCAATGTTTTCTTTCTTGGCAAAAAAACCCGGATTTTATGGGAGCAGAAATACGAGGAATTAAAACCCAAAGGTGTGTAAAATCATTTATATTTTTTTTCCAATTTTACTTAACATGTATTAATACTTTATTCATGCTAAACACAGCTCTTTTGTTTGTAAACACAAACAAGTCAAATAAATATACATATATCATATACATACACATTTGTAGTTGCATCGTTTTTTATAAATAGAGACGGATGTAATATTAAAATAAAAATTAGAGGAGTATTTTTTGTGAGACCGGTCTCATTAGCCTTCGTGTTGCAAAAAGTAGACCGTAGCATTCCAAAACCAAACCAAAACAAAATCAATTCTTAGATATTTTAAATATGATGAAAAGAAATTTAAAATCTTTAAATGGCTTTACTTAATTATTTATACATTTTTAAATAGCAATACAATTTTATTGCCTTTAATATTAATGTCAAATTAAAAAATGTATAAAATTTCTCAAATTAAATTTAATTTTTAAAGTAATATAATTATTAAGTATTTTAAAAATATTATACTTTTTTTTTTCAAATTAGTCACCAATTTAATCGAAAAATATCACTGTTACATTTGATACATAAGAAAGTATGCATCTCTGAAGAAAATATTTATAATACCTTGAAAATACATAACTTTCCCCTCCCCCGAGTTATTTATTAGATAATTATATGCTTTAGATATTTATATGTTTTTCGATATTTATATGCTTTATAAAATATTTATTGTACTTGAACTCTGTGATAATACTCGAAAATTAGCAGTTTTAAAAGTTAAATAGCAGTGGTTAATCAACAATCCTTTTAAAGGTATAGATGTATTTTATATACTTTAATTGTTCTAAAATAGTAATATTTAAACAAATGCAAGCATTTATTTTGTGAAAAATGATCTTCACAAACCCATAGAGATGATTTATATGATAATTTGAGGTTTAATTTCTCATCCCTTTTCATCTCAGTTGTCCAGATTTTACGTGTATGTGGGTCTTTTGGGACGCTGAAAAATATCTTCTCATTGCAATTAGTTGTTGTATTTTTACAGAGTGGCACAATACAATATTTAGAGTATGATTTTTTAATGCCAGACATAACAAAAAAATGCTATTATATGCGATACTTTACACAAAAAACAAATTTAAAAGTCGCCTTTTAACATGTAAACAGCATAGGAGCTCGGTGTTTACATGAACGATGACGTCACAAACACGGCGGAGATAAAGTAGCGTTTTTGAGAGACGTTAAAGAGTCCGCTATAAAACCCATTAGAAATCACTCATTAGGCCCCCAAATGAAAGAAAAATAGCTACTGTCCTGCTTACTTTTTTGTCTTCTATCGTTTAAAATCAAAATTAGAAAACGTGAAAATTCCTCATTCTTGGTTATTACAGTTTACTCCGCTTTATATGATAAGTTTGGGACACCGTGATTTTGATAACAATAAATGATATGCAGAATTAGGTAAATTTACCCCCCTCCCTGTAATTCACATGTACTAAATTTCTGTGAATTCTCTTGTAAACAATATTTTCGCGTTTCTTCCATCACTGGAACCAATCATTTGTTGCAACAAAATCTTTTTTTCCCACTTGAGCAGCTAAAACTTTTGCTTTTTGTTTCATAAGGGGTCCGTTGACTGGAGCACCACGTTCTCGAACATTTTCAAACCAAATTCGTAGAGCCTTTTCAACTTGCTCATCTTTACCAACTCCATTACGTTTGCACTCCGTATTTTTATTTTGTTTATCTCTTCTAGTGAGTTCATCCCGATTTTTCAAAATTTTGCACAATAGAGGCTGAGAACTGTTTAACACTTTGACTGCCAAGCAAAAATTGCAAATGTTCACAACGGGGCCAAACTTTTTTTTTGTGTAATTTGTATTTTTTCAACATAAAACTATATATAAAAACAATATTTCAAAACAAACAATATTTTAAAACAAACTCTCTCTATTTATATATATTCCCTTTTTTGTTGCATGTTCCAAATATTTAATTTTTCATAAAACTTAGCTCATAAAATCGTCACATATACCAATTTGCACAAACCACGTATACCTAACACATCGTAGGGAGCCCAACAATCAAACTCCAATACGATTTTCATGTAACTGATAACATCTTTGATAGCCATGGCTTGAAGTGTTAAAACACCATGGCTATCATATCGGATAGCCAGTGTCTCAACGGAAATATCACTGGATATCACATATGATAGCCATGGCAGTCAAAGTGTTAACTGCTCTGCAGAATTGCGCCGACTCACTTCTGGTAACCTGTCATGATGATTTAAAATTTCTTTTGTTTTAATGTTAAATCATTTTGCTTTCTGGATTCAATATTTACAAGCTGCAAGCGAGCAAGGCATAAAATGCGAATATGTTTCTTCTCAGTTCCAATAAGAATGTGTTGCCTTCTGCTTATGTGACACACATTGACCATCATCAAGGTGTGCGTATTTCTGAAAAATTCCAGGAACCTGAAATTTCCTACTCGTTTGGTCATTCTCCATTTCCTTAGGTGGAAGAGGAGAATTCTCAAATTCAAACAATAGCGAAGGGAACGAAAAGAATGGTTTTCTTTTGAATTTATTGGGAATATTCCTTTGCCAGTTAAAACGAGGTTCGGAAACTGATAACATTAACCGACGTAACGATCACATAAAGAGATAATTTTAACATACAAATGACTAGAGAAAATCGGGACCAAGTGATTTCGATAACAATAAGCGATTGATAACATTAACCGAGATCACATTAAGCGGAGTCCACTGTACTTTTATTGATGTTATTGTGTGTGATGTTATTGATCATTCCTTAGGTGGAAGAGGAGAATTCTCAAATTCAAACAATAGCGAAGGGAACGAAAAGAATGGTTTTCTTTTGAATTTATTGGGAATATTCCTTTGCCAGTTAAAACGAGGTTCGGAAACTGATAACATTAACCGACGTAACGATCACATAAAGAGATAATTTTAACATACAAATGACTAGAGAAAATCGGGACCAAGTGATTTCGATAACAATAAGCGATTGATAACATTAACCGAGATCACATTAAGCGGAGTCCACTGTACTTTTATTGATGTTATTGTGTTAATTTTGATGCATATCAATTCTATAAATAAATAGTATAAAATATTTTTTCTGGTACAAAGGTTATGAACTAACAACAATATGTTCCATTTTAAGCATGTGTTAAATAAAAAGAAAACTTAAAAGTGATGGACTGAAAAGAGTATATATATTGAAATATCTCCTTTCATTAACGCATACTAATGTAATCGCCTTATCGTTAATTTTATATATCTATCTTATCAAATAATTTGTATTCAATGCAACTAAAGCAAGCTGATTTATTGCTATTATTTTTCATCGTAATATGCACTTTGTTGCCTTTAGATATATAACTGGTAACAATTGTAGTCAGCCAAAGGTGTAGTAAGAAATTTTTCAACCAATTTCATTTTTTCTCTTTTTGCTGCATGGATATGTTCAGAATTGTTATTTATACTAGTTTTACACTTAAAAAAAATACATTTGTTCATCTGCATAAAAGTCTTGAATATAAAAATTAAAATTTCTCTTACACATGCAAAAAAAAACTTTTTATTTGTAATTTTTGTCCTGAATTCAAGTATATCATTTTTTAAATTTATGTAATTTGTGTAGAATTTTTTAAAATTTATACTGCTATTATAATACATTTCATTAA
This sequence comes from Pardosa pseudoannulata, assembly GCA_032207245.1. Taxonomy (NCBI): domain Eukaryota; kingdom Metazoa; phylum Arthropoda; class Arachnida; order Araneae; family Lycosidae; genus Pardosa; species Pardosa pseudoannulata. Next base: position 75,842,660 of record CM063502.1, on the reverse strand, counting down.
CTCGATTACTGTTACTGATTATTTATTTAATCAAAGAGCTATGTAATATTTAGCAAGCTCTGAAAATTAGCAAGCTCTGAAAACCTTTTATTTGTAATTTTTGTTTTGAATTCAAGTATATCATTTTTTAAATTTATGTAATTTATATAGAAGTTTTTTAAATTTATACTGCTATTATAATACATTTCATCAACTCGATTACTGTTACTGATTATTTATTTAATCAAAGAGCTATGTAATATTTAGCAAGCTCTGAAAATTAGCAAGCTCTGAAAACTTTTTATTTGTAATTTTTGTCCTGAATTCAAGTATATCATTTTTTAAATTTATGTAATTTGTGTAGAATTTTTTAAAATTTATACTGCTATTATAATACATTTCATTAACTCGATTACTGTTACTGATTATTTATTTAATCAAAGAGCTATGTAATATTTAGCAAGCTCTGAAAATTACGCAATTCCCAAGGAACTCCCCAAAGCTCAAATGCTAAACACTAGTTACAAAACTTCAACTCACTCCTATAAGCTGTATTATATTCGAAAGACGATTTAGTCAAATGAATTCAATACAGAAAAAGTGAATATTTCATCCATAATGTTTAGTGATTTACTTGAATTTCGAAAACAAACATAATATGATTTTTAATTTATGTCTAGTAATTTATATAAAATTTTACAAATTTTATACTGTCATTAATATATCTTTGATTAGGGCAATTATTCATTATTTATTATAAATTAATTGAAGAGCTTTGCTATGTTTTAGTATACCCTGAAAGCTACATAATTCCTAAAGAAATTCACGAAGTTAATATTTTGGAAACCTTTCCTATAAATTTTGCTGAATATGAAAGAGGCTTTAGACTCATAAATTAAATTTGCACATAAAAAGAAGAGTCAGATTGATAGTAGGGAACATTTCAAATATAAAGATTATTAGTTTGATTAGATAAAAAAGTATATCCTGGAAGGAAGAGTACCCACATTTTTAAAAGCGTAAAAAGCAGTATGTTACTGAAAAATTTACTAATTCATGTACCATACAGCATACATTGTTTTTCTATGTAGCCCCTTCCTTTCTTAATGAACTTCAGGAGTCGATGGTTGTGTTTTCTTAAAACTTCGTCAAAATGCCTTTCTGGTTCATTGTTTGAAGCACTCTGGACCTTATGGACTGAAAACTGTATTCCATTCACGCAAGATTTCAGAGAGGTGGAAAGATGAAATTCTGAAGGCGCCATACAGGCCTATAAGCGGGATGGGTGATGGTCATAAACCATCAGCTTTCGTGTTATAAGATGCAATATGCCATTAAAACTATATATTATTTTATCACATCTGGGTTTCATTCCTCAAAACGTTTGTACACTTAGAGATGAGCATGAAAGGTTTCACCAGGGTATCGCTATATTTGAAAAGTGTTTAAGTGGAAGATGGAAAGGGAAGTATGCTAGCTGTATGTTGCTGGTTTGTTATCAGAGACACATCAACAGATGTCTACAAGAAAAAAACGTAAAAAAAAAAATCATTTTAGTGTTTGAGTTTTCTTTTATCAAGCCTGTATTACATTTCTCTGTAAGCAGTTTTTATAAATGTGAAATGTGGGTCTTCTACAAAAATGAAACGTGATGGCTATTTTGGTTTTGATACATGAATCAAGCACCTTTTGTTTGTATAGAACCCCAAAGTTTTATCTAAAGGACAGAGAGCACATTCAAATTAGTGTGATCTTACGACCAAATGAGTCCAAGAACTGTTTTGTAGAGTTGGTTGAGTGGTTACGAGCATTACGTGCATTGTCGTTCAAGAAACACATTTTCTTCGTTAACATTTTACTTATTGTGTTATGTATTGCCGGTTGAAACAAAAGTTATGAAACCAGATTACGCTTTTCAGTTGGCAGACGAATCGGAATCAAGGCACTAATTTAAACACAGCTACAAGATTTTTTCCATCGACTGAAACAAACGAATGCACATTCTATTCCCAAGACTTTTACTCTGATCACAGGGCAGCCACCTTTACGAAAAATTTTTCTTTGAGCATCATAGGCTCAGTATTGTTAGTTTCTAGATACCCCTCGTACTTCTAAAGAATTGAGACACTTAGCCAATGGTCACAAAATGGTAATAAACAAGAATCACATTACAGATAATCCACCATAAAAAAAAAAAAAGGGAAGAAGTCCAACAGAAAACCAAATAGCTGTTTGAAAATGTTCTTAAAATATTAATACTATTTTAAATATTGAAACAAAGATTAACTATTTATATTTTTTATTATCATGTTCTTTTTTAAATAATAATATTATTGTTATGAAAACATTAAATTTTAAGCTGACTGGTTCTTAAAAGACTTCAATCTCATCATTGATTATTGTTATGATATTTGACTTATTTATCACTAAAATATAAATAAATAATAAATATGAGACAATTTTCGTCAAGCTGTCAAACGTTACAAATTCTTTGATGCATATTGTGTGTGTATGTATTCACACACACACACACACACACACACATATATATATATATATATATATATATATATATATATATATATATATATATATATATATATATATATATATAATATATATATATATATATATATATATATATATATATATATATATATATATATATATATAGAGAGAGAGAGAGAGAGAGAGAGAGAGAGTGAAATCGATGGATAGATACACGTATAGTATGTGAGTGTGTGTATGTATATTGATTCTGAATTACCTTTCTTTTTGTGGTTTTATAATTTATAATTCTTTTCATCTTCTTCATGGAGAATTATCTCTCTGCATAATATTCCCGAATAATGATACATTATTTTTTATATCAAATCTACAAACAATTTCACTGTCGTTATTTTCAATTGAATACACCAATGGCAGTAAGGGTTGCCTACTGCTATTTTTCGAATACAGATGATCTCTAGGACAATCTTTGAAGCTATCATAACGAAATATCGCCACAGATGTCCATTTCTTTTAACCTATCTCCATAAATCCTATCGTATCCTTCGTGACCTATCTTTGTATTCTGTAAGTTACAATACAAAGTCATTAACTATATCGTAGAAATTATCCGATTTTAATTTTCCGTTTCAGTGCAGACAGATATATACCTCTGATACTCTAATACGGTCTGACTTCAGCATTGAAGGTTTTTATCTTTTAAGGGTGGAGTCATTAGGTTTTCTACGTTTTTAAGCAATGGCACATGACAGAAAGGAATACTGCTGTCTTTCTTATACAGACGGTGTTTCGGACCATGTTGCATGAAGATCATAAATATAGCTACCAATGGAACATTTCATATCTTCCATTTCTACATATCTCAATTAATGTATTTAAATATATATGTAAATATATTACAGCTTTCATTTGTTTTTCAATCAAACAAACTTTTGTAAAATTTGCGATTGCGTATTTTTATCTTTTATAGTCATTACTAATCTTTTCAATTTCATCAACTTTGTTTCGCTAATTTTAGTTGATATATGATGATTACCCATATTTAAGTAGATAGCTAAATCTCCAGGCTCTGGTTTACGTTGATATTTGTGTTGAGCTGTTTTCTTCGAGAGATCTTCAAAACACAAAGGGGTACTACATGATAGGCACAAAATACAACACAAAGAGTTTCTGTATATTATAATTACCCATTAAAAGCAAACAGTTCTAATTTAGCAACACATTGTTTAAAAGCAATTCGTTTAAGAATGACTCAAATTTACAATGCAATGGCTTATAACGTAAGACAAAATTCTAATAGGAGCTGGAAAAATGCAGCTCTGAAATTCCTCTAAATTATTGCTAGTCTTTGTAATACATTACTGTATTATAAAAATTTAAACTCGTAGTGTATTTATATTAGATTGACAAAAAATAATACTCTTTGAGGAAGAATATATCTAGCATGATAGATGCATTCAAGACTAAACAGCAATAGGGATTGTAAATTTAGATTTTTTTTTAAATTTATCGGTGATTTGGCAATTGAAAATCTCAATATCGGTTTATCAGTAATTTACAGGTAAAATTTTCCGAGAAAATAACATAAAAAGTAGGTAACAGATACTAAATGATTATAACATTTTTGGTTTGTACACTTTATTTCAAAGACAGTTACTAAATAGTAATTAATATAAATGGTGAACATTTATAACTAGAAAAAATATTCGGCTATAAAAAAATTTATTTACTTATCGATTCATTAAAACATCAATGACACATTAAAAAACGCTATGATTGTATATCAAACGTATATAAGATAACACATATTTTATAGATAGTTTTAATAGATGAAATTTTTTTTAAAAAATATGTTCATAAAATATTCATTTTGGTGAAAGTTTTGTTATCTAACGAAGGCTTAATTTTGGTGCAATAAAATCTACCTTCTAAAAATAATTTCCCTAGTTCCACACTCATAGAATAGCTTTATACGACACGAATATCGTACATAAAAACTTAGAGTAAAATGTTTCTTATTTGAGAATTATCGGTAAAATATTTTTATTTACTAGTACGTATTTATCGTATATTTTGCAGTTATTGAGAAAATTTAGTAAACAATTGCTATTAATTTTTACTTGCATAATTTATGTTGCGATGATTACCATCACTTTATTGGAAAGTTTGTTTTAAATTTAAATATTTGATGTTTTAATTAGATAAACAACAAACGTTTAAGAGTTTATAAAAAATATTTAGTTTATTGTAAAAAAATTTAAAATTTTAGAAATCCTGGAACTGTTATTATCTTCCATTTTGAATCTTTACGTGTTCACTGGTGATTCACTGGTAAAGGAAATTATTACCATATATTTGTTATATCAGTAGTAAAAATTCTTTTGTAAGCTCCCTATAAAACAATTTTGATAAGATTCCAATAAGGTAAAAACTCTTCTGACTCATTACTTATCTCTGGAATATTTTGGTTCTTCTCAATAATATTACAACTGCCGTATAGTCATAATGAATTCAGAACGATGGACTTATGAATTAATACTTAGGGATTTTTCTATACTATCATACATTTTAAATATCAAAAATAATAACCCTAAGTTATTTATTGTGGCATTCTACAGCATTTTTTCATCTATTCTCTACATTTTTCTCGATAGTCATTTTAAAGTAATTTATTTTTTAAAATTCCTTATAGAACTGAAATGGAACTTGTACCAATGAAGGAAAAATAAACTAATTTTCTTATTTTATTCGTTACAATTCTAAATCTCAAAAGAAATTGCTGTTACGTATTATTCCATTTTTATATCTTACACTCCGACCAAAGAATGAAATCTCCAAAGAACAGTAACCATTATTTGGATATCAAATTTTTCTGGACAGTTATTGTAATGCTAATTATTATTTGATGTTCTCTATAACCAAAACGGAACGTTGCACCAATGAATAAAAAAAACCCTCATTTATTATTTTATTTTTTACAATTATAAATATCAAATGAAGTTGGTGCTATCGAATTTGCATATTATTGTCGATGCACACGATATAAAAGAGTAATACAATTATTACCTTATATATTGATAAAAAGCTGCAAACCTCGTAACAGCAGCCAGTACTATGTGAATTTTACGTGTTATCTGGACCACATTATAATACTATTATTCGAAAATTTGTATAAAGAAATGAGAATGTAATACCATTGAAGGAAAAAAAATATTTATATTATTTTATTTGTTACAATTTTAAATCTCAAATGAAATTGATCTTATATGCCACTTTTATAGCTTGTAGCCCGAGAAAAGATGCAAACCTCTCAAGAATATCCAGCACTATCTGAATTTTACATTTTTCTGGACAGTCATTATAATGCTAATTATCACCTGAAGTTTTTTCTATAACCGAAACGGAATGTTGTACGAATGAAATTTTTTAAAATTTTTTTATTCATTACAATTATAATTCTCAAATGAAATGGGTGCTATAGATAGGTATATTTATGTCGATGTACAAGAAATAAAAGCGTAATACAATTATTACGCTTTTATAACTTGTACATCGATAAAAATCTGTAAACCTCGTAAAAGCAACTAGCATTATGTGATTTTTACATGTTATCTGGACCACATGATAATACTAACTGTTATTTGAAATTTTGTATAACGAAATGGGACTAAATACCAATGAAGGAAAAAAATATTTATATTATTTTATTTGTTACAATTTTAAATCTCAAATGAAATTGGTCTTATATGTCACTTTTATATCTTGTATCCCGAGAAAAGATACAAACCTCTGAAGAACATCCAGCACTATCTGAATTTTATATTTTTCTGGATAGTCATTATAATGCTAATTATCATCTGAAATTTTTTCTATAACTAAAACGGAACGTTGTACAAATGAAAGAAAAAATATTTTTATTGTTTTATTCATTACAATTATAATTCTCAAATGAAATGGTTGCTTAGAATAGGCATATTTTTGTCGGTGTACAAGAAATGAAAGCGTAATACAATTATTACACTATTATACATTGTACATTGATAAAAAATGCAAACGTTGAAAAAGCAGCCAGCACTATGAGAATTTTACATGCTATCTGGACCTCATTGTAATACTATAATTCGAAAATTTGTATAACGAAATGGAATGTATTACCACTGAAGGTAAAAAAATATTTAAATTATTTTATTTGTTACAATTTTAAATCTCAAATGAAATTGGCCTTATATGCCACTTTTATACCTTGTATCCCAATAAAAGATGCAAACCTCTCAAGAACATCCAGCACTATCTGAATTTTACATTTTTCTGGACAGTCATTATAATGCTAATTATCATCTGAAATTTTCTCTATAACCGAAACGGAACGTTGCACGAATGAAAGAAAAAAATTTTATTATTTTATTTATTACAATTATAATTCTCAAATGAAATGGGTGCTATAGATAGTCATATTTTTGTCTATGTACAAGAAATAAAAGCGTTATATAATTATTAGACTTTTATACCTTGTACATTGATTAAAAGCTGCAAACCTTGAAAAAGCAGTCAGCATTATATGAATTTTACATGTTACCTGGACCACATTATAATACTATTATTCAAAAATTTGTATAACGAAATGGAATCTAATACCATTGAAGTACAAAAAAATATTTATATTATTTTATTTGCTACAATTTTAAATCTCAAATGAAATTGGTCTTATGCCACTTTTATATCTCGTATCCCGAGAGAAGATGCAAACCTCTCAAGAATATCCAGCACTATCTGAATTTTACATTTTTCTGGACAGTCATTATAATGCTAATTATCATCTGAAATTTTCTCTATAACCGAAACGGAACGTTGCACGAATGAAAGAAAAAAATTTTATTATTTTATTTATTACAATTATAATTCTCAAATGAAATGGGTGCTATAGATAATCATATTTTTGTCTATGTACAAGAAATAAAAGCGTAATACAGTTATTACGCTTTTATACCTTGTACATTGATAAAAAGCTGCAAACCTTGTAAAAGCAGTACTTAGCTAGTTAAGTACTGCTTTTATAAAAGTACTATGTGAATTTTACAAGTTATCTGGACCACATTATAATACTAACTATTTTTTGAAATTTTGTAGAATGAAATGAGACGAAATACCAATAAAGGAAAAAATGTTGCATTATTTTATTCGTTACAATTATAAATCTCAAGTGAAATTAGTGTTATATGTATTAATCCACTTTTATATCTTGTATCTCGATAAAAGATGCAAACCTCTCATGAACATCGAGCACTGTCTAAATTTTACATTTTTCTGAACAATCACTATTATGTTAATTATGATTTGAAATTTTCTCTATAACCGAAAAGGAACGTTGTACCAATGAAGGATAAAAAAAACTATTTTTATTATTTTATTCATTACAACTATAACTCTCAAATGAAATGGGTACTATCAAATAGGTATATTATTGTCGATGCACACGGTATAAAAGCGTAATACAATTATAACGCTTTTATACCTTGTACATTGGCAAAAGTTGAAAACCTCGATTAAGCAAGCACTATGTAATTTTTAATTATTTATTATCTGGACCACTTTATAATACTTACTACTATTTGAAATTTTGTATAACGAAATGAAACGAAATGCCAATGAAGGAAAAAAAACTATTTGTATTATTTTATTCATTACAATTTTATAAATCTTAAGTAAAATCGGTGTTTTATATACATATATGCCTTAACTCACTTTTATATCTTGTATCTCGAGAAAAGATGCAAACCTCTAAAGAACATTTAGTACAGTCTGAATTTTATATTTTTCTGGATAATCATTATCATGCTAATTATCATGCTGAATTTTCTCTATAACCGAAACAGAAAGTTATACGGATGAAAGAAAAAAAATATTTTTATTATTTTATTCATTACATTTATAATTCTCAAATGAAATGGCTGCTATAGAATAGGCAAATTTTGTCGATGTACAAGAAATAAAAGCGTAATGCAATTATTACGCTTTTATATCTTGTACATTGATAAAAAGCTGCAAACCTCGTAAAAGTAACTAGCACTATGTAAATTTTACATGTTATCTGGACCACATTATAATACTAGATATTATTTGAAATTTTGTGTAACGAAATGGGACGAAATACCAATGAAGAAAAAAAATATGTGCCTTATTTTATTGGTTACAATTATAAATCTCAAGTGAAATTAGTCTTATATGTATTTTTTATCCCACTTTTATATCTTGTATCTCGATAAAAGATCCAAAACTCTCTTGAACATCGAACACTGTCTAAATTTTACATTTTTCTGAACAGTCATTATAATGTTAATTATCATTTGAAATTTTCTCTATAACCGAAATGGAACGTTGTACCAATGAAGGAAAAAAAAGACTATTTTTATTATTTTATTCATTACAACTGTAACTCTCAGATGAAATGGGTACTATAGAATATGTATAATATTCTCGATGTACAAGATATAAATTAATATTATAACGCTTTTATACCTTGTTATAAAAAATTATACCTGTACATTGCCAAAAGCTGCAAACCTCGAAAATTAAGACAGCACTATCTAAATTTTAAATTTTATCTCAATCATCTTATAATACTTACTACTATTTGAAATTTTGTATAACGAAATGAAACGAAATGCGAATGATGGAAAAGAATATTTGTATTATTTTATTGGTTACAATTTTACAAATCTGGAGTGAAATCGGTGTTTTATATACATATATGCCTTAACCCACTTTTATATCTTGTATCCCGAAAAAAGATGCAAACCTCTCAAGAACATCCAGCTCTGCCTGAATTTTACATTTTTCTGGACAGTCATTATAATGCTAATTATCATCTGAGGTTTTCTCTATAACTGAAACGGAACGTTGTATGAATGAAAGAAAAAAATTATTATTTTATTCATTACAATTATAATTCTCAAATGAAATGGGTGCTATAGATAGGCATATTTTTGTCTATGTACAAGCAATAAAAGATTAATACAATTATTACACTTTTATAACTTGTACATCGATAAAAAGCTGTAAATCTCGTAAAAGCAGCTAGCACTGTGTGAATTTTACATGTTATCTGAACCACATTATAATACTAACTATTATTTGAAATTTTGTATAACGAAATGGGACGAAATACCAATGAAGGAAAAAAATATTTGTATTATTTTATTCGTTACAATTATAAATTTCAAGTGAAATTAGTGCTATACGTATTAACCCACTTTTATATCTTGTATCTGGATTAAAGATGCAAACCTCTCAAGAACATCCAGCACTATCTAAATTTTACAGTTTTCTGAACAGTCATTATAATGTTAATTATCACTTAAAATTTTCTCTATAACCGAAATGGAACGTTGTACCAATGAAGGAAAAAAAAACTATCTTTATCGTTTTATTTATTGCAACTATAACTCTCAAATAAAACTCTAAAAAAATATCGAATAGGTATATTATTGTCGATGAACAAGATATAAAAGCGTAATAACGCTTTTATCCCTTGTACATTAGCAAAAGCTGCAAACCTCGAAAATTAAGCCAGCACTATGTAAATTTTAAGTTTTATCTAGATAATCTTATAATACTTACTATTATTTGAAATTTTGTATAACAGAATGAAACAAAATGCCATTGAAGGAAAAGACTATTTGTATTATTTTATTCGTTACAATTTTATAAATCTGAAGTGATATGCCTTAAGTCAATTTTATATGTTGTATCTCGAGGAAAGATGCAAACCTCTAAAGAACATTTAGCATGTCTGAATTTTATATTTTTCTGGACAGTCATTATCATGCTAATTATCAAGTGGAATTTTCTCTATAACCGAAATGGAAAGTTGTAGTTGTACCAATGAAAAAAGTTATTTATATTATTTTATACATTGCAATTATAACTCTCAAATGAAATGGGTGCTATCGAATAGGCATATTATTGTCAATATTTAAGACATAAAATAATGCAATTAATACGCTTTCATATCTTGTACATTGATATGAAATCGTAATAATTGTATTACGCTGAAAACCTCGAAAATGCAGCCTGCACTATGTGAATTTTTCATTTTATCTATAACTCTATACCCCATTATAACACTGATTAATATTTGAAATTATGTGTATAACCGAAATGGAATGTAGTAACAATGAAGGAAAATATTTTTATTATTTTTTTTCGTTGCAATTATAAATCTAAAACTTAATCGGTATCATACAATTAAACCGCTTTTAATCTTGCACCCCGTGAAAAGATGCAAACTTCGAAATGACGATTAGCCCTATTTGAATTTTACATTTTTTAGACAGTCATTAAAATTCTAATTATTGGTTGAAAATTTCTCTATAACCGAAATGAAACGTAGTTCCAATGAAAGAAAAAGAAAACTGTTTTTCTTGTTTTAATCGTTAAAATTATAAACCTCAAATGAAATCGGTGATATCGAATACGCATTATTGCACTTTTAGATCCTGTACACCGACCAAAGATGCAAGCCTCGAAGAATAGCCAGCACTGTCTGCCTTGCCGAACACCACCTCACTTCTCCTGACACGAGCACAGGTTGTCTAATTCGAGTCAAGTTCTTGTCCCGAGAAAAAAATAATAACTACAACACTATCTCCCCTATTCAGTCGTGCCTATAATCAAATGGCGGCCTTCGCCGCGCATACGTAATAGGGGCCGGAAAGGTTAGGGGGGGCTGGGAACGTTCTTGATTAAGTCATCTTCTTCGTGACGTCACTGGTGACAGCCACTAGATCCAGATTAGCATCACGTACGAGAGGGGATGGCTGCAAGAGTGGAATAGTTATCGCCAAGCGTTGGCGAAGAATTCTTACTACGAAAAATGAAAGCACGATTAATGGTGCGATTAGTGTTTGAGTAGTAAAAAAAGAAAAAAAAATCATAATTTCGTTTTTTTTTTATATCTGCATTGTGGATTAGTAACAGTACTATAAAATGGCCGATTTCAGAAATTTTTTTTAAATTATAGTTATGGTATTCGTATAATTGAATTCATAAGTTTTTTTTCATAGTATTATTCAATTTTTTCATAGTAAGAATTCTTCGAATTCTTACTATGAAAAAATGAAAGCACGATTAATGGTGCGATTAGTATTTGAGTAGCAAAAAAATAATAATAATAATAATTTCGTTTTTTAAAAATTTGTATCGTGGATTAGTTACAGTACTATAAAATGGTGGATTTCAGATATTTTGTTTAAAGTTATTGTTATGGTATTCGTATAATTGAATTCATAAGTTTTTTTCATAGTATTATTAAATTTTTTCACAGTAAAAATTCTTCGAATTCTTACTATGAAAAAATGAAAACACGATTAATGGTGCGATTAGTATTTGAGTAATGAAAAAAGAAAAAAAATCATAGTTTCGTTTATCTTTTAAATCTGCATCGTGGATTAGTAACAATACCATAAAATGGCGGATTTGAGATATTTTGTTTAAAATTATTGTTATGGTATTCATATAATTGCGGATGATCAGAGGTGTGATATTCTTGTAAGCAGTAGAAAACAATGACATTTTTGTTTTTAAAGCTCTGTACTGTTAATTAGTAACAGAATTAAAAATTGACGTGTTTTAGAATTTTTTATGTTTAAGATTAAAAATACGGTATTCGCATAATTGTGGATGACCAGTAATGCTGTTAGTGTTTATGAGTCAGAAAAAGTAACAAGTACTAAATGCATGTATTTTTTTTATCTGAGTTTTTATATTTCAAGACAAATTACTGAATAAAAATTCATGTAAAATATGAACATATGAACCTAAAAAAATGTTCAGTAATAAAATTAATCTATTTATTAATTAATTTATTAAAATAGCGATGAATGATTAAAAAACGCTATAATTGAATCTTTAGCATGTAAATGATTTTAACTCATTATTCAACGATTACAATTCATATGTAATCCACAGTAATCCGTAACTCATTTTATAAGATACTAGAGTAATACAATATCAATATTATGAGACAATAAACATAATATATAAGTATAATTCATATTAAGGTCAAGACATTTATTGGCTGAATAAACTGACAATTACGGAAATTTAACAAATGAACTTTATTTAATCATATTGAAATTTTTAACGAAAATAAAGGAACTTATTATAATGAACTTATACAACCTTTTTTGTTTCAAAAAATGTTGATCCAAAAAGGTAAACTCAAAAGAGGTAAAAAAAAAGAAAACTCTTCAAAACAAACTTTCAAAAAAGGTAAACTAACAAGAATATCGAGAAATATTCGTAATTTCTCAATATATAAAAAAATTAAAAATCTCATGTATATATATTTTGATAACACTAATATTAAATATATTCCTTTGTCCATAATGTGAACTTGAATTAAAAACAAACAACTTAATGAGAAATGTTATAAATTGTTACATTAAATATATTAATATAATCGTCTGAATTGTAATTCAAATGGCAAAATAAGGAGGATGAAATATATAAAGATAAAGTATGACTACTAGAAATGAATAATTATCTATACAGTTAGCCAAAATACTTATACTTCCTAAAGTTTTTAATGGTTATTAGATAATGAAATATATTTTAAAAATTACACAAAATTAATAGGGATAAATAAAAATTAAAAACTTCATAACTTTGAAATGAAGTATATAAAAATGTACAGTATTTCTAATAATAGAAATGATACATTTAACATTTTATTTTCTCTCAATAAATGTTTGAGTGAGAATTCCTATTTTTATGTTACATTCAAGATAAATTATGTCTGTTACTTTTATCAACACATGTACCACATACTGGTCGCTTGCATTCCCAGAACATCATTTTTTAAATACATTTTTCAATTTGGTTCTGAATAGGACAGTTTGAGTTTAATTTCTTAATCTATATATCCATTCGTATAATAAAGATTAAATAATGGATGTATAGGTTGTAGTAATACAGGTGTTAAGCGTGTAGCTTTACCCATAACATAAAGTATAATTAAAAGTAAAATTTACTGTCTAATTCTCTCATATATAATTAAAATTGTAAAACGAAGTACAGTAAACATTTAAGAATAAATCAAAGTAAGAATATTTAAAATGAATAATTATACATACGATATGCAAAATTATCCTTGGGAGTTTCAATCAGGTATCTTCATTACAGTCTTACATATGCACATATCAAAAGTCTAAATTATTTGTTAAGGTTGGAGGGGGAGGGTCTTTTTTATAGGCTGGTTGTGGCAGCAAGAATCCGTCTTTGTCTTGTGTCATCCCTATACGTGATAAATAAAAGTGGCCGTGTGTATGTTCATTCTCAGATTTCCATAAAGAAAAGGTGTCGTCCTACAGTCACCAAATGTGGTACACAGACTGATCTACTTTACTTATCGCACACGAAGTCCTTTTTTATATTGCATTTTTAACACTTTGACGTACACTTGCGTTTATAGCCGTCAAAGCGAACTTCACTATGTGGCATGACGGCAGTAGCCGTCCTATGTTATAAACAGGGAATAAGGAAGGAAGCATCATATTGCTGCAAGAATTGCATGCCAAAACCTGCGCTATGCCCTGCACCATGCTTTGAAACACGGCATACCGAAAATAATGTGTAATAATTATAAAATTATAACAATTTTTTGTCATTTATTTATTTTTGTTTGATTATGAACTAACATTACGTGTAAAACTCACAAAAATACTTCATTGTACACAAAAAATTGCTTATTTGAGTCATTAAACCTGTCATTTACGTTTTTAAATTTTTGCTGTTATATCCGCCATCGTCCCATGTCTAGAGTCTGCTGGCGTCATGACGGTTATAGCCGCAACCTAATTAAAGGTGCTGAATTAATCAAAATTAAGTTTATTTAAACAGAAAGAGTAAAATTATACTTCTAATATTCTAAAAACTACAAAAACATATAGTGTTAATTTTCGAACTTCAGTTCTTCCTACTGTCCGTCAATGTGTTAGTAACGAATGATGTGGCGAAAGTTCATATTTCCCCATAGATGGCGCGCCTCTCTGTTTACGTCAGAGAATGTAACGCACCTAATTCGGGCGCCTATTTCGGAAATGGGAGTTCGGTGGGACCCAAACCCATCATGTTTGTCGAAAAAGACCACAAGAGAATACAGTACAATTAAATCAATAGGTAAAGCAAAGAGGCCTTACCTCCAAATTTCCGATGGTACTGCTTCTCGTCAATTTGTCCCGGGCCGAGTTGTTTTGTTCTTTGATAAACACCTTGTGAATTTCGTATTTGGTATTAAATGCTCGAATACATTTGAGAAAAAGGAATAAAATTTATATACCTTTAAAAAGGAATTACAGAAAAACTATGTACATGTAAAAAGAACTAGCGAGCAATCATATCGTCCTGTTTACACTCGCGGCACCAACACCGACTCTAAGTTCGTTCGTTACGATTACAGTCAGTTCGCAGTTAGTATGCCGGGGGATTTCCCACAATGTTAGTAACTGTAAATAGTATGTAAATAAACATTATATTTTATAGAACCAGTAGTACTGATCCTTTTATGGATATACGAATTATGTCTATCCCGCCTGCACCTGTAGTTTTCTCAGACTCCTTCTTTTATTATTTTCGCGATTTCCGCGTCAATACAAATTTAAATGTATCTAGCCTGCAACGTTCAAAACCATATCAGAATGTTAGGTTGTGTTCGGAGAAAGATACACCCTTTCTTCTCAAATGGAATCTGCAAACTTTATGTTACTTTTATATTTTGGAAGTAGATAACCTACTTTTAACTTGTATATATATGTACTTTTGAAATCAATTGAAAGCGACGGAAAATTAGAGGTCTCTCATGCTATTACGTTTGCGGTTTTCGTGGATAAGTTTATTTGTTATAAGCTATTACCCGGCACCGACGGGTTTTTAAGCTAGTAATACATGTAATCTTCGATTTCTAAGAGTTTTTAAGCAATTTATCTAAGCTGTTTTTCGTCTTTAATTTCTCAGTTATTGTAAGAAATACAGCACAGATCAAAAGAAGTATACATTCAAAACGCACGTGGGAAAACCGCAAACATTCTAATTTTTTTTAGATTTCAATTTATTTCGAAAGTTACTCAACGTATTAATGAAGAACTTTTTCCTAGTATTAATTCGAGGAATAAAACGCTTCATCTAAAAGTTATTTAATATATTGCCATGGAAAATAGTTTCTTTTTTTATTCTTGCGACGAAAATAATAAACGCAAATTTTTCAAGAGTTTGGGTGGAGCTGAAAAGATAAGGTATACGGAAAAATTCTGAAAGCGTTTTATCTTCGATAGGTCCAGTTTTCTGTAAAAGTATGACGGGTCATGATTAATGGCGAACGGAAAATCCCCTCATTGGGGGATCTGTATATCAAAAGAACCCCCGAGTCTATCAACAGTAGGAGGCCTCAGAAAATTCTTCCAGATGGAGTCCTTATTTTCGTTTATGACTTTTCAAATTATGAGTGATATGTGCGAGAAGCACATAAAAATAAGATATAAAACGATGCTAAAAATATTTTTGTTTCGGATAGAAAACAGCTAATAATACAAACATCCAGTGTTCCAAAATTGTCCTCTATAAAAAATTAACTTTCTTTTATAAAAAAAAGCTCGGCCATTCCATAGAAACTGGTGTGACACATTGAACTACTTTTTATCCCTTTTCTATAAAAAATATAATGTTTCAAATATATACCGGGTGGCCATAATTAAACCGACAGTGCTCATAGTGTTCTGTAGCGCGATCTATTTGCGAGAATGACGCCACATTTTGTAGGAAGATTAAACAAGACGGGAGACGAAGGATTCCGCGAAAAAACAAATTAGTTCCAAAAGTCACCGCTAGGGGAATATTTGGCGCTGTGTAATAGAAAATAGAGTGTTAACAAATGCAAATCAATAGGGAAATTAATTTCTTAATTGTGCCAATGGATGTAACGTGAAATTTGAATAAAGAACTTCTTCTGCTGCTCAGCGTACGTGATATTGCAGATCACGAGTTATATCGGTGTTTATGAAGATTTTACGCTTTTTTAAAAGTGTTGCCATATTGCACTTGAACTAAATAAAAAAATGTGCATACTAAAAGGTAATTTTATTTCGTATTAATTTGCATTTGTTAACACTCTATTTTCTATAACACAGCGCCAAATATTCCCCTAGCGGTGACTTTTGGAACCAATTTGTTTTTTCGAGGAATCCTTCATCCTCTGTCTTGTTTAATCTTCCTACAAAATATGGCGTCATTCTCGCAAATAGATCGCGCTACATAACACTGTGAGCACTGTCAGTTTAATTATGGCCACCCGGTATTTTTTGTTAAGCAATTATAACACTCAAGGAAGAATTTTGCCACAAATAAAGAATTTCCATTTCTTCCGTACGTGTTTAAAAAATTATAAACATGCTGTTACAGGTGTGACAGTTATGACTGTCACATCCGTAACAGCATATTTATATTTTTTTATACATGCAAATAACTATTTATTTGGAAATTATTTATTTTTTTTTTCAAAAATCCTTCCTTAGGTGTTATAATTGCTTCACAAAAAATATATATATTTGAAATATATTTTTTATAGAAAAGTGATAAAAAGTAGTTCAATGTATCACACCCGTTTCTATGGAATGCCAGAGCTTTATAATTAGCTGTTCTTTATAAAAAATTTATGTTATTTCACACTCTTTCTTTATCCAGTTAAACCTATCTCAACTTTGGCGGGGATGAAAAAAATATTCGAGATAGATAGGTTTCCAAGATATTAATTTTTTTTTTAAAATATGCGATTTTTCAATCCAGAACGGGGAATTTTGCAAGCCATATCCATATATTTAGAAAATAAATAAATGTAATACAATAATCCCGATGCATATTGGTTCCAAATACATACCGCAGTGAAAAAAGTGTATCAATACAGTTTGATATCGAGCACTTTTCGTTTGATCTATAATTCGTCTTATTTTGGCATTGGCGGAGAAATCATTTTGACTAACGCCCTCCTGCTATCAGACATTTTCTTAGAGTATCAATCTTTTGACGATACTTTTGGAGAATTTGTATTCTCGTCGTTTGGAGAATTTGTATTCATCACCCACATTATCAGAATGAACCATACATTTTTTGACTATTTTTTTTCGTCTATTAGAACTGCAAAAGTAGTAAGAGTTATGACAGATATATAAAGTCGAAATTAAAGTCTAGTTCAAGTATTTTTCTTACTATCGTTCAATCTTCATCCTGCAGTTCAATGTTAGTGCCGTTGATTTCTTGTTTCTCTCTTGTGTCTTCTGCCCAAATCCAGCTTGTATAAAATCCTTCTTGTGTGAATTATTTCAAGTGTAAATCATAACTTTTCACACTTACTTATGACGGAGTTCGGAATTCTAGATATAAGGTTTTCTCAAAAGATATTCGAGATAAACAATGATAAAAAAAGGCAAAGGAAATCAATCGAAAAGAAAGACAAATTTAAAAAAAATTCAAGATGTAGAGACTTTTGAAATAGTATGTAGGTTTTCGAGATCAACTGGTTTAACTGTTGTTCTAAAACAGCATTGTCCAGCTTCTCTTAGTCCGTAGCCAATTTATCTTATACAAACATTTCGGGGTACAAAGAAGGTTAATAATTAAAAGTAATTAAAGTAATTAATTTTTTTAGTAATTAGTTTATTTATTGGAATAAAAACATAATTCTACATTTTTTGAAAAATGCAATAAAAATATGCGTGAAATCTCAATGTTGTTGGGGAAAATTATTTTTATGTTGATATCAGTATTTATTGTTAAGACTCGAATTATATTTTTAAGGGACAAATCTTTAATGGAGTTTCTATATTTTAATTTGATATTTTCCTGTTAGAGAACTGAGATTCCCTAGAAAATTTACGCTCGCAGATTAAAAGTAAAAAAAGAAAAAGTTTATTTATAGGAGTAAAAACATCATTGTACATTTTTTTTTTTTTTTGAAAAAGGCAAATAAAAATATATGTGAAATTTCAATGTTGTTGGGAAAAATTATTTTTATGCTTATATAGGTATTTACTGTTAAGACTCGAATAATATTTTCAAGAAACAAATCTTTAACGGGGTTTCTATATTTTAATGTGATATATTCCTGTTAGACAACTGAGATTCCCTAGAAAATTTATGCTCGCAGATCAAAAGTAAAAAAGTAAAAGTTTATTTATAGGAGTAAAAACATAATTGCACATTTTTTAAAAAATGCAATAAAAATATATGTGAAATCACAATGTTGTTCGGAAAAATTATTTTTATGCTCATATCAGTATTTATTGTTAAGACTCGAATTATATTTTCAACAGACAAATCTTTAACGGAGTTTCTGTATTTTAATTTGATATTTTTTTGTTAGAGAACTGAGATTCCCTAGAAAATTTACGATCGCAGATTAAAAGTAAAAAAGTAAAAGTAAAGAAAAAAAAATCGCTGTAATAGGAAATATTTTATTTTATCCAAAAGTTTGGAGAATTCTATTACTGACACTTCACTAGATGCTGTAAATGTCTCATTCTAAATTTCGTTTAATTCCAATTGATACTTGGACTCTATCAAGTTAATATAAATATTTAATAATATAAAGTGAAAATATGTTTAAGATCACATTAAGAAAGTTTTGTAATGGAATTTTCAATTAGGATATTCAATTTCGACACAAATTTATTGAAATTTATTATGGGATGTCTTTAAGTTATTGTATTTTAAATTGAAATTTAATATAATATAGAAATTAATAATTTAAATTTTTTAAAATTATAAATTAAATATTTAAATTTACAAAAGTCATAAAAAATAAAATGCTATAGTTTTAAGCAATTTCATTTTATTATCTATCATAACGACAGTTTGATGGCGAGTGCTTAAGGCTACCTTTTTTTTTTCTTCTCCTTGTATCGATACTAAGGGTGTAGAAAAATTTTTCCATTCCAGTGAAGTTCTACTCTTTAAACTCATTTATCAAAATTAATCCATAAATTCTTATATCTATAATTGATGTACACAGCCATCCATATGGGGGTTACAATTCCCATATTCTCTTTTCGTTATGCAAATGATTAATACAGCAAGTTGTATTAATTGGACTGTTTTGGTGTAGAATAAGCACTACGTTCTACTTTTTTTGCTACACGAGTGCTAATGAGACCGATACATACTGCTTAAGACCGATTCCAAACGGCTACGAACAGGGCGTAACTAGGTCCTTTAGCGTCCGTGGCAAACAACTGCTCTGAGCCCCTGCAACCACATATAGGGAGAAAATGCATAAGTATGTATATATATATGAAATATGGGTGAGATTCATCCAAAAACACAGCACATTTTATTTCTGGCCAGATACATGAAATCCATACAACAGGCCAGCTGTTTAGAACATCGTGTACACACTTTTTAAGTAGGGATTTCTCAGGTAAAAGGACTACGAACAATCCCTAAGCACAATTGATCACGTGATAAAAAATACCCATGTTTAAAGAAAACGCGTTTACTACTGGCTAAAGAAGTACAGACAGAGGCTGAATTAAGTCCATAGCGTGTCTAGAAGGAAAAATCAGATTTACCACGCAAACCCCACTGTAATTTATAAACAGGAGTTATTAAATTAATATTAATAGTATGTAAATAAGGGATTTTAATATTACACACACACACATACACACACACATATATACACATATATATATATATATATATATATATATATATATATATATATATTCAGAATGAACTCCCGAAATATTTTGTTAATTCTTAAAATGTTCATAGCATATTAAATTAATTTTTTATTATTTTTCCTTACTAATACTTAAATATTTGTTTAACACTTTTGGAGTATTATTTTGCTGATAAACTAAATAGTTTATTTGAGGGGATTATTTTTTATTTAGACGTTGAATTTTCATTAAAGTATTGGCAAATTTTTAAATTTAAATTTAGTTTTAATAACTTTAATAAATTCAAAATTTAAAACGAATACTCGGAATTATATTAAGACCTATTAGGAGTGTTTGTTTAACATTTTGTAAGAATCTATGACAAGTTTAGTCTCTAGAAGCATTTTGAAAAATAAGACATTCCATAAAAATAATTTTTAAAAAAGTTATTTTTCAACTTTTCCTTATTTCTACTTGGGGCGAATCGTCCTCTTTCGTACCCCATTTTCTTCACGGTGCAGCGTCTCTAAGACTGATCCGCCCGTTGCAAATGCCCCCTTTGCCACAAGCTAGTTACGGCTCTGGCTACGAACATCCATACCACAGTGGGATTCGAACCCATGAACGCCGGTAAGGAAGAGCATGTGCTCTACCATTCGACTATCGTTCGGCGTTCGTCATTGGAAGGGGTGGGAAAAGACGAAAAGGTACTTGTTTACATAACCAGCAATATTGCGGTATTGCGGTTCTAATAATACATTTTTATTATTTTGGGGATCGTATTACTGTTTTGTGATTTCTGTCGGTTTTTTGTACTGCTGCCAAAATGACAGCTTTCAATCTTAGATACGTACAAAATAATCTTACCCCTTATTTTTGCAATCGACAACATTTTTGTAAATATGAGCAAATATTTCAAGTAAAATTTAGAAAAAGTCATAAAATTTCAGAAGCCCGAATTCACAAATAAAGATCTAGAACTCAATAGAATATTCAAAATCGTCCAAATGGAGGCAGCCGTTTTTTTATTGCTAAACACTGTTAATCTTTCATTTTATTTTATTAAAAAAAGCTTTTATAAAGAATTCTGCATGATATTAGGAATTTTTTTCTCTAGTTCCAAGAAAAGAAATGGGTCTCTTTTCATTTTTTATTTTACCAAGAAATTAAATAGGTCAAATAATGTATTAAATATGATAAATCATGTTCATAAAATGGGCCAGTTTTCAATGCAGAAATTTAGAAATAATAATTTTAGTTCCTAAACTAACCTTGGCTTTTTTTTTTCATTTAGAATGCGTTTATTTAAATAGTTTTGTATGTTTGCTTCTTAAATTCAGTATGCATACAATTTTTAATTTACTTCTTATTACTCAGTTCTCTTATAAATTCGCATGCTTACTTATTTTTGATAGCAGTTAATCTGAACGATAATTGCAAGGAATTAATATCTGCCGTTAATTATATGAGTATTTTTATGTCATCAGATAGCGTAATGTATTTATTTTCTGATAAAATAAATACATTACTCGAAATGCAGAAATACAGAAATAAAAATTATAGTTCCCAAACATACTTTGGTTTTTTTTCATTTAGAATGCATTTATTTAAATTGTTTTGTATGTTTGTGTCTTAAATTCAGTATGCAAACAAATTTTAATTTACTTCTCATTATTCACTTTCGCATACTTATTTATTTTTGATAGCAGTTAACCTGAACGATAATTGCAAGGAATTAATATCTACAGTTAATCATCTGAGTACTTTTATGTCACCATATAGCGTAATGTATTTATTTTCTGATAAAATAAATTCATTATTCTAAATGCAGAAATCCAGAAATAATAATTTTAGTTCCTAAACATACCTTGCTATTTTTTTCCATTTAGAATGCATTTATTTAAATTGTTTTGTATGTTTGCTTCTTAAATTCAGTATGCAAACAATTTTTAATTTACTTCTCATTATTCACTTTCATGTATTTATTTTATCAGAAAATAAATACATTACGCTAGAAATTTCTGATAAAATAAATACATTATTCTAAATGCAGAAATCCAGAAATAATAATTTTAGTTCCTAAACATACCTTGCTTTTTTTTCCATTTAGAATGCATTTATTTAAATTGTTTTGTATGTTTGCTTTTTAAATTCAGTATGCAAACAATTTTTAATTTACTTCTCATTATTCACTTTCATGTATTTATTTTATCAGAAAATAAATACATTACGCTAGAAATTTCTGATAAAATAAATACATTATTCTAAATGCAGAAATCCAGAAATAATAATTTTAGTTCCTAAACATGCCTTGCTTTTTATTTCATTAGTATTCATATATTTAAATTGTTTTGTATGTTTGCTTCTTAAATTCCGTATGCAATCAATTTTTAATTTATTTCTTATTACTCACTTCTCTTATAACTTCGCATACTTATTTAATTTTTGTTACCAGTTAACCTGAACGATAAATTTCAAGGAATTAATATTTACAGTTAATCCTCTGAGTATTTTTATGTCATCATATAGCGTAATATGTTTATTTTCTGATAAAATAAATACATTATGCTAGAAAATTGTGATAAAATACATACATTACGCTAAATGCAGAAATCCAGAAATAATAATTTTAGTTCCTAAACACACCTTGGTTTTTTTTTCATTTAGAAGCATTTATTTAAATTGCTTTGTATGTTTGCTTCTTAAATTCAGTATGCAATCAATTTTTAGTTTACTTCTCATTACTCACGTCCCTTATAACTCCGCATCCTTATTTATATTTGATAGCAGTTAATATGGACGATAATTGCAAGAAATTAATATTTATAGTTAATCATCTGAGTATTTTTGTCATCATATAGCGTAATGTATTTATTTTCTGATAAAATAAATACATTACGCTATAAATTTCTGATAAAATAAATACATTACTTTAAATGCAGAAATTCAGAAATAATAATTTTAGTTCTTAAACTAACCTTCCTTTTTCTATTTAGAATGCATTTGTTTAAATTGTTTTGTATGTTTGCTTCTTAAATTCAGAGCAATCAATTTTTAATTTACTTCTCATTACTCACTTCCCTTATAACTTCGCATACTTACTTATTTTTGATAGCAGTTAACCTGAATGATAATTGCAAGGAAGTAATATCTTTAGTTAATCATCTGAGTATTTTTATGTCATCATATAGCGTAATGTATTTTTTTCGGATAAAATAAAGAATGAACATATTACGAACATATTTCAAGAAAGGATTTAATAGAAAATTGCATTTGTATACGAAACCTAATAGATTTCATTTGATTGAACGAGATGTTGAAGCAAAAGTTGGTTAGAAGCTTATCCAAGAAGGGGAAATATGTTTTATAATTTTTTTAAAATTTAACACTTTGATTTTAACTGTACTTGGAAAAAAAATTTTTTTAATGAAAGAAAGAAAAAAATCCAACGTGGTTTAGGACATAAATTAGATAAAAACTAATTTTTTTCTTTATTTGTGTTTTTATTCATCTTCATGTTTAATTCCCCACTTGCAAAGGTTTTATCCTGTCTAAAAAAGAAAAAAAATCGAGACATGAATATAACAAAAATAAAAGCTCTGTACGTAAAACATAAGGAAAGAAAAGATACTTTGTTTTTAGGTACTTACTGATACTTACCGTTTTATATTCGATTAATTCATATGATATCATATTCGATTTAATTCATATGATAATTCTTGCAAATATAATAAAATTCAATGTTGTAGTATAACTAGATCAATTTCAATCTTCCTCCGACGTTGTCACAACACACTTTTCTCTTATAGAATGAAGAGAAATATAGAAAATACAGTCTCTTTTACACCTCTCCTTTTTCAGCTGATTGTATACGAAGTCTTCAATTTTAGACCCTCACTTTCATCTTAAAGAATCCGTAAGCTACAATACAGTGAAGGATTTTGTTACGAAAAGACTTGTCTGACGAATCACATTGAAACAAAGAGAAAATACTGTATATTTATACAAACTTTCATAACTCAAAGTTAACCTATCTGCATTATAAGCACATATACCCGCTTAAATTTCCTTCACATTATTACTGATGCACAATGAAGTAGTCAGAAATTTTCCCAAGAGTCCAAAGTCTTAATTCAAAGTGAAGTGAAATTTCAATCTCATAAATTGGTTAGGGTGCTGGCCTTCGGTACCGGAGTTCGTGGGTTCGAATCCCACTGTGGCATGGATGTTCGTAGCCGTTCGGAATCGGCCTAAAGCTGTAGGTCCCGGTCTCATTAGCCCTCGTGTTGCAAAAAAGTAGACTGTAGCACTCCAAACCAAACCAAACGAAATCAATCTCATTAAAATAAATTTCATTACACACACATGCAAAGCATATAATACATAAGCCTTATACATCCATCCATAGTTTTGCGTACATAAATACATCATAATTCGAATCACACAAACCGTACATGATTTCATTCTATCTTCAAATATAGATTTGAAATCACAATGTGTCCTTTTAATCGACGCTTTTAGCTTTTACTACGTTTAAATTTGTTTGGTAATTACTGAAGCATATTTAATTTACCCTTCAGTATTTACTGTACGAATTTAAAGTAATTTCATGCATAACTAGGAAAAGGAAAATGTATTAAAAATGAGTTATGACATAACATTTTATTTTTCTTATACAAAATTACATACCTTGTATGAAAACAGAATTAGAAATCAGCATGGTATAATCAGTAATTTACTACCATTTCATAGTAGAAAATTAATTCTTCTAGCTTTTAAGACTTGCTTGTTCAACTTTCAACTCCATTTATAGTTATGCTTATATGCACCGAAAGTAATGCTAAAGCTGTCAACTTCTTGTAACCAATTGTAATGGAAAACGATGTTTTTATTCGTTTCATAGTTGAAAACGATCTTTCAACACTTTCAGTTAAAACTAGTAATGTACAAATATTTTAACGAATTTAAAAAACCATGGAATACATACATTGAAAATATTTCTGGAAGGGTTCAACCCCCTGGATACCCCCCCCCCTATAAAAACGTCCTTGTCGATGCCCATATATGCGATCAGAAGTGACTCTAAAAAACATATGAAAATAGAAGGTTTTGATTCGAATACTAGTGAAGTGAATAGACCTACAAAGCGTAAACTTAAATCATTGCGATATCCTCTGATCGAAGTGAAACATAATTTTCAAGGAAAAGAAAAAAATGAAATTATCAACTTAAATAGCATAAAATTCCTTTTGAAAGGTTGCGATATTTTCAAAACTACTCATAAAGATGGATCATTTCATATTTTCAAGCAGAAATTTTCCGAAGAAATAATTGAACAAAATAAACCAAAGTAAAAGCATTCTCAACACGAGAAATTACACCATGTACATCATTACCATCAAGATTTATTAGCCAACATTTTCTAATACCCTATTAAATAATTTCATCACGAAAAGCTCGTAAACGTTTTGTAGTTTGTTTATCACATACATACACGCAAAGAAAAAAATTATTAGTGTGATAATCGGCACGTGGCTATATGTTCAGCAATTCAAGTATTATCATACGGTGCTAAATTATTAAATTGAATTTCTTAAATTATTTTCAATGCATAATATTATTGAATTAAATCATATAGAACTAAATTTGTGAAAGGCATTTTGGTTTTTTTTTATCAATTTGAAATATTTACCTTAAATTTTTTTGACTATTTTAGCCAATTTTCCCCTTTTTCAAATGATGCAAATAGGTTAATAATTTTCTATATCATGTAGGAGCGTCAACCCTCTTCTTTAAACTTTTCAGGACTATTTATAAGTCTAAAATGAACAGAAATGAACTTTTATAGCAATGTTTATAAGTAATTTTAAGACACCTTTACATCTTGTATTTTTACCTTCCTTTTAAATTGGAATATCTAGTTCTCAGTTAAAAATATAAAACGTCCCCTATCTTAACAGGTAATTTTATAATAATTATTTTTACCTTCTTTTATCTTTTTCCTCTTTGACTTAACATTCCAGGATGGGTCTTAGACTGACGAGCAATTTTTTTTTCTAAATGCTTCCATCGCTAGTTTTAATTTTTTTTCAGTTGATCTTCCTTTTGGACCCCATCGACTAAATATTTTTTTTTGTTTTGTTTTGTTTTCCGCAGGACATTGGCTTCCAGTATAATAATTTTGCCACTCGAATACCAACTTGTCACTCATTGTAACAAGATAACCGTTGAGTCTTGATAAATTTCACTATGTTTTTATACTTTATAATCGCATCTATTTTCCTATTAATTCTTATTCTCCATACATTACTATCTACATGAATTGGTCCGTATACCTTTCTCAATATTTTACCTTCAAATATTTTGAAATTACTAATATCTTTTTGTACCAATGACCAAGTCTCGCTACCATATGTTACCACAGGCGAAACAATTTTTTTGTACATCTTTAATTGATTACTTTAGGAATTAGATGATTTCTTTATAAATGTCAATAAAAAAGTTTTGCCTTTTAAAATTGTGCAATTAATTCCTTCTGAAGTCGTATTAGAAATGTTATTAACCCTAAATCTGATTAAGTAATTTTATAAGGATTATTTTTCCCTCTTTGTTAGGATGAAAGAATTATAGATAATCTTGAGCGTAAGATATAAAAAATAATTTCTCTTTGAAACCAAATTTCCTTCCTAAATATAATTGATAATATCTTCACAGTACATACATTTTTAACAGCCAAAAAGAAAAAAATGCTTACATTATAACTATTAAAATTTCAGAATTTCAAAATATAAAGAGAATAATCAAATTATTTGGCTTATAAGTAGAAATATATATGTACACAATATCTCATGAAGCTATTAGGAATAAGTTTTAAGATACCATGCCTACAAACTAAAAGTAAAAAATTTAAAGAAGCATTTTAAATTTTAAATTATATGTAAAAGTGACATTTGTTCACACATTTTTAACATCCCAAAAGAGAAAAACCTAAATTTTTAATATTAAAATTTTAGACACATCATTGCAAATAAGTTAATTGCAATAACCGATCTTCAATTTGTGACATGGAAAAAGTAATTGTATCAAAATACGGAAATAAGTTTAATGTATGAAAACTTTTATAACAATCTAAAATTTGAAAACTCAATGGGTCTGAGACTCATTTATCTAAGTTTTACTTTGAAAAATTTATTTAGATTTAGTAATTTTAGTAGCATAAATTGTCTGTGTAATATTATATTTTTAGGATAATTTGGATTATATTAGTATTCACTCTTTTATTTATAAAATAAAATCTTGCTCAATTCTATTTTCATTCCATATGAGTCAAAAGGAAAAAAACTCAAGGAAAAATAGAAACACCTAAGGGTTATATTGATGCTGATTGGCGGCATCTCCTAAATTACTGCAATTATACAAATGCAAGTACAATTTTACTAAAATATGTGACTCCTCGCTCTATGATTATGTGGTTACATTTTGAGATACATCAGTAATTTAGGCTTTTAATTGCTTTCTCTACATTAAAAATATTGCATACAATAAACTTTAAGTGCATAAATTATAAAATAGAAAAAGGGAATGCATAATAGTATAAATTGAGGGTGACCGCTGAAATATTACATTACGAGTAAGGAGGGGTTTGAATGGAGACAAAGATATGTTCTATCGCTCAAATTTTGCTTTTGACTGGATAAAGAGGGCATTTGGGCTATTAATTACTATATGTGTGATGAAAATAATGTATACAGTAAACATTAAATGCATAAACTTGGAAAACAAAATGATATAAATTGAGAGTGACTACTGTAATATTACAGTACATGTCGGAAGGAGTTTAAATTCAGACAAAGATATAGTCCATTCTCCAAATATTGTTGTTTACTGGAAAAATGGTGCATTTTCCCAAAGCAATAAATTTAAGTTTAAATACATTTACAAAAAACAAAAACCGTGCAACATAATATTGCTGCTTTCATATCTTGTTTTTAAATAGTAAAATGTTAAATTTTGATAAAATTCAAATTCAAATTTTGCTGTTTTAATGAAAGTGAGATGAAAGTGAAAACTCAAACTGTGTATACTGATAAGCCATTGTTTAATCCATAAACAATTCACAAAACTTAATATTTAATCAAGTATTATATATGAATTTATTGTTATTAACCCATTAACACTGAACATTTTTTTCAGGACAGTTTATAAAATAGTGTGTAAAATCATGTTTTATTGTCAGGTCTGACTCTAACCTACAGCCCACTAGGCACAATCAGAAGCTCACTCTTTATATACATTTTTTCATTCTGGGGTAGCCGAACAATGGCCGAATGGTTAGTGTGCTGGCCTTCGGAACCGGAGTTCGTGGGTTCGAATCACTCTGTTGCATGGATGTTTGTAGCCGTTCGGAATCGGCTTTACGCAGTAGGTCCCGGTCTCATTAGCCCTCGTGTTGCAAAAAGCAGACCGTAGCACTCAAAACCAAACTAATTCTGGGGTAATGTCTCTTTTTTTTCATCTCATTTAAAATAGGGACGATAATAAAAATATGATATGAAGTAACCCTCATAACACTGAATACTGTGTACTTTTAAAATAAATTATTAAAATCTCTTTTTTCAAATATGATATAGTCGAAGGACAAGTTTGATAATAAAATATATCGTTAAAAAATCTTTTATTCTTTTACTTTTATGCTTTATAGAAATTCTGTCATATTGGTTGACCAGTAACACTTTTGACAGAGAAACTCAAAAATTTACTTTCAAAGTTAGAAATCTCTAGTGGTATTTAAAAAAATTCAGTTGAAGTATAATCATATCCTTATAAAATTAAGATTTTTCCCTGGATGTATTGATAAAAAAAGTTAGTGTTTTATATTTTTTAAATTTTTAAATACTGTTCTGGAATTATTTTTGGGAGTCATTTGTATGTTTCAATAAAAAAATATATATTTTAATTCTTAAATTTATATCACTGAAGTTGAACATTTGCCTAGGGGCCCCGTACACCCTGTGTATTGGAACGGTTGTTTTTAGAGAATGTAGATAACACCCCTATAACCATTAATGCAAGTTTTCGAGTACCGTAATTTCGGATAGACACTGTGCTGTACAATATCAACCCCCGTGTAGTATGTCGTAAGGTATCGGTCAATGCTATTCCTATGTAAATTTGCAGGAGTGATGGTGGACCAGAAATCACTGTATTTTTCTAGGCATGATGTCAAAGCTTGGCATGTTTTGAAAGACTCTTTAGAAAAATGGATAGTAGAGAGCAGAGAGAAAAGGGATTATCATGTCAACAGCTAAAATTCGCACAAGCAAAAGTAATTACTAAAAAGCTGAAAGTTAAAAACTCTGTTGGGGTGCTGATGGTCCAATCCATTTTCATTTTCTGTAGTCACTTAAGTGCACGGCGTTTATTATAAACTTTCATTATTTTTTGGGTCAGTTACCAAGTGTACAGTGTATAGTATACACTGTTCACGAAGACAGGGTTCACGCGAAAGCTGCCTTCTGTTTCTAAAGGTTTGCTTGACTAAGCCAAGAATCTAGTTGATATTTTGGTTTCTTCAAACGAATTTAAACATTTCGTTGGCCACAATTAGTTAACCCCTTAATTTGGCTAAGTCTGACCGCTACACCGGACATGTATATTTATAACTACTATATAACATAATTGTCAATGTTCGCCACAGCGGACATTCATTATCTCAAAAATGGAAAATGATATATTTTTTTTTGTTTATTTTCAGAGATCCTAATGTCTATATAGACATGGAAAAATAACAGAAATTAAAAAATATTTGAAAATATATCTTGTCAAATTAAGGGTTAATAACTTGCTTGTTTCGTTTTATTTTACCAAAGAAATATTAAATTGCATGTAGATATGTTTCGGATCAACTGGTGTTTCGGTCAAACTAGTGTCGAGTCCATTTTCAAATTGCCCCCCCCTAGTGGGGTGTGAACTCTACGTTGGAAACACTGGTGTATTTCCCAGGGCAGCTTATCTATCCGAATTTATGGTATTACCTGTTATTTATAATTTTAAATCAATATTTTATGATTGTACAAACCTCGCACTTGAATTAGCTTTTTGCGAAAATACATTATCTACAATCAGAAACCAAATAATTAAATTTATTACAATATTTCAGTTTAGAGAACAAGTGATAGTAAATAAATCTTATCTCGAATTCTTTTAATGATACCCTATGATTTAAAAATTACAACTCTTCCATAAATGGGAAAGCGCTGTAATTTTAAAACTAATACAATAGTTACTTGAATTTACTATTAGTATTATTTACTCTCAAGAGTTCTTAATAACCTAGATTTAAGATAGTCATCAATATATATTCAGAAGAAATGATTCAGGAGTTGATGGCCTAAAACTAGTTTTCTTTAATCTGAATGAAGAATGAGTCAATTCTCTACAAGCGGCACCTTTTTGAAGTGATAAAATACTTTTTTCCTTCCATTATTAAACTTTTTTTTTTCTGGCTTGGAAACTGAACTTGATTTTTCTTCTTACACAGCATCTAAGGAACCGCCACAGCGGGCAAGAATACGCAACTACTTCAAAAACATTTTAATGAAAGGAAAATAAGTTTAAAACTTCAGTGGTCTTCGTCCGTAAATAAGTCAGCAAACTAAACTTTTAACACAATATACTGGGCATTTTCAATTTTTCTTTTTCACTTTAGAAGAAGGACTCTACTTCTTAATGCAGTCAAGTCCTCTGTAATGCAGGTGAACGATGGCCGAGTGGATAGTGTGCTGTTCTATGGTATTGGAGTTCATAGGTTCGAATCCGTATCTTGCAAGGATTCTTGCAGCCATCCAGAAAGGACTATAAGTCCTTGTCTCACTATTCCTCGTGTTGCAAAAAAAAAAAAAAAAAAAAAAAAAAGTAGATCGTAGTGCTCCAAACCAAACCGGTCTCCGTACACCATCACGGCCGAACGATGACTGAATGGTTAGTGTGCTGGCTTTCGGTAACGGAGTTTATGGGTTCGAATCCCAATGTGGCATGGATGTTCGTAGCCGTTCGGAATTGGATTTAAACTGTAGATCCCGGTCTCATTAGTCCTCGCGTTGCAAAAAGTAGACCGTAGTGCTCCAAACCAAACCAAACCAGTCTCCGTACACCATCACTCCGGCTCAGTTGTGTACGAATGACATAGGTTGATTCTGTACGGCCTGCTACACGTAAGTTGGAATTGTACGGCACACTATTTATCGGAAATTACGGTACTCGAAAACTTCCAGGATTAGTTATAGGGGTATTATAGGCGTGTAAGCAGTAGGTTTCGGCCTCATTATCTCTCATGTAGTTAAAAAAGTAGACCGTAGTGATCCCAATCAACCTGTAGCCTGATTATTCGTGAAAGTTGCATGCGGTTTCGAGTACGACGATCTACTTTCTTATTACAGTAAGGCTAAGGATTATGAGACCAGGATCTACTGCTTAAAGCCGATTTCGAATTCGTCCGTAAATTTGTCCGGAACACTTGAATAAATTTTCAGTAACACAAAAAGATTTACAGCAGATATACTTGCAACAGATATGCGGATAAAAATAATAATATAAATAAAAGGTTCATGTATTGGTGACTTTTAAGAATTTTCTGACACAAGGTATATTTTTCCCACACAAATACATAAATATGAACATAGGAAGTAAAGGGCACTATGTAACAAATTTCAAATTTTACAGGAGGGAATAATGCAGATTTTTTACATTTTTTTTAAAGCCCAGCCGTTTTTAGTCATTTTGAGATTTTTGCTAAAAACAGCTTCGAGGTAATAGGGAAGACAAAGCAACTGTAAAGATGTGCAAATAGTATAAATAATGTTCAAATTGAGGTCTTTATCTTGAAATCATGTTAGTTCATAGTTTTTTTTTATCGTTTCACCAAATATCTCAATTTTAGGAAATAAAGGTGATGTTCTCATTACATAGAAAAGAGCAAATTATACACGAATATGCAAAAATCTGAATTAAAAATAAACAGACATAGTGCCTTTTATTTCCGATGTACAGAAATATTTGCCAGTGCATTTTCTTTTGAGATGCTTAACAGGACATCTTATTTCAATCTATTATCTTTCAATTTGAGAGTTTACACCACCTCTCTGATGAAGAGATCCCGGTAAATCTTTTCTCCTTTCTTCTCCCGAGTGGTTTGGAGCATGTCAGGGAGGTGTTTTTCAATCGTTTTCCGCTTTGTGCAAATAATTACAGAGAATATGTATTAATCAACAGGCAGGATGTAGGGACGACCCCTCGAGAACAGCCTTCGTGTAATAATTTTCTTCCCGCACTCCCCAGGATCTTGGAGTTCCGAGAAAACCACTTATGCGCTTCATGCCAAAAATTTCACCTCCGTATCTTTCAGGCTCCCATCAATTCTAAGATCTATCACCCAGTCTGCCCAACTGCACCACCTTTCTCCGCTTGTTTGGCGTCTTTCTCGTCTTTGTTGCAACCCGCGTTGTTCGCATCTTGTGGCGGCCCCTTTGACCCTGCGAGGTCAGTGGTGATTGGGGCCCCCCCACGTGACCAGCCAGTGGCCGGACCTATGATTACAAAAATGAGTAATGACCCAACGCCGCATCAGGGCTCCCGGAACACCACCTCGGGGAAACTGCACAAAGTACGTATCACGAGAAAAAAAATATATTAGCAAAAAGACAGTCCAGCCGTTATGAAGAATGTCTCTGTATTAAGATGTCATGTAAGAGGAGATTTTTATTATAACTAAGTTATTAAAATGAAATCTGGCATTTTTTTTTTATCTATCATTAATAATAGTGTCTTTTCTTTCTCTTGATATATGCATTCCATGCATCCAACCCGTAGAAGAAACGCTTGAAAATATTCATAGAAAACATAACGAGGAATTTTTCTGGTGAAAACATAATTATTATTACACTACCCCAATGAGTTTATTATTTACTGAAAAAGTAAATAGAAAGTAAAAAAACTGATATTTATCTTTGTTTTTATTTTCAAGACTAGCCAATTGTTATGAAAAATGATTCTGCATTAAGATATCATGTAAGAAGGTAATTTTTGAATTATTATTACTCAGTTAGTAGAAAGAAATTTAGTCTCTAATTTTTTTTTTTTGTTTAATGAATAATAAATGTTTTATTTTTCCTTTGATTTATGAATTCCGTTCTTACAATATGTAAAAGAAATGATTGAAAATATCCGTAACACAATATAACGAGTAACTTTTAAAATTATTGTATTACTCTAATTAATTTAATTATTTTCTAAAAAGAACTGGTATTTACCTTTGTTCTTATTTTCAAGTCTAGCCAATTGCTATGAAAAATTTTTCAGCATTAAGATATCATGCAAGAAGATATTTTTAAAATTATTATTACTAAGTTAGTAGAAAGAAATTAGTCCCTAAATTTTTTTTGTTTAATGAATAATAACCGTTTTATTTTTCCTTTGATTTACGAATTCCGTTCATACAATATGTAAAAGAAATGCTTGAAAATATCCGTAACACAATATAACGAGTGATTTTTCAAATGAAACCATAATTATTGTATTACTCTAATGAGTTTAATTATTTACTAAAGATAACTGGTATTTATCTCTGTTCTTATTTTTAAGACTAGCCAATTGCTATGAAAGATTATTCAGCATTAAGATAGGTAAGAAGATAATTTTTTAAATTATTATTACTCAGGTTAAAAAAAAGGGCAAGAGAACTAGTATTTGCTGAAAAGAACTGGTATTTATATCTGTTTTTATTTTCAAAACTTTGCAGCCAACTGTTATGAAAAATTCCTCGGCATTAAGACACCATGCAGGAAGAATATTTTTTATTATTAATAAATTATTAGAAAGTTAATCTCCAAATTTTTATTTTTAATATATAATAAATGTTTTGTTTTTCCTTTGATTTATGAATTCCGTACATCCAATGTTTAAAAGAAAACCTTGAAAATATTCGTAACTCACTATAACGATAAACTTTTTTGATCAAAACATAATTATTGCTGTAATGTGATGGGGTTGATTATTTCTCAAAGTTAAAATATTAAAAGTTAAAAAAAAGTATTAATTTTAATTTTTATTTTTAAGCTATATGTAGCTAATTGTTATAATCAATGTCTCTGCATTAAGTTACAACGTAAAAGATTTTTTATTATTACTAAATTCTTAAAAAGAAATTTTTAATACAATTTATCTTTAATTAACAAAAAATATTTTATTTTCTTTTTATATGAATTCCGTACATCCTATATATAAAAGAAAATCTTGAAAATATTCATAACATAGAAACTTTTGAAAACATAATTACTGCTGAACTGTAATGTGATTAATTATTTGTCGGAAAGACAAAATAACTTTATTTATTTTGTTTTTATTTTAAAAACGTTTGTAGTTGTAATTCCTTTAAAGTAATATAATAAAGATTTGGGTTGTGAATATAATATGTATTACGCGCACACCCACGCAGATAAAAAGTTTGAACCATTCGTAACAAAATATAATTTTGAATTTTTCTAATGTGAAAACAATTATTTTAGTTCTGCAGGGAAATTGAACTTAATCATTAAATTAGTCTCTGAAGTCAAGTAAAAAAGCACAAGAACAGGTAATCACTTTCCATTTTATTTACAAGATTATTGTCTTTGCAATACCGTTAAAATTAAAGCTTTGGGTCGTTTGAAAGAAATAGCAAAAAAAGTTACCCTTAACCCGGTTTTCAATCAACAAATTCTTTGAATTTCTAGAAAAAATGCTATATTATGTAGCATTTATCTAAAACCTCTATTACAGCTATGTAATTTAAATGTCCAATATTTTTTTTTATGTAATAATAGAACCACTATCAATAGCTGAAAAGACAGAAGACATTCGTAACAAGATATAACGAAGAACTTTTCTAATGAGAATATAACTGTTTTAGTTCTCCAGGGAAAGAGTATTTATGATTTAAATTAGTCTCTGAAGACGCAAAAAGAAAGAACAAAAAGTTAATCACTTTCTTTTTTATATTTCGGTTGATTGCTACTGTAATGGCATGAAAATGAAAGCTTTTGATCGTTTTTATAAGAAAAAGTAAAAAACTATTTAGCACAAAACAAAATTCTTTTTTTAATTGAAAAGAAAATTAGTCCTTGTCTCTCAATAAAAGAAAATTCTTTCAATTTCTAGAAAGAAAATATAACATTTATCTAAAATCTTATTTGTAGCAGAGTTTCAATTTCTACTCTATCTCTAATAAAAGATCCCGTTTCAGAAACTTGTTTACCTTCTTAGTCTACTGAAAAAATAGGGAATTCGCAGGTAAAAATATAATTGTGGGAGACAACAAGACAAAAACAAAATCGTAATAAACTTACAAGTACGTTTGTAGTCCCATGCTCTGAGAAGAACTCTCTGGATGTATTTTCTTTAAATCATTATTACTCTTTAACATAGGAACTTTATTGTAAAAATATTGAAAGGTATTCAAAGGTAGGAAAAATATTCAAAGGGAAATTCAGTATAACTATGCTTAAACTGTATAAAGGTTTCACTTAAAATAATTTTTACTACAAAATGTTTTGGCATTGATACCAGAATGGTATGAATTACTACAGTCGAGTGAACTATTAAAATTAATAAATGCACTATTTAACTTTGGGAGCAAAATAATTACATAATATTTCATCCTCTAGTTATCTTTAAGGTGAGGCTGAGCGTTACAAACTGTTAAAAGAAATTATTGACCGGGAATAATGATAATTCTGTATACATATAGATTAAAGTATGACTAAATCAACTGCTTTAATTTTTTCAGCTGAAATAATTTAAAAAATTAATTTTTTAATGATTTGTTAAATTTTTAAATGACGTTATTTCAATGCTAGTAAAAGAAAACAAATCGTAATTGTGCTGTAGCAATTGAAAAACGCCATTACGCGTTGAAAAACGCGAACATCCTTCTCCATGACCAGCTGGGCCCGCAAAAGGCAAGCGAGACAATGCAATAAGGTGAACAGGCAAGATAATAAAGTCATTAGAGAACGGCGCTGCGGAGAGGGAAAGGAGATATAAACTATCTCTGCGAAGTGTCTACTTTCCCCCGCAGTGACAGGGGGGCAATGGGCGGCTGTGGACCAATTAGGCGGCTGATTAGGCTTCTCTTCCCATTGTCTCTAAGCGACAACAAACTCGTGCAACTGCCATTAGCAAACACGATCGAAAAGTTCTGATAGTGGCGATTTCGACGAGATGTTATTTTCACCAATTCCTCTTCGACAAAAACGGGTGAAAATAACTGCAACACCTCGCTGTGCACAAATTTTTTAAAATGATTTTTACAGATGTGTATCTGTTATGCCATCTTGTCTAAAGAGATGATAAAACAGTGATTCTCAAACTTTCTCGATTTTCGGTGTATTTGATGAATTCGGATGCTTTTTTTTAGAACCGCTCAATATGTTAAAATCCAACAAGTATTTTTTGTCATTTGGAATCTATTCATATTATAAGAGTTTATTTATTAAAAAATAAATAACTAATTTTTGTACATGGCAACAAGTGGCTGTAAACCAATCAAGCGGCTGATTAGGCTTCTCTTCTAATTGTCTCTAAGCGACAACAATCTAGTGCAACTGCCATTAGCAAACACGATCGAAAAGTTCTGATAGTGGCGATTTCGACGGGATGTTATTTTCACCGACTCCTCCTCTACAAAAATGGGTGAAAATAATTGCAACACCTCGCTGCGCACAAATTTTTAAAAATGATTTTTACAAATGTGTATCTATTATGCCATCCTGTCTAAAGAGAGGATAAAACAGTGATTCTCAAACTTCTTCGATTTTCAGTATCTTTGATGAATCTGTTTTTTTTAAACCGCCAAATATGTTAAAATCCAACAAGTATTTTATTTTTTTTTTTTTTTTTGTATAATAGACATTTGATATGCATTCACATTATAAGAGTTCATTTATTAAAAAATAGTTTACATCAATAATTTTTGTACATGGCAGCGAGTGGCTGTAGACCAATCAGCCGGCTGATCAGACTTCTTTTCCCATTGTCTCTAAGCGACAACAAACTCGTGCAACTGCCAGTAACAAACACGTTTGAAAAGTTCTGATATTGCCGATTTCGACGGGATGTTATTTTCCCGAATTCCTCTTCGACAAAAATGGGTGAAAATAATTGCATCACCTCGCTGCGTACAAATTTTAAAAATAATTTTTAAGGATGTATATCTTTTATTATGCCATCTTGTTTAAAGAGATGATAAAACAGTGATTCTCAAACTTTTTCCATTTTCGGTGTCTTTGATGAATTCGGATGTTTTTCTTTTTCTTTTTTTCTTTTAAACTACTTAATATGTTAAAATCCAACATGTATTTTTTGTATAATAGTCATTTGGGATGTATTCATAATAGTTTATTTATTAAAAAATAGATCAATAATTTTTGTATATGGCAGCAAATGGCTGTAAACTAATCAGGTGGCTGTTTAGGCTTCTCTTTTAATTGTCTCTAAGCGACAACAATCTCCTGCAACTGCCATTAGGAAACACAATCGAAAAGTTCTGATAGTGGCGATTTCGAAGGGATGTTATTTTTACCAATTCCTCTTATGCAAAAATGGGTGAAAATAATTGCAACACCTCGCTGCGCACAAATTTTTAAAATAATTTGTACGGATGTATATCTTTATGCCATCTTGTTTAAAGAGATTATAAAACATTGATTCTCAAACTTATTCGATTTTCGGTGTCTTTAATGAATTTGGATGGGTTTTTTTAGAACCGCCCAATGTGTTAAAATCCAACAGGTATTTATGGTATTATAGTCATTTGGGATGTATTCATGTTATAAGAGTTTATTTATTAAAAAATTGAATAATAATTTTTGTACATGGCAACAAGTGGCTGTAAACCAATCAGGCGGCTGATTAGGCTTTTCTTCCCATTGTCTCTAAGCGACAACAATCAAGTGCAACTGACATTAGTAAACACAATCGAAAACTTCTGATAGTGGCAATGTCGCAGGATGTTATTTTCACCAATTCCTCTTCGACAAAAATGGGTGAAAATAGTTGCAACACCTCGCTGCGAACAAATTTTTTAAAATGATTTTTACGGATGTATATCTTTTATGCCATCTTGTTTGAAGAAATAATAAAACAGTGATTCTCAAATTCTTTCAATTTTCGGTGTCTTTGATGAATCCATGTTTTTTTTTAAACCACCCAATATGTTAAACTCCAACAAGTATTTTTTGTATAATAGTCATTTGGGATGTATTCACATAAGAGTTTATTTATTAAAAAATAGTTTACATCAATAATTTTTGAATATGGCAACGAATGGCTGTAAACCAATCAGGAGGCTGATTAGGCTGCTCTTCCCATTGTCTTTAAGAGACAATAAACTCGTGCAACTGCCATTATTAAACACGATCAAAAAATTCAGATAGTGGCGGGATGTTATTTTCACTTATTCCTCATAGGCAAAAATGGGTGAAAATAATCGCAACACCTAACGCACATATTTTTTTAAGATTATATCTTTTATGCCATCTTGTTTAAAGAGATGATAAAACAGTGATTCTCAAACTTTTTTGATTTTTGGTGTCTTTGATGAAACTATATGTTTTTTTTAAACCGCCCAATATGTTAAGATCGAACAAGTATTTTTTATGTATTCAAATTATAAGAGTTTATTTATTAAAAAATAATTTGCATCAATAATTTTTGTACATGGCAACGAGTGGCTGTAGACCAATCAGGAGGCTGATTAGGTTTCTCTTCCCATTGTTTCTAAGCGAGAACGAATTCGTGCAACTGCTATTAGCTAAACATGACTGGAAAGTTCTGATAGTGGCAATTACGAAGGGATGTTGATTTCACTTTGATTCCTCCTCGACAAAAATGAGAGAAAATAATTGAAACATCTCACTCCGTATGCTTTTTTTCAAACCTATTTTTAAAGATTATTTCCTTTATGCCATCTTGTCTAAAGAGGTGCTAAAAGAGTGGTTCTCTAGTGAAACATTTTCGATTTTTGGTATTTTTACTTTATCTAGATTTTCGAAAATGCCCATATTGAGTTCACACCAATACGTTCCGTGGGTAGTCAGTTTGGATGCATTCCATTTGTAAGGATTTATTTTGTTGAAAAAATAGTTTACATCAATAATTTGTGTGCAGGTTACATGAATATAATTAAACATATTTCAAGCTACAAGCAAATTTACTTAAAGAAATCTTAATATTACAATCAGTAAGATTTACACTCTAGCAACACTTATTGCTGTTTAGCAGAAATCAGTTCTTTTCTTAAATTGTGCAACAACATTCAAATAATGCAATCCAGCCGTTGATGTAGTTTAAGTTCTATCGTGTTGAACCAGGGCTTCAAACAGTAATTTTTTTCGTTCCGGTTTAACTAAAATAATATATCGGTTCTGTTCCGGTTTTCGTTCATACAAAAACAACGGTTTTCGGTTCAGATCCAAATGAATTATTTTATTTTATGTATATTATCATTTGTATTAAAAATGTACTTGTATCATAAATAAAAAATGAGATTCTATTAATGTTTAGGTTTTATTCTTTTTTTAAATAGGTACACTATGTGAATTGATACAATTAATCAGCATATACAATAAGAGCAGTGAGCACAAAATGGCGAGCATTGGTATTGTTACCCATTATCAAATTCGGATTTGACAACTGAGATTTCAACTTAATTAAATCTGACTTCTACAAGTAGTTTCATGCGAAACTGAAACAGAAAAATACTAGGGAACAGCAAAGCAAAAAATCGAGAAGCAATGTACATGTAATGACGATAATTATATGGTTGACGATAAATTAGAAAATATTGATAAGTTGGCAACAAGATAATTGAAGATACAGATATCGAACCAAAATAAACCGATATTTTTTTGCGGTTCAATTCCGGTTTTCGTTCCGACCAAAATAATGGGTTTTTCCGGTTTTCGGTTTTTGGTTCGGTTCCGGTTCGAAACCTTATGTAGAAGAAGGAACATGTCATTCTATACTCACATCACATATGGACATTAACACATTGTATGCGGGACACGTACTAGTACGGGTTAGTGTAATAACATGGTTTGTTTGAGGGTACAAAAATAACGGTATGTACAGGAAAACGAAGCCGAATGTTCTTGTCTAGTACATAGATCCTGGAAAAATTTAGACAAATAAAAACTAGTTTTTACATCAGTCGATGCGGAACCACAGCACGGGAGAGTTGATTAAAAAAATCACTTTAGATTTAAATTAACTTTTTATTTATCCTTGAAAAATGATATTATATATATGTATATTTATATATTATATATATATATATATATATTTATATATATATATATATATATATATATATATATATATATATATATATATATATATATATATATGTATATATATATATATATATATATATATATATATATATATATATATATATATATATATATATATATATATATATATATATATATATATATATATATATATATATGTTTATTTGTCTATTTATATATTTGTTAATATATTTCAATATAAAATACGAAAAGTTGGTTAAAAAATTAAATAATTTTCGATCTATTGAGATTTAACTGAATAACTAAATTTACGCTCAAAACGCCCGCTCCCGGTACAATTCCACTGCGAAATGTACACGCACACAATGGGTTAACATGGACAACTTGAACTTTGGATTACCGCAGAGCTAATGTTCTTTATCTCAGGTGTCACTGTTAATTGTGGGAATAATATTTTGTTTATGACTCATTTAAGAGATAATTTTTATAGCAAAAGAATTAATTAAATTAAGAAAGAAATAATTAACAGATTCTGACTCACAAATAGTCACAACACCCGAAGGAGCTGGTGAGAAAAACTAAAATCACATCAAAATGGCATCCATTTAAATAGGAACATGAAGTTTTTGATATCTAGCAGAGCTTGTGCAACTTACTTACTTATTACTTTGCACATGGAAGTTTAATGTCGTGCACTAATAGAATGGACTAAAAAAAATTATGATGATAAAATTATGCAATATCTCGAGGCGGCTTCTGTTCGAAGTTAAAGTTCCCCAGGGTACCAGGATAAATTTACCACCAGAACTATTTCACTAAAATATTTAATATTTTTGATTGAGTAATACATTAATTCCCTAAACAATAAAATCAAATATTTTAACTTCAATAAAATGTTTTCTTAGATGTAAGAAATTTGATTAATAATTATGTGAAGTAGTCGTGAATTGTGATAATTAATAAAGCGAATTAATGTATTACTCATATCAAAATGTATTGTTTTGGTTGGCCACATGTAAATGAGTCTATATACAAATATACACTCAAGCACATTAATCTATCATAATTCTATAAGGCACATAATGCACATAATTCTATCTGTGAATGAAAAATGATTTCGAGTCTGGGTCCAATATAGTTACGTAGCCAGCATTTTTTTTCTGGAAGGGTCCAAAGTTTTAATTCAAAGTACAGTA
Organism: Pardosa pseudoannulata; assembly: GCA_032207245.1. NCBI lineage: Eukaryota > Metazoa > Arthropoda > Arachnida > Araneae > Lycosidae > Pardosa > Pardosa pseudoannulata. The sequence continues at coordinate 75,800,927 of CM063502.1, read as the reverse complement.
AACTTTCAATTTTATAAAAATAGTCCTTTACACACACATCCATAGTTTTGCATACATACATAAATATATCAGCAATGTTGTACGTAATTTCATTGTATATTTAAATATATATCTGCAACCGTATCGAGTCTTTTGATTTACACTCTTTTTTATTAGATTTAAATTTACAGTTCAGTTTTTTAGATTAAGTTTTACATGGTAAATTCTGAATTTACATGGTAAATACTGAAGCATATTTAGTTTACATTCCAGTATTTACCAGACAAATTAAAAATCAAGTAATTGGAGTAACTGGGATAATTTAAAAAGAAACATTGAGAAAAAAAATTATGACATGTCCTTTTATTTTCTTTTACAAACTTAAATAACTTGTATGACGGAAAAAATTCGAAAACAGTAGGGCATGATTTTAAAAACTACCGGTTTATAATAAATTGATTATTCTAGCTTTTAACCCCTTCGCGACCGACGTCTCATATACGCGACGCAGTGATTTCCCTCTTATTAGTCGAGCGTCGCCTCCACGCGATGATAGCTGGTTGATATTGAGACACCAGCGTCACGTATGCTTAATAGGAGATCTGAACTTTTTATTTTAATTTTTAAATGCTATATTTAGTTACTAGATGGCGCTAAACGGCAACGGTTTTCACAGTGGTCGACTCGTATAGCATTTATGTGGTGGTCTTCAAGGGGTTAAGGCCAGCTTGCTCAAACCTCTCTTTACATTTATAATCATACAGAAATTAATGCCAAGTCTGTCAACCTCTTGCTATCAGTTCTATTGCGAAGAGACGTTTTTACTCTTTTCATGGGTGAAAATATCTCTCAACACTTGCAGTGAAAACTAGAGATGTACACAAATTTTAATAAATTAAAAAAATTTTGTAATGGATACATTGAAAATTTTCGGCACAGACCTCCCTCGGATCCCTCCCTTTATAAATACTATCTTAGTCCAACATACTATAAAAAATTTCTGAAGAAAATTCAAATGAAAAAATAATGTTACAAGACGTTCGTGAATTGTACTATTTGGCATAATTAAATTATGCTACACATAATTTTTGCTTTGAAAAGAGATGTGTAAATTCTTATAAGGCGTTCCCATTGAACCGGATTCTGATACAGTGGAAACATATCGAAGCATATTAAATTTCTTTTTGGCCTGCTTTTCAAACTCAGCAAGGATCAATTCGATCAATTGCTAACAACTTGAAGATGTTAAAATTACTGATGATAGTAAAATTACACGAAATTGGCCGTGATAAATTTGTTTTAGAGCTGCTCTTTCAAGAAGTATTCGACTTATATTGAATCAAGAATCGTGATTTTGGATAATTTGTTTTCATGAAATAACCGGTTAAGTGATTCATGGGATGCAATCTTCATGGGATCAGATAATAATATCGTGATTGGGCAAGTTTTATAAACAAAGAATTTACTTTGAGTTCTTGTCACACTGCTTGACGAATTGTCACAGACTAGCTGTTATATTGCTTAAAATTTGGAGATATCAATGATGAATGATGTTTCAGCATTTTTGTTTTAATTTTTATCTAGGACGTGACGCTGTTAAAATGTAATAGTTTTTTTAAATTATGGCAACCATTCAGTATTTGCAATACTATAAAAGTAGAAGGAAACTTGGAGAAAATCAGCTACAGGGCTATAAAAATACTAAAAAGAATTTACTTAAATTAACGTTATTAATTAAATTTGTAGATAAATTTTGTTTAATTCCTGCTCGGTATTCTTGAATAGATATTAGCTTATTTTGTTCAGAGATTTTAAAATACTTTTCAAGGTTTTTTTTTTTTTTTTTTGTTCAGGGGATTATCCTCATAACGTAATTAAATTTAAAAAAAAAAGATTTTTTTTAATGCTTAAAACATTAAAATAAATGCATATTTCAATATAAGATTTATTTTTTGTATTCTAATAATTATTTTACCTTTATAAAAATCCGAGTTTTTCATGCACTTTACCTTTGAAGCTTAGCCCTTTGCCTTAAAACTACGTATGGGAGACTTGATTGTACTGCTGTGCCTCGTATCACACACGGGATGATTCTGTCTGGCCAAAAGTGAAAAGCTCGTGTCAGTAATAAAACAATACCCCTTACAAAATTTTGACTAATATTATACATCATTCACTTAAAGGTTATTCACGCAATAAATTCTACATAGAAAATATTTAAACGACTGAAAATTTTTACTTTTGTTATATAACCAAAAACATAGAAAAAATATTATGTGAAATAAAAAATTAATAAATTTTTTTAATAAAAATAAAATGAAATGTAATTATCAAATTATGTGGTTTTATTAAATAGTAAATGCAGTACTACTAATGTCCACTGGCTTGCTTACAATTTAGCCCGTGATGAAACTGCTTCTGGACACGACGCGTGAGAAAAGCTTTTATCGAAAGTGGCACACACAATCGTCATTCGATTCATAAGGCAAGAGGTTAAAAAGGATTTTTAAGAGTTTGACACTTTGTACCTTAATGTTTTATTTCAAAATGTTCTAGGTGCATTATATTTTTAAATCTCTCTCAGAATTTTAGACATGCTCCATTAATATGTCTGTCATAAAATTGGCTATGTATTTAAACAGTAAATCTTTTATTTTGTTGAATGTAGAATACAATGAAGCAGAAAAAAAAACCACAACAACAAATTCTGAAACATTGTAGAAATGGATATAAAATTCTTTTTCTAATTTGAGTTTAGCTTAAACTAAATTCGATACCCAATTTTCTTATATATTAATATTAAATATTCATTAAAAAATGAGAGCAATTGAGTACTTTCTAGGCATTTTCAATAAATACCGTCACACAACTCAGTTTTACAAAAATGCGTATTTTAATAAAACACACACACACACACACACACTTTTTCTTGTAGATTTTAATGTTATATATAGTACGTACAATTTCATAATTTCTATTAATATTTAGAATGCACTTAAAAGTTTAATATTAAAAATAATATGAATTCAGCTCCATTGAAAAATAACCATTGAAAAAATATTTCTAGACATGCGTCTCTAAAGTGAATAGTTTAACAGTTAATAGCTACGCAAAGAGAAAATTCAATTTTCTATTTTCGACGAAATATCAATGTAATTGGGTAAAAATAAATTTTTGCTCGTGTAATTAAGTATGGCAACGTAATTGGATATAGTTTATTAGGAGACAAAAAAGATCTTTATTATAGCAATCTTTTTTCCACTCATCAAAACACTTCATATCGTTTTGGAATAAAACTTTTCCATAACACTCTAACTTTAAAAAGGTATCTTGCTTAGTCATTTCATTTAATATATTTAAAAAAATACGGTAAATGAATAAAATGACCTTGGCTGTACCAAGATAATATTTGAAATATATTTAATAGGATCTCAGTGTTTATATCACTAAGTAATAAACGAAATTTAAGATTAAAAATTCTTTTTTAAAAACTGAAGTTTTAAATAATTATTTTCTATAACGAAAAATATATTACGAAAAGAAAGAAGAGTTTAAAAAAACTAAAACAAATAAAATGTAGAATTTAAAAAAATCTAAATTTAAAAAAAAATACCCTATTCACCAAAAATAAAATGAATCCCAGTTCTAAAGAAAAAAAATTTAATATATAAATAACAAACAGAATGAAAATAAGACAACATTTTAAGTTTAAAAAATTATAAATCTAAAAAAATAAAAAATATAAAATAAGCTATATTTAAGTTCGAAATAAAAGTACAAAAATATAAATAACAAATATAAATCATATTTAAAAAAAATTTAAATAAAGTTTGAAAATTGTTCAAAATAAAAAAAGTATTTCGGAATGAAAAAAACATCCGGTATAAAAAAATTGAAACTAAAACAGATTTCTGAAATAAAAAATATATGAGATCAGAAAAATAAATCTCAGGAAAAATACTTAAGTTAATAAAATGTCTGAAATATAAATCTGTCTTAGTTAAAATAAAAATCCCAATTAAAAAATATTGTGTCCAAGCATGTCTCGTCTACCTACCTATATATATATATATATATATATATATATATATATATATATATATATATATATGTATATATATATATATGTATATATATATATATATATATATATATATATATATATATATATACATATATATATACATATATATATATATATATATATATATATATATATATATACATATATATATATACATATATATATACATATATATATATATATATATATATACATATATATATATATATATATATATATATATATATACATATATATATATATATATATACATATATATATACATATATATATATATACATATACATATATATATATACATATATATATATATATATATATATATATATATATATATATATATATATATATATATATATATATATATATATATATATATATATAGATAGATAGATAGATAGATAGATAGATAGATAGAGAGAGAGAGAGAGAGAGAGACAGAGCCTGAAAATATTTTCCACGTCGTAATCTGAAATTAAAAATCTTATTTAATCTCAAATTAAAAATCTAATTTAATCTGAAATTTAAACATGTGTAACAATAACAGAGAAAACACATAGTTTTTAACAGATCATGCGAAAATTTTCACACACAAGCTCTACAAAAAAAAAAGCCCACAAGCCCTACCATGGTTTTCCAAAATCTTTCCAAACAAAATTTTCCCCTCTCTTTACCTCTACCTTAGATTTTGTTTTTTGGTGACACAAAAATCGAGTTGTTTCCAGTTGTACATTGTTGCTCTATATGCAACAATACGACTTGGTGATGCTGTATACACTTGCATAGATGTTATGCAAGCATTAAAGACGAAACCTGTGACATGAAGTTAGACCCTCAAAAGAAAGCAAAAATTTGAAACTTAAAACTGAAAAAAATAAATTAAAAAACTCTGCAAATTTCGATTTTTTTAGAAATATCAATGTATTTGCTGAAAAAAAATTAAGCCGTTTTATCCGTCTATTGATGTTTTCTCTAGAAAACAATTTAAATTCTGTCAAGCAACGGTGCTACATTTGTGAAAGAGGAAACAGCTGCCATCAAGGGGAAACTAACACGTTTCTGTTTGAAAGTTTGGAAATTTTATGTCCAATAATTTATAATTTTTATACTAAATGAGTTAAAAATGATTTAAATGAAATTTTTAATATTAAAGTATTTAAAATATAAACTTTTTCTACGTATTCATGCTTAAAAGTTTACAACATTGATACATTTGATTGAGATACAAAGAAACGATATAGTGTCTAAAACCAAACATTTTTATCTTTCAAAGTGAAAGCTTTTCAATCTTAAAAAATATTGAGGAAACAAATTTTCTTAAAATGTTTTACTATAAGAACGTGTTAAGTTAATATATTTGGAAAATGTCTTGAATAAATTACCAGACCGCAATGAATAAATTACCAGATTGGAATAAAGTTTGTGGTGAGATTCAGATTTTCTTTGGTGTGACTTGGAGTGCTACAGATAGATTTTGTAACACGAGAGCTAATTAGGCCGGAATCTACTGTTTAACCTTTTCGTGGGCCATTTATTTCTCACTCCACGTTTCCAAACTTTCAAAACAGAGCTGTTAATTTTATTCTATCGATCGAACAATTAATGACAGCAAAACCGAAGCGGGAATCAGTCCTCCCATCGTTTCAATGACACGACCAATATATTATAAAGGGTTTTGCGCTTCCCATAGGTGTATTTTGTAAGATCGTGTAGGTGGGAAGTAATCTTCGCACAGCCCCCGAAAGGGTTAAAATCCATGCCAATCGGGTATGAATATCATTACCACGATCTGGCTAACTCGAGGACTGAGTTTCTGAAAGTCAGCGGCCTTTCCATTCTGACACCACCCGGCTAGTGGTTCCGAACAGGATATGATATGCAAATTAATCAGAAATGTAGAATGGGTGCTTCTGCCAGGGTGCTGCCAAACTCTGTGAAAGACAGGTGGCAAGTATACATAGAAGTCTATTGGAGATCCAATATTGAACAGTTGTCCGCTACCTGAAATATATCCTGTTTGACTGTCGACTATGTGTTTTTAGGAGACACTTATGCAAATGTCAGGATTTGAAGGAGCAGCGGTATACGAAAAGGCGGATTAATATGCTGGCACACTGCTGTCCGTATGGGGTATGGTAAGTACTGTGACAGCTATGAGAGTGGGTATGTAGTCATAGGAAAAGAACGAAAATTTGACAGTTGATCACGAAATGTGACTACACCTCGGGATGATAGGCACGTCACTCGCATGGCACTGATGGATCGTTCAGCTGCTTCTTGAGTGTTCGCGCACCAAGGGAACAGTGTTACAGGTGTGGAATTGTCTGCTTCAATGGTTCTACGGCGTCTGCTGCACAAGTGACTGCGTACACTAATTCCTATACAGAGGTTACCTTTGACCCTGAACCGTCGATGCCTCAGGCTGTAGTAGAATCATGAGTGCAAAACAATGCTGTGTGGATCGGCAACAGATCGCGTTTAGTGATGGGTTTTGATTTAATTTCACCTGTACACGTCTGATGACCAGTACAGCGAAAAACCTTATGTTGCATACATTTCTTGTCGTATCATACTATCGGTAAGTATAATGGTGTAGGATATAATTATAGGCAGTCACTGTTGCTACGAATTAAAAGTACTCTTAAAAGTAGTCACTACATAAGGAGTTAATTCCTTTTCTTTAAGATAGAGTAGTATTATAACATAAAGTCTAACCACAACCTATCTATAAGTCTTCTACTACCTACCACGGATAATGCTTCGTCCTTGATTTGCCCCTTGGTCACATATGCTACAAAAGAAATATTTATGGGGTATGATTGTTCGGAGAACGATCTACTACTGTTCCTCAACAGCCACGAGAGCAAATTTGGGATTCGTTATAATTTTTGAGTGAAACTTCACAAAAGCAGCTTCACAAAATATTGATTTTGTGTTTCTCATATGGTTGTCCTTAGAATAATTGAAATATGTAGATAATTAACTTCGATCATTGATTTATTGCAAGATAATTTATGCTTGGAATAAGCTTAATTTTTTTATGTCATTCCCTCAACAGCATTGCTCTTTTCATAATCACGAATTCATTCTTTTTGTTTCTATTTTAATTAATACAATGACTAGTGGATTCTTATTAATAAGAAATGTTTGAAATATAAAGTAAATGTTTTACTTCATAGTATTTTTCTTTAATAGCTACAGTTTTTTTTTCAAATTAGTAACAAATAACTAAAGGACAAATTCGTTCAAAAATACTAAATGTTTTTTTGCTCAAAAAAAAAAAATAAAAAATAAAGGGCAACCTAAACTTAATTTTTCAAGTAATATTTTTGCAATCAAAGGATTATTTTTTCATTAACACATTTTCCCTTAGATCCTTGTTTTAAAACTTAAAAATCCTTTTTTTTTTGTCTTATGTTTCCACCTTGTTGAGAACTTCAAAATCCTTGCGATTAAAAAACTAAAACCGTAATTTAAAATTTATAAATAATCCACGGAGAAATGCGTGCCCATCTACGTAACTAAACAAGTAATGGCTGCAGAAGATAAAATAATTGAACTACAATGGTGAATTAAAGGAATTTATTTTAGACTATTGAAAGATCTTGAAATACAAATACTGGAAAGTATTGAAAGAAAGATAAAAGAGATAAATATGCAAAATTATGAATTCATAGATAAATTAAGTTGAACTTACTATATAATGTATAAAAAAGAGTTGCATACAAAAAAAAATGTGTATTTTCCAATCTTTATAGTCATAAACAACCAATGTGTAAAATAAAGAAATGGATGTGTAGCAGAAAAAAACTGAAAATAGTTATTTTTATTTATAAGATTTTAAAATTCATTCTGCTAATAGGCTAATTAATCATTAAATGAACTATTGCCGAGAAAAAAACATGAATTTGTATCATAGTATTGCTTTATAGTTTAGGCGTAAAATCGGAATTTGTAAACGATACAATAACGCGTGGTTAAAGGAATAAAAAGTTTGCTGTGTAATTAAGCACAAACTACCAATAAAATCCATCTATTTATTATTTAACAATTTATTTATTTATATGATGCACTAATAATCTAACCCGGGCCGAAAGTCCTTTCAACAGAATTTATTCTCTAAAAGAGACTTCTAAACTCTCCCTAGCCGAAGCCATACGTTATAAATGAGCAATCACTACTACAGTAATCCCACTTAATACAAGAAAATATTTTCCTAACCTAAAAAATGTAAACCTCACAAACAAGATTTATTTATTGTAAATATGACATATCCGCAGCCGTTTTCATATATGAATTTTTTATATATTTCGATAAAATATGATTAATAGTACCATGCCCAAAGTTCATCTTATGTAGTAACTTCGTAGTCACAATATGTACTAATTTATTTACAAATACTCGATATTTTCTTGGAATAGTACCAAACGTGTACACGATACAATAACACGTGGTTAAAGGAATAAAAAACTTGCTGTGTAATTAAGCAGAAACTACCAATAAAATCCATCTATTTATTATTTAACAATTTATTTATTTATATGATGTACTAATAATCTAACCCGGGCCGAAAGCCCTTTCAACAGAATTTATTCTCTAAAAGAGACTTCTAAACTCTCCCTAGCCGAAGCCATACGTTATAAATGAGCAATCACTACTACAGTAATCCCACTTAATACAAGAAAATATTTTCCTAACCTAAAAAATGTAAACCTCACAAACAAGATTTATTTATTGTAAATATGACATATCCGCAGCCGTTTTCATATATGAATTTTTTATATATTTCGATAAAATATGATTAATAGTACCATGCCCAAAGTTCATCTTATGTAGTAACTTCGTAGTCACAATATGTACTAATTTATTTACAAATACTCGATATTTTCTTGGAATAGTACCAAACGTGTACACGATACAATAACACGTGGTTAAAGGAATAAAAAACTTGCTGTGTAATTAAGCAGAAACTACCAATAAAATCCATCTATTTATTATTTAACAATTTATTTATTTATATGATGTACTAATAATCTAACCCGGGCCGAAAGCCCTTTCAACAGAATTTATTCTCTAAAAGAGACTTCTAAACTCTCCCTAGCCGAAGCCATACGTTATAAATGAGCAATCACTACTACAGTAATCCCACTTAATACAAGAAAATATTTTCCTAACCTAAAAAATGTAAACCTCACAAACAAGATTTATTTATTGTAAATATGACATATCTACAGCCGTTTCCATATATGAATTTTTTATATATTTCGATAAAATGTGATTAATAGTACCATGCCCAAAGTTCATCTTATGTAGTAACTTCCTCGTCACAATATGTACTAATTTATTTACAAATACTCGATATTTTCTTGGAATAGTACCAAACGTGACGATACAACAAAAAACATTGCTGCAATTATATCGGATTTATGGGTCACTAAATTCTCCAAAACAATGCCAAGCGATTAAATATTTCATAGATCAAGACCCGTGGATTCGGAGTAGTATTTGGAAAGCAGCTCATTAAGAGAGGGCCTTCTGCGGTGTCTCAAAGACGCGAAAGGGGCCCCCAAAATTCATTGTGATGCGTGATGAGCCCTCACGTAGCTCGGGGCCACTAATGACTGTGATGATGATTGAAACACAACTGAATAAGAATCACGTTTTCCCTTTATAATGAAACGATCCCCCCGATGAAGCGTTTACTAAATAGAGATGGATGCAGGGAAAAAATAACACAGAAGGATCAAATCCCGGGGAAAAAAATTGGAGAGCCTCTCGCGGTGGAAACGTGGAACAGGTTTAGACAGCGATAAATGAAGATGTCTTGGGCCTTTACTGCGACATTTGCGTTTACCCTGTTTGAAGCCGTAAATTTCACGCCGCTTCGCGCCTTCTTCGCCAACTTTGGGAAAGAGACGGCTATAAATGCTTCCCGCTCTCTCTTGTTCTTTTTTTTTTATTACCGTATCCTGCTATTGACGAAACAAAAGCAGCTTTGTACAGAAGGATTATGTGCGAAGGTGCTTTATTATTTGACAAGAGTTATGTAGGGAAAAAATGGAAGAAAGTTCACTGCCCGAAAATAGGTACATTTTTTTTAAATCTCTAAAAGGTTAGGGTGATGGATTTTTCTTATAATCTCCCTTTCGTGGAAAAATGTATATTATTTTATTTTTAATTATTTTTAAAGACCTGGAAATAAGTAAGTGCTATCACACTCTGGTTTTAATAGAGGCGTTATTATGTAAATCTTTGCATAGAATAATTACAGTATTATCAGACAATTTGTAGATTTTTACTTTTGATACGAAATTCACTTAAACGAAGAACCTCTCATTTTTTTTAACTCCCACAAGTCCTATGTAATAAATTATCCACTTATACGAATATTTATTTAAATTGAACATGGAGTTATACGAAGGAATTTCAATCCATTATGTAAATTTTCCAAAATAGATTTTATTCAGTTATACGATTGAAGTAAAAACACTTCCCTATTTTTTTTTTCTTACAAAATTTTTTTTTAAAATTATTCTTCTATTAGTTTTTCATTTTCTGTTTCTATTAACATTTAATGTCATTTTAATTTAAGAGTGTTTTATAAAAAAGGTATATACTATTGTATGTACTGATGTATGTGTTTACTAAATTTAGAAATTAGATGTGTTTATTATAGACAAAAAATTTAATTTAGTTGTTGTTATAGTTTACAGATATTACTATGGATATCATATTTACCTTAAAACTACGTTTATTTATTTAAAAACCAGAAAAATGGCACAGTTGTTATTTCATGTTTTCATAGATGAAAATGACTACTATTCACATATACGTAAAATTATCCCCGTAGTCTTTGTATACGGGATTTCTCACTGTATATCACGGATGTCTAAACTATGACCGCTTAAAAGCTCCATTTAGAAATAATTTCTAGGCCACACATATTTTTACAATATATTTTTTAACAAATAAAATTTAACTCTATGTAGTTTTCTTAAAATAAATTAACTTCTTTTTATTATAATTTTTTAAATTTGAAGTAGATATGTATAAGTACATATTTATTTTAATTTTACAAAAGTTTCATTTCATTTACTTTGGATTTCATAAAGTAGGAAAAATTTAAATTAATGAGATGGATGAATTTGCTTTTGTTCAACATGCAAATCGATATCAGGTTCAGTAGACGAGATTGCAATTCTTAACGCAATTTCAAAATGTTTGTCAGTGATCTTTGTTCTATTTTTTTTTGTATGCTTCATTCTTGAAAATAATTGATTCACAAATATAGGTACTACCAAAAGATGAAGACGTTAATTAAGCATGATTGTGAAAATTAGGATAGTTATCGTGGGTAGATAATCGTAATGGTTTGGTTTGGTTTGTTTGGTTTGGAGTGCTACGGTCTACTTTTTGCAACACGAGGGCTAAATGAGACCGGGACCTACAGCTTAAAGCCGATTCCGAACGGCTACGAACAACCATGCCACAGTGGGATTCGAACCCACGAACTCCGGTATCGAAGGCCAGCACCCTAACCAATCGGCCATCGTTCGGGTAAATAATCGTAATAAACTCCAGTAAAGAAACATTCCGAAATTTCTCTTTCAGTGTTAAATATCACTTTGCAGTTCAATGCATTCCATTTGAAGATTTGAAGGTAATTTATTCATTTCTAGAGAAAATGGGGTTGACAATATGTTGAAATACTCTTCATTTTTTCGAAAATCTTGAAATCTGCTTACAAACTCTTGAATTGAATCAAAAATTAATGCAGCATATTTTGCATATTTTGGGCAAATCCCAAGTTTATGTGCAGCCAAAATACTGAAATATGCCAAATCTTATACTTATATTTGATTGTGCCAAAATTTCAACTTTTCTTTCAAACGCTGTTATTGTTTGGAAAACATATTGTTAATAAAATGATTTTTTCCTTTAAGTCTCAAATTTAAATCATTCAAATGTTCTGTTAAAAAAACTAACCTAAAACCCAATTTTTGTCTTCAAATTCAGTCACAGGTTTCCCTTTTGTTTCCATAAATATTTTTATTTCAGGTCTCAAATTGTAAAATATTTTGAGCATTTTCCTTTTACTGAGCCATCTTACTTCTGTATAATAAATAACATCTGCAAATTGAATGACCATTACCTTAAGAAACTCTTGAAATTGTCTATGATTAAGTCAATTTGATCTTATAAAGTTAATGGTTTTTTATAACAACGCTTAATACATTTTCCATTTTAAAAATTTTTCACATAAATTGCCTTAATGCACAATACAATGATATTCCATCAAGATCGTATTGTCGGCAGCGACGGCTTCCTTATTAACCTTTTTAAAGAATCCCTGATTTTTACAACTATGGCAGGGGCTATCGGTTATGATAGCTGATAATTTTTTAGTAGTCAAGGAAAACCTTTTGATTGTCGTTTTTAATGCATGGAATAAATCTACAGACTTGGTTTTGTCTTTTAATGATACTAAAGCATCAATTTCTTCCATGATATTATAATGTTTATCGATTCCTCTTATAAAAATTACCAATTGTGCCGTATCAAAAGCGTCACTGCTGTTCTTCCATGACTAACGAATAAAATTTAAAATTAGTACAATTTCTTTTTAAAGATTTTTATTTCAAAATAAATGTCAACGAATCGGTTATATATAAAAAAAATATTGCAAACATTTATTTTTTACATAAAAGTGTGTAAATTTAAAAATTTTCATAATTTGCGTTTGGGCAGCATGTGGCCCGTGTTCCACACTTTAGACAAGCATGCTGTATGTAATAACACTTTTAAAAGTCTCATTTTATTAAACTTCATAAACAAGGAAAAGAAAAGTATTTAATATATTTTAATAGCCATTGTTTGGGGAGATCATGTACCCACAGAGTATGAAGCGATATTATACTAATGAAGCTTTAAAGAAATTTATTCTTTATATCAATATAGCAAATGTTTACATATAGAAATGCTTTTCTGTTCATTGCTTCTATTATGAGAGTGAGAACATTTATCAATTTTAAGGAGTTTCACTGCCTTTGAATGGATACTCTGTGCTATATAATTTGTTTTATAATGTCTGAGTTTTATTCTCCTTAACGATCTTATTGTTTCGTTCAAAATAAAGTAAGGTTTACAGATAAAAATAAAACTTCATAATTTTTCCACGTCATCTCTTTTTACTTTATTGTACGAAGTAAAGACGTATAGTAATCTCGAAAAATTTCAATGTTTAGATTTCAAAGGAAATACTTATTTTGACAATGTATGGATCCTTTTTTACAAGTTGCAGTGTTACGTCTGTACTTACGGACAAGGAAAATTAAAATATTTATTTTGACCCCTTCTGAATGCATGTTGACTAGATTCTTTATGATAAGGGTTTGTAAATATCAGGAAATTTTCAAAAATATAAAAAATATCCGATATTTTTAACAGCAAACTTATTATTTAAGATATTAATATTTCTATGGGTGATATAAACTTTATTCGCTTAACATAAACCTCCATTTTATATTTCTATTAGTAATTTTTTTTTCAAATGCGGAGTGCTTTCCTTTATTACATTTCACCATACAATCTGCTGGCTTTTGTTTCCCAATTTAACATGGGAGCACCATATAGGTAGACAACACCTCTCCCTATGAGAGTACACTCCAAATGCATCCAAACCCAATGGGTGGGAGTATAATACGCTAACCACTATACGATCTGGGTGACATGCTACAAATATAATATTTGAAATATAATTTTACTGTTAAATTAAGAAAAGTTTAAAAGTGTTGCATTAATAATATATTTTAGAACTTTTTCATTTGACAGCAAAATTATAATTTAAAAATAACGAAGATTACCCATTCCAAAATCTATTTAATAAAAATAAAAAACAATTTAATTTTTGTTTTCATTCAAAACAGAAAATATGGGATTAAATTTTAAGTGTCAAGATAATTTATTTAAATAACAAAATTCATATTTTATTTCTTTTTATCTTTATTGAAGCATTTTAACCTAAATGTGAGTTTATCTGCATTTTCATGCAGGCTGAGATCCAGGCATTTTCTCAGCCACCTCCACTTACCAGTCTCAGCCTTGACGTTTTGTGGGACCAAGAAGTGACGCTAGATGCAGTTCAATTTGAAACCTAGTCCAGAGCACTTTTCTTCTCTGAGTGGGTCAACTGGTTTGTATCAGTAGGCTTCAGAAACATCGAATGATATTTTAGTGAACAAACAAATTGTGGTGGGAGAAAAAAATTTGAAGCAAATAAAAGATATTTATTGAAGTGGTATGTATGGCTCCAATTTATCGAGTTATTTTTATTAGTGCGATTGGCAAAACTGTAAGACAACTGCGTGTAAGAGAACTTAAAACCTTTTATCGGGAGCAAATTCATAACCGAATGGCAGTATAGCGCGATTGGCCAAACTGTAAGACAACTGCGTGTAAGAGAACTTAAAACCTTTTATCGGGAGCAAATTCATAACCGAATGGCAGTATAGCGCGATTGGCCAAACTGTAAGACAACTGCGTGTAAGGAAACTTATAACCTTTAATCGGGAGCAAATTCGTAACCGAATGTCGGTAAGGGAAGAGCTTGATTTTTGTTTTTAGCTTTGAGTACAAAAACATTTAAATCCCGTCAATCACATGATCTGAAAATTAGCCCCAACCCTCCCAGGCAGAAAATCTGGCTGCGCTACTGAAAGCCTGGATGATGTATTACCAGGCATGATTGTGTAACCTAGTACCTGAAATTTTAACTCCCACTCACCAGCAGATTAGGCCATTTACGGACGTTATTCAAGCAAGCTTTACATGAATAAACGAGATATAGGTACGGCTGTTATATTCGTTTTTAATAATTGAAGAGATATTACATTTTAAATCCCAACTTCTTTTTTTTTTACCGGTGGGGCAAATGAAAAGAAATCATTTTCTCAATTTCAGTAGTTAGACATTGATCTAAGACATTTACCATTTAACTGTAATTAGTTTCTAAACTTACTAAAATTAACAACGCCTATATCAAGGGTTAGCAGATTTTCAACAGAGAAGAGACAAATTTTGAGCTAACGAAAACGGAAGCAGTGAGTTGTTTATATGCATTAATTCCTATTGATGCAATTTCAATTGCATCAATAATTGAATTGCAAAGGTTCTTAAACTTTCTGAAGACGGGGTTTATTAAAATTTCTACAAATAAATATAGGTGTACTTTATGGTCATGACATTTGAAAAAAATTCTTTGGGATTATGCAGATTATGCTGGAAATCCCAAAACTATCTGGTTCATCCAGAGTGAAATTCTTTTCATCGAAAAAAGAACTGCATCATTTTACACTGCTGGAAATGCATTTTTTGTAGTCTTGCCTTACTCCTTCTGTTGAGTGTAATAGGTGGCAATGACACCAACTTGCTTTACAAAATAATCGGATGTT
Source organism: Pardosa pseudoannulata (assembly GCA_032207245.1). Taxonomy (NCBI): domain Eukaryota; kingdom Metazoa; phylum Arthropoda; class Arachnida; order Araneae; family Lycosidae; genus Pardosa; species Pardosa pseudoannulata. The sequence goes on along the minus strand of CM063502.1, from coordinate 75,785,414 downwards.
TATTCAAAAACTTTTGAAAATTTTGTGTGAAACCAGATCATTCCATATTTCTTCTCACTTCAATTGCAGCTTCCTTTTTCTCTCAAAATCTTCTTACAGCCATTCTTTTCTGAAGGTACAATAGAATTTCTGGTGTTCCAGCTTGTTTTTTCCATTCGTACATTCCGAATTCTTTAAGAAAATAATAATCTATACTTTTCTATATTTTATTTTTTAAAAATTTCACTCCTCTCTATCTTCATTCATCAAAAACAAGAATTGAGCTGTTTTTGATATCAGAAAGATGGTTTTTTCGAGGCTCTTACAAAAATCATGCAGAATGAAGAAAATGGGAATTTTGTTTAGAAATCAAACCTTTGTATTTGAAATGGTTGTTTTCTGCTTTCAAATATGCAAATTCTAGTATAATTTTAATAAAAAATAACTCTCATTATATTTTTTCCAAAATCATATGAATTTACACGTGCATTTGCTGAATATTTATCCGAAAAAGAAAGTAATTTTATCCGTACTCTTATTTTAAAAAAATGCATGTATTTCCGTCTAAAAAACTCCTAGGTTTGGGGTGTTTTTGTTTATCATCATACCTTTTTCAATGCGCTGTAGATGGCACAAAATCCCGTAGCACATTCTTTCCTGCCTATCAGTTTTATGCCCTTCGGCTGATTTAATGATTTTACCGACTATTTTGAAAAGGTTTATCTCAAATTTTATTGCTGAGGTAATGAGGTTTCTTAATGAGAAATCTGGTCAATGGATTAACTAAATTATAATATGTATCTGTATGACAATGAAAGTAGAGAAAAGCACTTTCATCTTACAAAAAATAAGAAGAAATGTAAAAAGGTGAATTTTGTTTCAAAACCCAACTTTAGAATTTGAAGTAGCTGTTTTCTGCTTGCAAATATTCAATTTTTACTGTAATTTTAATGAAAATATAATTGTCCTTATACTTCTTTCCAAGATCATATGGGTTTAAAATTCATAAGTCTTATGTATTTACTGAAAATTTAACTAATTTATAAGAAAAAGAACTTTTATCAGCAGTTTTATTAAAAAAATTTCATTTATTTCCGTCTTTAAAATTTCTAGATTTGATGAGTTTTTGTTTGTCGTCATACTTTTTTCACGCACTGTAGGTAGAACAAAATTTCAATGCAAACATTAACTCACGCATATGTGCTTTACACACTAGAGCTAATATAAGGTCTTTATAAAAAGATTTCACTGAAATTTTATTGCTTTAATGACAGAATAGAAATTTCTCAATGATACATTTCATCGTTAGATTGGTTAAATTATAACATGCCACTGAATGATGTTGATTTGATTTGGTTTGGTTTGGAGTGCTACGGTCTACTTCTTTGCAACACGAGGGCTATTGAGACCGGGACCTACAGCTTAAAGCCGATTCCGAACAGCTACGACTATCCATGCCCCAGTGGGATTCGAACCCATGAACTCCGGTACTGAAGGCCAGTACCCTAACCATTCGGTCATCGTTTGACTAAATGATGTTGAAGGTAGAGAAGAGCAGTTTTAGGTAAAGGTTGGTTGGGAGAGCTACGAACCAATGTTTGCTACAGTAGAGATAATCAGAAAAGGACATATTCCCTAAAGTTAATTTGGTATGACTATACACATCCATGTCATCATCGGGATTCGAACCCACAGTTAGATCACGATAGTGTAAGGTATGGACCTATTTTGTCATTGTTTGGTTTTTGACAAAGTACTTTATCTAAAGAACGTATTTATTCTAGAAAATTTGAGAAAAAGTTAAAAAAAACTGCATGAAGTTTTATCTGTGCTCGATTTTGCATTACTTTGAAAATATTTAGATTGATGAAACACTAGAAACTAAATGATTAAAATTAATGGTCAAAACCAGAGGATACATTTTTCTTGTAAGAACATGATACTTGTGACACATACGACAAAAAGAATAACGGATCTCCTAAACTACAAATTTCGTCCGTTTTCAAATTGCATCAATAATCTTTTCAGAGGCAGTAAATATAAAAACATCCCACACGAGGGATGATATAGTAATAAATATTATCATCCTTGCTTCAAACCTATTAGTAACTGAATAAATATTACACTTTAAAATATGACGTTCATAGACTTTTATTTTAGAATAGGTTCTTATGAATTACTGTTCTACTTTTGACGAATCTTGTGTGCAGTGCAGAAAATATTTTTTGTCAGAGATCTTGAAAATAGTGTGGAGCAGGGTGTAATGATGTGGGTTTCATATCACTGCTGTTTGTAAAATAAAATAAATCATTTTGTACTCCTGGCGGTATTAATTTTTTCCAAACTATCAATATTTCTCCTTTTCATAAATAAAATTCCATTTATAAATTTAAGGGTGCAATTATTCGACTAAAATTTATCACTTTGGAAAGGTATTACTTAGGTATAAATGTAATTACAAATACATGTGTACAGAAATAGTAACACCACAGAATTCAGGAATTAGAATACAATTTTGGGAAATAATAAACAGAATATAAGATGGCGGTGATGATAAGTGTGTATATATATATATATATATATATATATATATATATATATATATATATATATATATATATATATATATATATATATATATATATATATATATATATATATATATATATATATATATATATATATATATAATTAAAATTCTCAGGGGTTTTCAAATCTGAAGTCAAGGGCTAAAAATTTCCGCGTCCTTTTGCAGACCCCTTCTCTGAGGGCGTAAACTGTAGCCCTAGTAGTCAATTTAGGTTATTAGTTAAAAAGGGGAATGCAAAAGGACACAGGAATTTTTAGCCCTTGACTTCATGTTTGAAATCTCCTGAGAATTTTCCTTATACACACACACACACACACACACACACACATATAGATTTATTATATTGTATATATATTTGTATATATATATATTTATATATATATAGTATATATATTATATATATTATATATATATCTTATATATATATATATATATATATATATATATATATATATATATATATATATATATATATATATATGAAAAATCAAAGGTCTAGTTTCTTTCTTTAATATTTAATATCACTTTTGAAATGCCTAAACTTATCTATTTTTACTTAATAAAATATCTGTTGTTCGTATGCATTTCATTCTGTTAATGAAAAAGATATCTGAAATCTGAATTAAAGCTGTTTGCAAAATAATAAGTCATTTTAATTTCTTTTTTCATTCACAGAAAAAGAACATATTTAATCCAAATAACATGCAACAACCTGAATATGTAAAAATAAAAAAAAAATAATAAAAAGAAACAGGTAATAATTGAAGAGTTATATAACGCAGTAACATATAATGTATTAATTTAAATTCGGTCGCTATAGAGGCAAATTAAATTGTATGAGCAATATATTATCTCCGATACCTAAGTACTGAAACCCATGAGAGTAGTTACAGGAATTAATTCTATGTATCATAGATCTGTAATAGAATACAAACAATAAAGATCGCTTTGAGAATTCATATTCGCTGGGCATCGGCAAAAGTGATTTGTGGGGCAAGGTGGCAACCCGTTTTTGGTGCCACCACCCAGGATGTGGTCTGATGAATGACTCACAGTCGCGCCCCCTGCATCAGCTCCAGTCTTAAAGAGTAATTGCTTAGGCTTGCGGATTAATTTTCTTACAGTATGTAGCCTGCACTTTCTAGACCTGTGGGAGGACAATATCCTGTTCACTTCCATTACAAACTATTTTCTTGGTGCACGTTTTCACACTTGACTCTAGAATGGATGGCGAACGTCAAAAGGATTTTTGCAAGCATCACATGCAAGATTATATAGTAAGAATCTTCAAGAAGCTCATGACTGGCTAATAGAGTTATCAAGCTCTTTTGAAAATTGTGGTAATGTATATAATACGAAGTAATTCAAAAGATGGAAGAGGTGTTACTGAGAGTTTAAGCTTTACTGACAGAGAGAATAATGGAACTCTTTAACTTCATAGTATTTATTTTGTCACTCCAAGTTAAATGATGAAGTAATATGGGTGGTATTAATTACTACACATCTACTTCGTCATATATTACAGATCTGTTGATAAATCTTTATCACCCTTTAACGCTTCTGCTATTATTTGTGTGCCTTGTGTTATTTATATCAAGAAATGTAGTTTATTGAACTCAACTTTAGTAGCTTAATTATAACACCTTAATTTGATGTGAAGATTGTGATGCTTAAGAAGAGTTGATCTATACTAAATTATCTAAGCTCATGTATCTAAAACTTTAGATTTTAATTTTGCTCCAAATTAAGATATTTCTATTAAGTCTTCTTATATTTAGTTAATAATTATTTTACTCAGATGTAATAGTTTATTCCAACAAAATAAAAAAATATTATATTACCTTTATGTTCTGATTTTTTTTTTTTTTACTGTCACTACATTCACTGGCCAATGAGTTAAAAACCTAGAATAAATATTTTATTCGATCTTTTTTTCTACGAATAATAGCCCTCTCCCCATAATCGCGAGGTCATAAAATTCTACAGATTTCTGGAGTGCGATTAAATCCAGAGAATACCATGTATTGGCTACACAGACCTTAAAATCCTGCAATTTGGAGGAGAAGATCGCTGTTGGATGTGACTTTACAATTTGTTCCAAAATTTTTCTATTGGATTAAAATCAGATTTTGTGGCTTTCAGGCTAGCTTTTTGAAGTCTTATTGACATTTCAGAGAACCAATATCGAATAATTCTAGCCCGATATATAGTTGCATTATTGTCCATGAAGTATCCGTCGACTGCGGAGTAAAAAATGTAGCATTGCTTGATGAATTTGATCAGTTAGTATGTCCAGATATTGCATGGCTATGTTTGTACCCCCAACGAACAACAGGGTACCGTTTATATATTATTAAAACATACCCCACACCATGATACTTCAACTAGAGCCTTGAACAATCACGGCAAGATGGGTTCATGGCTTCTTGTTGTTCTCCCCAAAATCGGCTTTTTTCACCAGTGTAAAACAAAGGGATTCATCTGACCTCATAACCGTTTCCTAGTGTTATTTTGTCCAGTTTCGTTTCTCCAAATACCACTGCAGCTGGGTTGGCGAAATTGATAGGGTGCTGCTCTGCAGTAACAGAATTCATGGGTCCGAATATCCCTGCTAGCAGGGATATTCGTAGCCTTTCGGAACCGGCTTTAAGCCCTAGGTATCGATCTCATTAACCTTCGTGTAACATAACAATAAACGTAGCGCTCCAAACCAAAGCAAACCAGACACCGCTGCAAACGAATTCTGGCATTCCTAACAGAAATGAGAGGTTTCATCACAAGCACCCGACACTGCAGAGGATGGGATGGGAACGTAATCCCATCCTCTGAAATTCTCCGCGTATAATTTGCACCGAGATCGCTTGGGACAAACTTCAGTAAAAGACTTCTGCCAGTTGAAGTACGGTAGAGTTACTTTTAAGCGGTACAAACCAACGTAGAATACACCAAAAACGGTCTTGGTTCATTGGATTCGAACTACTATTACGCCTTTTGGACAAGGCTTTTTGGCTGTGTTTCTAATTGTTGAACACTTTCGAAATGAATATTTTAAAGATATCCACTAATTTCTGCTGGCTTCAGAACCATGGCTCTTGGTAAATAGTCCCCCAAAATAATCTCGTTTTAAAATGGCTAAAGATATGTTGTTTATCCCATTCTACTACGTTTATCTTCAAGTTCAGCCTTACAACTTATTTATACTACTATTCTAATGATGTTCAATCCATGTCATAAACAAGTTTTGCATAACCGCTGCTAGCGAGCACTTTTAGAAATTCTCCCCGGTTTCTAATTCATTGGCAAATGTAAGTATTTATCTAAATGTATGTTTTGTTGATTTAAAACCAATCTTACAATATAATAAATAATACTGAAATACTTATTTTAACACATTATTTAGTATTGCGAAATATTTTTCTTCTGTTTATAAAACATTTAATTATATATCAATATGAGATTGTCTCAATACATTTTGATTCCCAAGTCACAGAAAATTTTATTACAATACGTGTTGATATTTTTCTGTATTCCATGTTGTTTGTTTTTATGGATTTAGCACAAGCTATTTTGATCCAGAATTAATTTCTTACTATATATTGCTAATAGAATTTTGTTAGAGGGATTTAAAATTATATTAGTTACTTTTCTTTTCACTTTTTTTTCCCCACAAAAATGCGTTTTCAGAGCTGACGTGAAACTCACGTGTTTAAACAATTACCTTCAATTTTATTAATAGGCGGATGCAGGATCTTTGAAACAAATGCGTGTATTTGATAGAGTTTTATAGCTCTTTCCAGCCTGCTAGTGCGTGTTGAATATACTTTCTAAATGCTTCTTTGAACTCTTGTTGGAGGAAAATATCCTTGTTGACTCTTCTTTATCCATTTACAACGCCCATTTTTATGAGTGGTGAAAGCAACCATCACCCGTTTAATAAATACAGAAAATACCATCCACGTTTCAAGGCAAGTATTGTTAAACACTATTTCAAAGCAACAAGGTTAAGTTAGAAAACTATTACGAGTCAGGATGTATACTGTCTGAAATACAAGGCCTTCAGCAGATAATGTCGGATATTATGCATTGATTCATTATGCAAATGAAAAAGTACATTCAAACGTCTAAACTTAGAAAAAAGCTATATCCACTTAGATGATTTAGATATTTTTATATCATATATTGCTATATAAAATATACATTGAAAACCAGTTTTATCAGAATAATATTTGACTTACAGGAAATTTTTAAAAATTTTCTAGTGTGTGCAAAAATTGCTGTGTGTTTAACTACGTGAAGATCTAGTTTGTATGCTTTTTGTAATCCTGATTTTAATAATTTTCAACCTTAAGTAAAAAATATATTGCCTTACATTTTGACTAAAATACATAGCTTTTGAGAAGATGATAAAATAGTTATTTTTATTAAACCCGTCCGGTATGATTTAATAATGAAAAACTGTGCATGAAATAACCATTTAATTTTTATTTAAAAAACTTGTTTCATTTTACAATTCTTAATATTCTTAGTTAAAATACACTTTTTACACACTGTTAAATAATATCAGAAACAGTAAAATTAAGAAAATATCAAAGCAAAACATTAATAAGGTATACAGATAATAGTCTTCAAGCTAGTGGTACTTTTCAAAACAAAGTGCAAAGGAATTCTTAATTGTTTACACCGCCAAGTAGTCTCACTTTTAATTTGATTCTTGTAACACACACGGCATTTCTTAGTAGGTTTTCTTTTATTCTGACTCATTAATTTGGCAATGACTTGTACCAAGAAATTCTAAGTAAACAATATGCAATAGTGACTTGTGATTTTCACAAGTGATAAAAGTGTTGCCAAACTAGAAATTTTAAACTAAATTAATTATCATATTTAACAGTAACTTTAATCTCATGACGAGTGTAGTTCGTATGGAAGGAAAAACTAATGACGAGCTAGACTCGTTTTTTTACCGGAAGGGGTTAATCTACAGTATCGATGTTAGTATTCTGAATCTTATTATTCTTAAAGTATAAAAATGTAGACATTCCCATGAAGTATAATTTGCATTTTATTATTTTGTAGTTAATTTTTAAACACCTGAAAAATAAATGAATAAATAAATAAAGATCTACACAAAATAATTGAAGCCTAGGAGTGGATTGAAAATCTATAGCTTCTTCCAGGAAACAGGGAACATTATAAATTTATAAGACTTAATTTTTAGCGCAACTTAACGACTTGACTTTATATAACTACATCAAAAGACTTAATTTTTCCAAAATTCATACAACATTTCGTCAGAAATTCTGCCTTCTGCTTGGTTTAGCTTTTAAATTATGATGACCAACTTTGTTAGTGTTGTCCTAGGGAGTACTGTTGACCGCCTATATGGTGCTCGCATAATAAAATTGTCAACAAAATCCGCGGTGTTGTATGGCCAAATATTTAACAGGCAAGTGCCCTTGAGTAATTAGAAAATACTTGTTCAAAATTTCATAACTGTACATTAATAATTTACAAAATAAGCTTCATAGCGTCCGCTGTCCCCTTAAAGATATCAGAACGAAAAAAAAAAATCACACGTATAAAAAATGATTTCCATTGCTACAACTATTAACCTGTGATTTTACCTTTTACCGGTCGTATAAAAGAAAATAGGATTAAAGTTAATGGTCCTTTCTTTTTTTTTTCTTCGTAGATGTTGCAAGCAGGTAGGGGATATAATTACCGCAGAATCTTATTAGTTTTTCAGTACAGTTAAAGTTAGAGTGGCGCAGCAACGGAAGCGTAAAATAGATGAGAACCTAGCAATCGAGAGCGTAAAGGGGGGATAAAAAAAAAAAGGAAAGTGTTTCTCCCCTGATATAACGCCCCATTATGGGAGAGAAAAAGAATGTCTGCAATTTAATGCAACATATGAGATAACTTCTTAACAGAGCCGGGATTTTCGCGGTACGCTGCACAGAGATCAATCAATGAACCTCGACTTCAAAAATATTCGATTTGTTGTCGGCATTATGGTTTCAAACAACCATTAATCATACATATATAGCCGGTCTCGCTCGGAGGGTTTCGGTAAATGTAGGGCTTGTAAGAACCAATATTGAGAACTCCAGGATTTTAATTATTTAAGGTTCAATTACGCAAAAAACTTGGTTACGAAAGTGGCAAAAAGATGCACAAACAATTATCGAAATTTCCAAAATTATATGAAAAAGAGATGGACTAATAGAAAAGTACATTGTCATTTTGTGTTGTATAATGTTTTACTTATAAACTGTAACTTTAACTTAATTTATAGATCTATTATAAAATGATAAATATATGCTCTAAATTTCAAAAATCCTTTTGAGATTTTGATAGATATTGGCGTTCGATTATTATTCACATCCTCCCGTCACAACTTAATTATTTTTAAAAGATGACTCGGTTGCAATTCATGGCATCACAAGCGTTTTTCGGTAGCTCAGTCGGTAAAGGCAACGATCTCGTAACTGAGAGGTTGCGGGTTCGAAACCTGAGCCGGCCTAAAATCCGGCGTGTTCGTTAAAGGTGACTGGGGAACGTAAAATATGTTCGTGATAGCAATGTCCTCCAAGTTCTCAATCAATACCTCTGGGGGTGGCAGGCTAAGTCTATGGGTCTTGTGCTTCGTCCCTGCTTCAAACGATGATCTACTTGAGCATAGTCGTACTTTCACCCTTGTGGTGCTCATCGTAAACGAAAGTAGAGCCCCTTTACCTTAATACGAGTAGCCTCCGGCTCAATCGGGCTTGGTTTCACCAAGTGGCATAAGTCAATATCAATAAACGTATTTAACATTTTAACTTTTCAATAACTACTTCGATGTGTTTTGTGTTACTTTTGTGATTGGTTGAGCAAATGATAAAAGACAAAACAACTTTTTTTTTTAAATTTAAATTTATGCTAAGCTTAAAATATGCGGATATTTAATGCGGTAGTTAGCAAGATAGAAGTTATGAAACATAAAAAGGGAGATTGAGACTTTCCTTTTAATTTTTGCTAGTATACGGTATCCCCATGTTTCAAACAGCTGATGGCCGAACGATGGCCGAATGGTAGAGCGCTGCTCTTCGGAACCGGAGTTCGTGGGTTCGAATCCCACTGCGGGCATGGATGTTTGTAGCCGTTCGGAATCGGCTTTAAGCTGTAGGTCCCGGTCTCATTAGCCCTCGTGTGCAAAACAGTAGACCGTAGCACTCCAAACCAAACCAAACCAAACCAAATCAAACAGCTGATGTTTTTTTTTTCTTTTGTTAATGCTTGATGTTTGAGTTTAAAATAAATTATTTATTAAAACAATTTCAATGGTCATTTGCCTTCGCATAGCCAAAAGGTACTCTGAAGCATTCCAAACTAAGCTGTTCGAAGTCAATATTATAAGATATCAGTTTAGAAAAAAAAATTTCGAAATGACATATTTATTAACTATCGTATGTTAACACAATGCTTTAGTGAAGCATTATATGAGGTATAATATTCACTCTTGCAAAGTGAAAGCAAATTACCATGCTTGAAAAGTTAAAAATAAGTCCAAATGAAAGAAGTCTAAGTGTGTAAATTATAAGTAGCAGCAGTACTTAAAAATTTATAGAATTGTCTTAAGAAGTTAATCCAAAGAGAAATAATTTTTTCAACTAAACGAAGATTTTATACTCTAGTTTATAAATGGTCTTGAAGTTAGGACTCTTTGTGGTAATGGGTTAATTTCAAATTTCTAGACACATTTTTTTTAATAAACTTATAAAATATTCATTCTAAAAGAGGAAGAATTTTTTGCTTTCTGATCAGTCGAAAAAAGGCTGTTATAGTGAAAATTTTAAGTGTCAAACGGTACTATGTTCTCTTAAGATATTTCGAATGCAGGTGAATATCGTAGAAACAACTGGTTCTAAAAGAAATTCCGTGAATTCGAAGGTCCATTATAGCGTAACTGGGAATATTTTCTGCCACTGTAAGTGAAATCACTCAAAAAGGTTTCAAGTGAAAAAGGATTTTTAAACCTTAAGTTCGTATGCTTCTGGCAAAGTACATTGCTGAAAGAACAACAAATTGTAGAAAGTTATATGAAATTACCTGGTTGTTGAAATCTGGATATTTGTGGTATCATTCGAGGCATTGTGTATTTATTCATAGCAAAAATACGTATCTTTTACATAAAAATAAATTATGAAAATCATTTCCATGAAAAAAGAAAAACTTTCTGTAATTTTCTATTGAATATTGAGTTTTGTGACTGGTCTACAGATTAAACAAAGGAATTATTACATTAAACTCTCTGTCCTTAAATAAGTATGTTGCATGTTAAAGAGTTATCCAAATGATTTACAAAAAATTACCAATTTCCTAATTACTGTGGAATTTGTTAAAATTTATTTTTCTTCAAACTTAGAAAGCTTGTTTTCTATCCTTGTCTGAAGTTAATTAATTCCCGAGAAAATGTTGACTTACTTCATGCAAAACCAAAGATGTATTCGGGAAGAGAAGCAAAACTCCAGAGCAAAGTCACACACAATTCCTTTAATGGTTTCTGAGAAAATAACTTTAAAGAAGGAAATTTAAATCAAATACAGAGGAAGTTGAGCAAGGATAATTCCCTCCTTTGAGATCTTGGTTTTTATACCTCTGATAAAAATAAGGCAAACAGTCAAATTTGAGTAATGACTTAATAGAATCTGCTGCTGAGAAATTACACAGTCAGTTCCACCTGGAAGATCTGTCTAACTGGAGTTCTGCCCGATTCATTTCAAGATATCCACATCGACAAACAACTTACACGAGAATTCTTTTTACGAGATGCTTTCAAAACTTGTATATTTTAGATTCCATAAAGCATTAATGTAATTGGGTCCTTAATATTCAATGGTTCAATGTTTAGAATTTTTCTCTATTTAAAGAAGAGTTCAAAACAAGTAACTTGACATTGTATAGCTTTTTGTGGTTGGGAACTCATTCCATATTTTAAGGTTAAACTTAGTTTGTAGATATTAGCTTTTTTATATCAAGTAATAATCCTCATAAAATTTTATGGTAGTAAAAATGTTAGTAAAATATATGTGAAAACATAACATCATAGTATTAAATAAAGCACATTTTTGAAAGGAAATGAGGTCATATGCATCTGAAGGATTTTATATGCCCATTTTAAGAAAAAGGGAATAATAGACATTACATATCTAGCCTCCCCATAGTCAGTTCTTGCAGTGAACTAAGCAGGCTTACCTTGTAATGAATTTAATACATCTCCCCCCCCCCTATTTGAAGCCTTCGATTAAGCGAAAGTGCTAAACGATTATTAGAACAAGTGAACCGTGTTTAAATAAGAGCGCTTCAGAAAATATTTCTATTTTGGTTTTGGGGAATACGAATTGGAAACTAGCGAATGTATGTATGTGTTCATGCAAGGCTGTACTCACAAAATAATTTCGGGGTAGGACTACTTATTCAGGATGAAAATTAAAAACTTTGTTTAAATGTAATGTATAAATTAGATTACGAATATTTAAATACGCTACAGAATATAATTATATAAAACAACTGCTATATAACTCGACAATTTATATTGGATTGGCATCTAAAAAATTGACCTTTTTGAGATGCTGTGGTTTTTATTTTCATCTTAATTGTACTTTGATAGACACAAGTTATATATATATATATATATATATATATATTTAATTAAAATTAGTTTGCTTCATAATTAATATTTTTACATTTATCAGGTTAGAGAATTTTGGCGACGCTTTAAAAGTCATTTACGTTTTCATCTCGAAAATGGAAATTCATTTTCAGACTTTATCTCAGACAATAAAAGCACTTTGATCTTCATGTAATGAATCTTAACTTATCATAAATTAAAATTATATATATATATATATATATATATATATATATATATATATATATATATATATAGTGTTCACATTTCGCAGTTTTTGGATGGCGCCGCATCCTGCCCTTTTCTATTTAACGTTGACTTGCCCTGCCCCTTTTTTTCCTTTTCAAATTTATATAAATTCTGAAATCAATTAAAAACGGAGAAATTGCCTTTTTACAAAAAAAAAAAAAAAAAAAAAAAAAAAAAAAAAAAAAAAAAAAAAAACATGCCTTTTCATTCTAAAAAGTGTTCTTTCATTTAATAAAAAGTGCCCTTTTTTTGACAAGATCGCCCCTGCCCCTTTTTGAAAAATATGTTAACATTATATATATGCACACACACACACACACACACACACACACATATATATATATATATATATATATATATATATATATATATATATAGGGAGGGAGAGAGAGAGAGAGATTTGAAACATGTTCTCTCCTGTTTTATATTCTTTAGCATTTTTTTTTTGTTCTGATTCAATTGAAAATCTTATGATACTGTCTTGTACACAATTTATTGTGAACAAGCACTATAAATGAATATGTTTTACATTTTAGAAATGTAAATTTTGCTGTTTTTATCTAATTTATTTATTAGTGTAACTCTTCAAAAAGTGTTGAAATAGGCTGTATTTCTAACAACTTTTATATTTCTAAAAAGAATACGTTAAATATTTTAATAATACCTGAGAAACGTTTTTTTTATGACTGACTTTTAGTCTAAAAAATTCCATTTAGCTCAGATAACGTTATCTGCTCATTAGAATGAAGGAAGACTATGTCAGCGGAGATGGGCAATGATGCTTAACAGTCGATAAAAATTTGTTCTCGTTGCTCAAGGTCATGGCCTGACCATTTTTCATCATTCTGAGTCCTGTCAAAAGTTCCTTTTGAGATTTTTATCCTAGTATTTACTACTTTTGCCACCTGCCGCTTTTTTTTTCTAAAGGAGGAAGAATACTGTTTTTAAAATGGCCTTACAATTAGAGGTTAAAAATAAATAAAAATATTCAAATTCTCTTTTTGATAAGTAGAACTTTTTGACACAAGACATTACGGAGTGCTATGGGAACTGTTTCGTAGATATTAAACACGGTCTGTATTTTATTAAAGGAAATAACCTTTTTATGGATATTTAAGAAGGTAATGGAAGTTTAAAGTTTTGATCATCGTCATAGATTTGCCCATAATTTAATTTGTTTGGTGGAAGATTACGCAAAAACCAAATTCATAAAACGTTGCCTATAATATGAAAAAATATCTCCCGATGAAATTTGAAGTTATGACTAAAGAAATAACTACACTTTAAAAACACCTGTACAAATCCACCAAACATAAAATTTACGTTATCTTTTTTTCTACCATGCTAAAGGTATTAAAATGTATATTTGTTCTTAAAATGTATATTTGTTAAGATATTTCCTACTACCAATATCCTGTATTTACTTAAAACCTATTTAATGTTCAATTTAACTTTTTCGTTCTCTGTCTGTAGCATTTGATACATTTTCATCCTCTGTACTGTCCTATGTGTACATGCGCTACAGACTAGGGAGGTACAATAAGGGAAGTGCAGTGTCTTATTGTAAATATGTTTTACTATACCATGTTTTCCTAGTACATAAATGGTTGTTAGTTGGTTGATTGACTTCCTTTCCCGGTTTCTTTGTAATCACTGTTCTAATGAACGTATTAGTGTGCTCAATTAAAGTTGTTTGAACTGAATAAGTATATTTCAGTTACACCGATCAAAACTGAAATTAAAGTATAAAAATTGAGACATTATTTATTAATAGATTTATGACAAGTCCTTTTCTATATATATTTTCATCATCTTCGTTACGCATTATATCATGCTAATATAACATTAAAATTTCAAAATTATAAGCAACTTTCACGAAAACGTTCTCTATCGGTTAAGAAAGTAATCACGAAGAGAAAAGCCATTAAAATCGAATTATAGCGATGCAAGTCATGATTTTTAGTTACGAAAATTGACATCCCAAATATTAAGTCACGGAAAAACCAAGAAAAAATAAATTTAGGTATTTGGTTGCAATATGGTAACATTAATCACATAAAATATATTATTTTATCCATACTAATTTAAAATTGATTATTTTTTTCTGATTTAATATATACGGGTCATCCGAATGTTATTGTACAACCAGGGTATATTGTACTATTTTGCATGAAGGAAATAAAACATGTTTTTCTTTTTTAAATAAGAAGATATAATAAATGTTGTAAATTATCCACCTTAGGTCATGATGTATTTAATTCAAAGTTACAACCTTAGCTGGTTACAGAGAACTGATGTTTTTCTAGAAGTTACTCGCTGAAATTAAATTGAAATAATTTATGTTTGATTATTTGATTTCTACTGTAATTGATTTCAATCGGATATGCATATTTTAGGACTCTAATCTCTGTTACACCCGAAATATTCGTATGTTTTCGTTGTACGCGGAAGTTTAAAAACTAACGTTTAAAGCATAGCATTAACAGGATTCATAATTTATAATTTTGGGTGTGGTTAGCTACTTAGATCATAACGATGTATTAGCGATGTGCAAGTTGCTTCTGTATTTAGATTACAAAAGTCAAGGTTCAAATCAACTAAAGGAAGTGACAGATGTTTTAAGTGTTGTATAATACAATAATTTATGTTTCTGTGACTGCAAAAGGGAATAATTGGTGATCAGTTGCAAACATATCAATCTCCATTTTTGCGAGATATTTTGACAAGCAGTGTCCATGATATGAAAAGGCGTTTTCAGTTTCAGGAGAGCAATTGGATTTATTTCAAAATCCACAGCTATCAAATTTTAATTTGGTGTTGGTGTTGTTACATGTTTTCATTGAAAATAATGTTGCAAACTGAAATTAAAACTTTTAATTTGGAAGTTGAAAATGTTATATTAATTTATTTTTATTCTCCTGTTTTACCTTTCTTCAGTTATTTCTGTAGTCTAATGCAGCTTTCTTTTAAATGTCTCGAATTGCAGTTTTTAAGCAAGAGAAGAACTGATGTGATTTTGTCATGTTACTTCTTACCTACAACGATCAATGTTTTGAATATATAGGTATTATATTTAAAAATATTTTCTAATACTTTAGTCGTTCTTAAGATAGCAAAAGGCTCTAAAATGTCACTTAAAATGCGTAGTAGCAGTATTAAAAAACTACACACCTTTTTATTAGAGAATTCTTATTGACGACAGAGTGATATGATAAACGTTTTGGTTGTTTTTTATTGTTTTATAATTAGCCTAGGAAATTTAAAAATTCCAATTTGAGATATTGAATGTTAAGAATTTTTTATTTTAATGAAGTAGACAAAACAAAATCCAATAATAAGCTCGATAACAGAACGATAAAAAGTTTAAATGACAACAGAGTTATATGATAAACATTTCGGTTGTTTTCTATTGTTTTAGAATTAGCATAGGAAGTTTAAAATATTTCAATTTGAGATGTTGAATGTTAAGAATTTTTTATTTTAATGAAGTAGACAAAACAAAATCGAATAATTTGCTGATAACAGAAAGATAAAAAGTTGAAATGACGACAGAGTGATATGATAAACGTTTTGGTTGTTTTCTATTGTTTTAGAATTAGCGTAGAAAATTAAAAATATTCCAATTTAAGATATTGAATGTTAAGAATTTTTTATTTTAATGAAGTAGACAAAACAAAATCCAATAATAAGCCCGATAACAGAACGATAAAAAGTTTAAATGACGACAGAGTTATATGATAAACGTTTTGGTTGTTTTCTATTGTTTTAGAATTAGCATAGGAAGTTTAAAATATTTCAATTTGAGATGTTGAATGTTAAGAATTTTTTATTTTAATGAAGTAGACAAAACAAAATCGAATAATTTGCTGATAACAGAAAGATAAAAAGTTGAAATGACGACAGAGTGATATGATAAACGTTTTGGTTGTTTTCTATTGTTTTAGAATTAGCATAGGAAATTTAAAATATTCCATTTCGAGATATTGAATATTAAGAAATTTTTATTTTAATGAAGTAGACAAAACAAAATCCAATAATAAGCCCGATAACAGAACGATAAAAAGTTTAAATGACGACAGAGTTATATGATAAACGTTTTGGTTGTTTTCTATTGTTTTAGAATTAGCATAGGAAATTTAAAATATTCCATTTCGAGATATTGAATATTAAGAAATTTTTATTTTAATGAAGTGGATAAAACAAAATCCAATAATCTGCCTGATAACAGAACGATAAAAAGTTAAAGTAATACATTTATTATTAAAAATATATTTCATCAATTTTGTGTATGTAAATCTGCAAGCATTTGAATTAAAACTTACGTATTAAAAATCTTAAGAACTTTAATATACAATTTCAAGTTTCACTGGACATAAACACTGAATTTTTAAAACGCTTATAAGCAATTAAGCAACTAATGTGTTTTTTCTAACGAAATTGTTTAATGAAATGTGCCTTAGATACGAAATCTAATTATTAATAAATCTAATTATTAATCTCTCTGGTTTTCTATTTCGAGTATTCTAAATAAAAGCGTATGATATGCACAGATAAATAAAAAAATTGGCTCGAATTTTGGAAGAAAACCAGAACATTGTGTAAATAAGTAAAAAAAATTGTTTCGGCGCACCAGACACTTTTTGTCCGTATAAAAAATCAAGAAACTCAATAGCGGAAAACCGCACTGTGTTTAGATATTTTTTGGTGTGTGCACAGTATTTTATACGTTATTTAATTTTTTTTAACCAATTCCCCACAATGCTTTCCAACTGGGCTTGACTTTCAGTAATAATTTCATAGGAAATACCAAAAACAATGTTATAGCATTTTTTATTATAGAAGTATTTGGCTGAGCGCATGGTATTCATTTGCTATGCCCCTAACTATTCCTAGTTACTTTTTTCATTAATTTTCAATAACAGAGGCATATCAAAAACACTAGTTAGGAGAAGGGAAAAAAAAACCTTTTCTTGTATATTTGAAGGATTTAAAAAAAGAAAATAGTCAAAGAAAAGCAGTAATGAGGAGTTAGCATACTATAGAAGCATGAGAAGAATCGTCTCTTCTCTCTATTTTTCAACAATATGCTGCATTCGTTCCCTGCCTGAAATATGTTTTTTTCTGAGAAGGCATGCTCGTCTGCTAATGAATACCTTTTTTTTTTCAAGCATAAAATTATTCTCTCTGAAAAATCCCCCAATTCCCCTTACAACGTCGTTTTAATATTCATTAAAAAAAAAGAAAAAAGAAATCTGGGGATGCGCACAAGGCTATCTTTAATTCATCACTACAGGAAAAAAGGCTCGAAAAAAAAAGGGTTAAAAAAGAGATGAGGGGTGATCTCTGGTCTCCTCCTTGCCGTATTCGTCACACCCAAATCATTAGGCTGGAGTACCTTTTTTGACGACGTTATCAACACAGGCAGGGGAGTGCAATGTGATAACCTTGCCTTGGGCCCCGGAGGCTTTTCATTCGGTTTTCTATATTTTGCTTTTTTTTTACATCCCAAGCACTACTTTTCAGTTTCTGTTCAGCGAGGAAGAAAATTGTTTTTCTTGAATTTTGATATTCTAGTTACAGCTGATTGGATGGGCAGGACCTTTAAGGTGTGACAACGAAAATAGATTTTATAGTCGTATACATTGACTTAGATGAAACAGAAGATTAAATCATACTCGACTGGAAAAGTGTTTAATTAATTATAAACGGGGAAGAAAAGAAAAGAATTTAAGCGACGTGCATATATTTTCATGAAGGAATTTGAATTTCATACTGTAATGATAATATATTTTCGTAAGGAAAGCTATCTGGGACAGCTTTGAATCAACAAGGGAATTATTCGAAATAATAATTAGACATAAATGTATGTGCTTTTTTAAATTACCTATGAATTTTTAATCCAGTAACTGAAATATTTTTAACGTATCATACCTTTATAGTTGGCATTTATAAATACTGTTAGGATTACTTGAACTTAACCAGCGGTTAAATATTGCTCTGATTATATCCAATTTTCGACACTTTAAGATTGTAAACGGTTTCAAATGTACTAGTCATCATTTGTAATTATATTTTCTTTATTTAGTTACTGTGTGTGTATTTTAAGTTTTGTATATTTTTTATTTTAAAACTTTATGCAAATTTACACGTGTATGTGGTCAGCCCAGTTGTATTTAAACAATTGTAGTTTTCTGTGTGCTGACTCTGACGGTTGTTCTTTTGATTCCCTGTGTGGGTTTCACGATAGTCTTATTTTTATTGCTCTTGGAGCAATGTATAATGTTATTAATTTTTGATTCATTTAAATAAACGGCATGTTTTTTTAATGGTTTCACTCTTCACTCACCATACTTGCCACTCTGCATTAAATGTCGTATGAGACTGACAAATACAATGTTTACAATAGAAATATTTCCTTTGTTTATTTTCAGCATGTGGAATGTGAAATTTCCATTTCATTGACATTTTACTACAATTTGATTCGTACGTGACTGAAAAAGTGTTCTTTTAATTATAAAGGGGTGAAAAAGAAATTAAAATTACGTACCAACGGGCATATATTTTCCTAGATGAATTCCAATTTTATATCGTAATGAATTTGTATTTCTGAAAGGAATGCTAAATGGGACAGATTCAAATTGATAAGAAAAATTAATTATTCAAAGTTGTTATAAGGCATAGATATATTCGCATTTTATAATTACCTATGATCGATTATTGCATTTAATTGAAAGCTTTTTGTAGCATAAAAGCAACGTGCATACATTTTTCTAGATGAATTCCAATTTTATATTGCAATGAATTTGTATTTTCCAAAGAAATGCTAAATGGGACAGATTCAGATTTATAAGAAAAAGGAATTATTCAAAATTGTCATAAGACATAGATATATGAGCATTTCATAATTACCTATGATCGATTATTGCAGTAAAATGAAACCTTTTTGAAACATAAAAGTTTATATTAAAAGTAAACTTTTATATAAAAATGTGTATATGAAAGTTTAAACATTTCCTTTGTTTATCGTCAACATGCGAAATGTAAATTTCCCATTCCATCGATATTTGCTATGATTTGATATTGTTTTTCTTGAATTTTGATAGTCATGTTACTATTGATTAGATCATTAAGACATTTAAGTTATGAAAAAGAAATAGACTTTATAGTCGTATACGTTGACTTAGATGAAACAGAAGATTAAAACATACTCGGCTGGAAAAGTGTTTAATTAATTATAAACGGGGAAGAAAAGAAAAGAATTTAAGCGACGTGCATATATTTTCATGAAGGAATTTGAATTTAATACTGTAATGATTATATATTATCGTAAGGAAAGGTATCTGGGACAAATTTAGATCAACAAGAAAGGAAATTATTAGAAATAATAATTAGACATAAATATATGTGCTTTTTATAATTACCTATGAATTTTTAATCCAGTAACTGAAATATTTTTAACGTATCATAGCTTTAAAGTTGGCATTTATAAATACAATGTATACAATAGAAATATTTCCTTTGTTTATTTTCAGCATGCGAAATGTGAAATTTCCATTTCATTGACATTTTACTACAATTTGATTCATATTTGACTGAAAAAGTATTCTTTTAATTATAAAGGGGTAGAAAATAAATTAAAATTATCTACCAACGTGCATATATTTTCCTAGATGAATTTCAATTTTACATCGTAATGAATTTGTATTTTCGAAAGAAAAGCTAAATAGGACAGATTCAAATTAATAGGAAAAATAAATTATTCAAAATTGTCATAAAACAGATATATTCGTATTTTATAATTACCTATGATCGATTATTGCATTTAATTGAAAGCTTTTTGTAGCATAAAAGCAACGTGCATACATTTTTCTAGATGAATTCCAATTTTATATTGCAATGAATTTGTATTTTCCAAAGAAATGCTAAATGGGACAGATTCAGATTTATAAGAAAAAGGAATTATTCAAAATTGTCATAAGACATAGATATATGAGCATTTCATAATTACCTATGATCGATTATTGCAGTAAAATGAAACCTTTTTGAAACATAAAAGTTTATATTAAAAGTAAACTTTTATATAAAAATGTGTATATGAAAGTTTAAACATTTCCTTTGTTTATCGTCAACATGCGAAATGTAAATTTCCCATTCCATCGATATTTGCTATGATTTGATATTGTTTTTCTTGAATTTTGATAGTCATGTTACTATTGATTAGATCATTAAGACATTTAAGTTATGAAAAAGAAATAGACTTTATAGTCGTATACGTTGACTTAGATGAAACAGAAGATTAAAACATACTCGGCTGGAAAAGTGTTTAATTAATTATAAACGGGGAAGAAAAGAAAAGAATTTAAGCGACGTGCATATATTTTCATGAAGGAATTTGAATTTAATACTGTAATGATTATATATTATCGTAAGGAAAGGTATCTGGGACAAATTTAGATCAACAAGAAAGGAAATTATTAGAAATAATAATTAGACATAAATATATGTGCTTTTTATAATTACCTATGAATTTTTAATCCAGTAACTGAAATATTTTTAACGTATCATAGCTTTAAAGTTGGCATTTATAAATACAATGTATACAATAGAAATATTTCCTTTGTTTATTTTCAGCATGCGAAATGTGAAATTTCCATTTCATTGACATTTTACTACAATTTGATTCATATTTGACTGAAAAAGTATTCTTTTAATTATAAAGGGGTAGAAAATAAATTAAAATTATCTACCAACGTGCATATATTTTCCTAGATGAATTTCAATTTTACATCGTAATGAATTTGTATTTTCGAAAGAAAAGCTAAATAGGACAGATTCAAATTAATAGGAAAAATAAATTATTCAAAATTGTCATAAAACAGATATATTCGTATTTTATAATTACCTATGATCGATTATTGCATTTAATTGAAAGCTTTTTGTAGCATAAAAGCAACGTGCATACATTTTTCTAGATGAATTCCAATTTTATATTACAATGAATTTGTATTTTCCAAAGAAATGCTAAATGGGACAGATTCAGATTTATAAGAAAAAGGAATTATTCAAAATTGTCATAAGACATAGATATATGCTCATTTCATAATTACCTATGATCGATTATTGCAGTAAAATGAAACCTTTTTGAAACATAAAAGTTTATATTAAAAGTAAACTTTTATATAAAAATGTGTATATGAAAGTTTAAATATTTCCTTTGTTTATCGTCAACATGCGAAATGTAAATTTCCCATTCCATCGATATTTGCTATGATTTGATATTGTTTTTCTTAAATTTTGATAGTCAAGTTACTATTAATTAGATCATTAAGACAGTTAAGTTATGAAAACTAAATAGACTTTATAGTCGTATACGTTGACTTAGATGAAACAGAAGATTAAATCATACTCGGCTGGAAAAGTGTTTAATTAATTATAAACGGGGAAGAAAAGAAAAGAATTTAGCGACGTGCATATATTTTCATGAAGGAATTTGAATTTAATATTGTAATGATTATATATTTTCGTAAGGAAAGCTATCTGGGACAGATTTGAATCAACAAGGAAATTATTCGAAATAATAATTAGACATAAATATATGTGCTTTTTATAATTACCTATGAATTTTTAATCCAGTAACTGAAATATTTTTAACGTATCACAGCTTTATAGTTAACATTTACAAATACAATGCATACAATAGAAATATTTCCTTTGTTTATTTTCAGCATGCGAAATGTGAAATTTCCATTTCATTGACATTTTACTACAATTTGATTCATATTTGACTGAAAAAGTATTCTTTTAATTATAAAGGGGTAGAAAATAAATTAAAATTATCTACCAACGTGCATATATTTTCCTAGATGAATTTCAATTTTACATCGTAATGAATTTGTATTTTCGAAAGAAAAGCTAAATAGGACAGATTCAAATTAATAGGAAAAATAAATTATTCAAAATTGTCATAAAACAGATATATTCGTATTTTATAATTACCTATGATCGATTATTGCATTTAATTGAAAGCTTTTTGTAGCATAAAAGCAACGTGCATACATTTTTCTAGATGAATTCCAATTTTATATTACAATGAATTTGTATTTTCCAAAGAAATGCTAAATGGGACAGATTCAGATTTATAAGAAAAAGGAATTATTCAAAATTGTCATAAGACATAGATATATGCTCATTTCATAATTACCTATGATCGATTATTGCAGTAAAATGAAACCTTTTTGAAACATAAAAGTTTATATTAAAAGTAAACTTTTATATAAAAATGTGTATATGAAAGTTTAAAATATTTCCTTTGTTTATCGTCAACATGCGAAATGTAAATTTCCCATTCCATCGATATTTGCTATGATTTGATATTGTTTTTCTTAAATTTTGATAGTCAAGTTACTATTAATTAGATCATTAAGACAGTTAAGTTATGAAAACTAAATAGACTTTATAGTCGTATACGTTGACTTAGATGAAACAGAAGATTAAAATCATACTCGGCTGGAAAAGTGTTTAATTAATTATAAACGGGGAAGAAAAGAAAAGAATTTAAGCGACGTGCATATATTTTCATGAAGGAATTTGAATTTAATATTGTAATGATTATATATTTTCGTAAGGAAAGCTATCTGGGACAGATTTGAATCAACAAGGAAATTATTCGAAATAATAATTAGACATAAATATATGTGCTTTTTATAATTACCTATGAATTTTTAATCCAGTAACTGAAATATTTTTAACGTATCACAGCTTTATAGTTAACATTTACAAATACAATGTATACAATAGAAATATTTCCTTTGTTTATTTTCAGCATGCGAAATGTGAAATTTCCATTTCATTGACATTTTACTACAATTTGATTCATATTTGACTGAAAAAGTATTCTTTTAATTATAAAGGGGTAGAAAATAAATTAAAATTATCTACCAACGTGCATATATTTTCCTAGATGAATTTCAATTTTACATCGTAATGAATTTGTATTTTCGAAAGAAAAGCTAAATAGGACAGATTCAAATTAATAGGAAAAATAAATTATTCAAAATTGTCATAAAACAGATATATTCGCATTTTATAATTACCTATGATCGATTATTGCATTTAATTGAAAGCTTTTTGTAGCATAAAAGCAACGTGCATACATTTTTCTAGATGAATTCCAATTTTATATTACAATGAATTTGTATTTTCCAAAGAAATGCTAAATGGGACAGATTCAGATTTATAAGAAAAAGGAATTATTCAAAATTGTCATAAGACATAGATATATGCTCATTTCATAATTACCTATGATCGATTATTGCAGTAAAATGAAACCTTTTTGAAACATAAAAGTTTATATTAAAAGTAAACTTTTATATAAAAATGTGTATATGAAAGTTTAAATATTTCCTTTGTTTATCGTCAACATGCGAAATGTAAATTTCCCATTCCATCGATATTTGCTATGATTTGATATTGTTTTTCTTAAATTTTGATAGTCAAGTTACTATTAATTAGATCATTAAGACAGTTAAGTTATGAAAACTAAATAGACTTTATAGTCGTATACGTTGACTTAGATGAAACAGAAGATTAAATCATACTCGGCTGGAAAAGTGTTTAATTAATTATAAACGGGGAAGAAAAGAAAAGAATTTAGCGACGTGCATATATTTTCATGAAGGAATTTGAATTTAATATTGTAATGATTATATATTTTCGTAAGGAAAGCTATCTGGGACAGATTTGAATCAACAAGGAAATTATTCGAAATAATAATTAGACATAAATATATGTGCTTTTTATAATTACCTATGAATTTTTAATCCAGTAACTGAAATATTTTTAACGTATCACAGCTTTATAGTTAACATTTACAAATACAATGCATACAATAGAAACATTTCCTTTGTTTATTTTCAGCATGCGAAATGTGAAATTTCCATTTCATTGACATTTTACTACAATTTGATTCATACTTGACTGAAAAAGTGTTATTTTAATTAGAAAGGGGTAGAAAAAATTAAAATTATCTACCAACGTGTATATATTTTCATAGATATATTCCAATTTTATATCGTAATGAATTTGTATTTTCGAAAGAAAAGCTAAATGGGATAGATTCAAATTAATAAGAAAAATGAACTATTCAAAATTGTCATAAGGCATAGATACATTTGCATTTTATAATTACCTATGATCGATTATTGCATTAAACTGAAACCTTTTTGAAGCATAAAAGCAACGTACGTACATTTTCCTAGATGAATTCCAATTTTATACCGTAATAAATTTGTATTTTCGGAATAAAAGCTAAATGAGACAGATTCAAATTAATAAGAAAAAGGAATTATTGAAAACTGTCATAAGGCAAAATTCAAAATTGTCAAAATGAGGTACACTAACAAAACAGTGCGTAAGATTACTTTAAATTATTCCAATGTCTGAAAATTATTGCAGAAATTATTTCTTTGAGTAACGCAATCGTATATTTAGATACATTTTTTCACAGAAAAAAACTAAATAATTTTCTGCTTGGTCCCTGCTTCTAAATTACGAGGACCCACTTTGTTTTTATGTGTTGTCTTAGAAAGTAATCTTGTCCAACTTTGTAGTGTTTCTATATTAACATGATCAACAAATTTCGTGGCATTGTATGCCCGAATGCTTTTCAAGTAAGTGCCTCATCGTTATTTTTTTAAAAGTTTCATTTTTCTGAACCTTAACTGATTGTGGAGTTTATTTTACAATAAAAGTATAACTGATTCAAGAACACATAAGATTACTTTAAATTAATCCTCTAAAGTATGATTCCGAAAAATAAAGCAGTAAGATTTTCTTTTCGTATTTTTCAATTCGTATATTTTGTTAATTAAACTTACTTTACTTTTAATTTATTCATTGCAAAAAATCGAAATGAAAAAAAAATTGATGAAAATTGAAGTGAAATCAAGAGTATGTAACGTATAGTTTCTCGAGACACTCAATCTGACGACTACAAAGGCTCACTGTATGTCATTATTGCTTTTTTGCGGTTTAAATACTTTTTGTTTTCTGGAACTATTTCACAATTATTATTTATTTCCTTTATAGTATCAAGGGATCCTATGATTAATTATTCTTGCTGTTAATAGATATTTTCAGCTAGAAACTTTTCTGAACACTAATTCACTGTGAAATTTATATTTCACAATCCTTCTTTTATTCTTTTACTATAATTGACCAAATTATGCAGTAAATCCTTCTAAATTATTTCCTACAATGCAATTCTGAAAATTTTAGCAGTAAGAATTCTTTTAACCAGAGTTACATCATCCTAATTTTCCATATTTTTTTCTCTGTTTCAAAAATAAAAAATGTCCTTAGCTGGAAGCTGTAAATCAACATTTACAGAGGAAATTAAATACTAAATATTTTATTTTATATCGATTTGGTGCTATAAAACATGAAATTATATGACATGTTTCTGTAAATTTTAATGTTGAATGTCTAATTATTTATAGATATGGCGATATAAATTTTGAAGACTTTGAATTTAAGTTATTAACGTCCCTTTAAGTTTATGTGTATGAACTTTGCATAATGTCGTATAAAGTTATCATTATATTCCATCTCTGAAAATTGAACAGGCAGTATGATAGCCCTATCAGTTCGAAAATTATAATTAGTGCACGTCCCCTGTATACGTGTATAGATATGTCTATAGGCGGAGAATAGCATCATTCAAGTCAGCTGAATGTGTAAAGTTAATAATAGTAATAAAGGAGTAACACTGAAATAAAATATTTAAAAAGGTTTCGCTCTTGTATCAAATGCTTGTTCAATTTTTCTCCATAGAAATTTAGCTGCTATTGTAAAAGTGAGTTAGGAGTTAGGACTGACTTGTCTGCCTCAGGCTTCGTGTTTAAAGGTCAGAATTTTTCTAAGTAAGGATGAGTGAATACATGATGCGAAGCATAAAAGTTATAAAGAAAAAGTTATTCTTTCCCTCTTGAAAAAGTTAAGTATCTACTTCTTTAGTATCTATTGCTTCATCGAATTTCTGATGTTTTTATATTCGTTGGCTATTAGACTTCAATTCAGGTAAATTTTTATCATACTTGAATACTGATAGAGTTATCGTGCTGCCTCGTTTAAAATCATTGTATAGAAGTGTGATTTTATCTTATTATGTAAAAGTTCAGTTTTTAAAAATGTTGATAACATAAATTTTTATTACCATCCTTTAGAACAACTTTAGAACAGTGTTAGCTTATAATTTTATCTGATGGAAAACTTCAACATATTTCTATGAAATTTCAAAGCTTTTTCTTTCGTCTCAATAATTTATTTATAAAAGTATATATTACATTATTTATAAAAGTATATATTACATTGTATACGAAAGTATATATTGCATTTATAAAAGTATAATTTTATTTATTTTTTTTGTACCACAATTGCTCTATTGCAAGGACACGTTTCTTTAACAAAAAATAAGAAATTTTTTTATATGCTAGGAGATTTTCAAATTTTTCCTGGTTCACTCTACTGTGTTCCACATCCCTTCATCGTTTTAACATTCTTAAAAATCACATACATTAAAAGTTCATCGAAATTGTCTGGAAATACAAACGTACAATTTTTGCTCATTAAATAAAGTGAAGTTAGATCTGTTGAGACGTGCAATGATAATGAAGCACCTGAAGCTTGAAATACGTTAGAGCAATGAAAGTAAATGGTGAGGGAACAAATAACCCACTAATAAAATGACCCATCGGCCTTTTTGTAAAAGTATATTTTCTTGAAAAGACCTGATAAAGTATATTTTTATAGTAACTCTCCTCTTGATCGATTTTTTTTTTTACTCTTTAAAAGGATATACTGGAGAATATATAATCAATCCCCGATTTAGGGTTTATGTTCCGCAGCCGTTCATTCAAAGAGACTATTTTGCTCCAATTATGATTCAGTTTAGAACTGAACAGTCTAACTGGTAAATGTAATCAGGATGCAATCATTATTAATTGGACAGGAAGGCAACGTCCCTTGTAATTTGGTTAAGGGAAACTTTTTGGTACCATGATTTGTATATCAGACATTGTAAATAAGTGTTTTATCTGTTGGAACCAGTGTAATTGTAAATAGAATGTTAGCAATGTATTATCATAAGGAATGTTCTTTTCTAAAAATTTAGTCTTTGTAAAACTAATGTAACAAACGGTCATTCAAAAAACCCTGTAGGAGCAGGTAGGAGCCTAGAGCATGGGCAGGACTCTCAAAGCACTACTTGTATTCCCAAAAGGCTTGGGACATACTAACTGGGGACATACCCAGACCGCGTGGCCTAATAGTTTATTTTATTGTTATTTCTACTTTTATTATTATTTTTTTAAAGTATTTTTTCCTTTCTCTTTTTTATACAATTTTCATTGTTTATTTGTAAATAAAGGTAATCCCCATGGTTAGGCGAATGCTGGGCAATTTGTGTTCCCGGGGTTGCGCTCAATGCCTACGCCATCCATACGGGAGGTTGGCTGCAACACGCAGGGTGTTATATGATGTTACTTCATTATCAATTGTAATTTCAACGTGATAAAGTTCTTGGTGAAAAGTACAATCCATGAAAAGTCCAATCTCTGAAAATAGTATAAACATTATTTCTTGTAAATCCTAGGCAATAGAAGCTGTTTTGTTTATTTTTATTATTAATTAATGAATTATTATGTTAAATGTTGTTTTTGTTAAATTATATTCTTTTATTTACATTAACCCCTTAATGTACAGTTTTTTTTTAAAAGGCCGGTCAAAAAATATTATTTTTTTAATGTAAAAAACGCAATTTAGAACGTTGTCTTGCCAAAAAATTAGAAAAATACAAAAATAATCAAAACTTTATTGCAGTTTTGGATTTTGATTACAAGCACATCGACTTTTTTAATCCTTCTTTTCGAATTCCCATTTCAGAATAAACATTATTATAAGTAAAAATACTTATTTATGCTTTTAAAACATAAAAATAACAATACTAGCATTTATAAAATTAATCCAAATTTTCTTTTGCGTGATATATTTCGAAACAAGGTGCAGCACATAGCCCAACATTGCAACTATTACTCATGTAACGACTCTCTTTTCCTTTTCTTTTTGCTATCTCTTTTAGCACAACACACAACGCAATATCTACAAAAGTACAACGCCTCTCGAATCATCTCGAGTGTGCACAGTTTGGCTAGTTTAGTGCGCTCGAGTCAACTCGAGCGGGCACCTTAAGGTGTTAACTAAGTCAAAATATACAATGAAAGCCCTGATCAAAACTCCGCCAATTTGACGGGGGCTGTAAAACTAAGTGTATATTTAACGTTGGTAGTTCTAGCGTTAAGGCACCAACTTGGTATAACGTCAAACGATATTTTTGAGACGCTTGGAAGAATAGCAAGTTTGAAATTGTATAAAATTTTTTCCTATTTCCTCCTCTCATTCTTTTTGTCTCAAATAGTACATATTTTTTGCTTTATTCTTTTTGGGGTGTTCAAATAAATTCGCGTATCAAAATTCACATTACACTCATTGAACGCATTATTCATGTTTTTTTTCTTCTGTATCACAATAAAAGTATGAATGGAATGAATATCTAAAAGTGTGAATTTCATTAGAATTATTTTCTATATAAGAAAAAATATTTTACAAAATTTAAAATCTTTTCACACTGAAGTGGTGAAATCGAAGGTTTCTAGTAATGATCTACAAATGTTATAAAGAATACTAACAAAAACAGACTGATTAATAGATTATGCATTGTACGAAGAAAGTGTTAAAAATATTATTAAAGAGAAAAACTTTATATGTTTCGGTTGATGGCCAATTCAATTCAGTTAGAATTTTTTCTGTCTTAAATTGATATGTTCACAAATATAGTTTGAGGGCCAGAGCAAAGCCGGAAGAATTAATTTTTTCGCGAGTAGACCAGTAATGATAATGGGTTCTGATAAGGATAATAGAAATGATATTAAAGCAATAATAAAATTTGAAAAAAAAGACCTAAATAAACTAGAGGTACAGCTATTTATGTATACTATTTACTAGTACAAAATAAAGTGACACGTATGAGTAATTGCTTTCTGTTTAAACAGCCACGGTAATCTTTCAACAGATTTTTATGTATTACTGTAAACTGTCTAATTATTTTGTAATTTAGAAATCAATTTAAAACATTTTCAGGAAGGTAAAGTCTGACTGAACAGTTCTTTTAAATAAATTCAATTTTTTAAAGTTTTTATAAATTCTAATAACTTTTTTAAGTATTAGTTTTTGAGAGCTTTTAAAACCTCATACAAAAGACTATACATGGATTTGAGAGATCCCTAAATTAATATTTTGTAAAAGGCTTTTTGCTGACACTTTCAGTCAAAAACACTGAAATTTTGATAGTTTCTTTTATATGATTATATGTGATGAATATATATACAAGAATTATGTTAAAATCCTAACGCATGTTTTAGTGAAAGTAAGTACCTAATTTTCAACTATATGCAGTGACTAAATGATTTAATTCAATTTTATCAAAAGACAAGGATGATAATTCGATATACCACAAAAATATTTTTAGTGCCAATTATTCTCAGAATAAGTGGAGACGCTATAATGTGGTTTAACTGTGGTTATGTGTGCAGAGAAAATCTGAAGCCTAAATTTTTTTGAGTATGAGGTTAGTGACTATTAGTCTTTTATTTACGAAAAACAGTTAAATAAAACTACAGTTACAGCTATTTATGCATGCATGCCGTATAATAACTACGAAGAATTTTCTTTTTAAATATTGTTTTTCAAAAGGAAAATTGTAGTCTACGAATAAGTAAGAAAATATTTATAAGCTAGGAAATTAAAAAAAAAAAAAAAAAAAAAAACTATCTACAAATATTCAATGATTCTTCAGTACTGACTCCCCTTCGTAAATAACCCCCCACTATCCTCGAAAATGACATACATTAAAATCCCCTCGAAAAAGCTCAAGATTTTCCGAGAAATACAGACGTACAAATCTTGCTCATCAAATAATGTTAGGTTAAATCCGTTGGGATCACAATGACATTGCTGTGCATGTGCTTGACATACGCTGGAACGCTAAAATTAAATGGTGGGGGACGAATAGCACACTAACGAAATGTCTCAGTGGCAATTTTGTGAAATATATTTTCTCGGGAAGTCCTATTAAAGCACAATTTCAGAAAACTGTCCTTTAGGCCACTCATTTTTTCATTCTTGAAAACGATATACTGTTGAATGTAGTTAAGAGTATAGAGCAAAAAATTCAAAGACATAATTATTTTCGGAAAAAAAGCCAGATGGCATTATGTCTTTATTTGCAAAAAATAGTTAAATAAAGCAATACTGCTATATTTGTGCAAATAGTGGTATTATGAGATCCCTATAAAAAAATTTCCATCGTCAAGAAACTAAAAAAGAAAAGAAAGAAAGAAAGAAGAAAAGGTATGATTTGCCTTTTCTTCTCCATTTTTAAGGGTCGGGATGACGAGATTGCCGAATCTAAATTCCTAAATTATTGTTTTTTCAATGTAAAAACAAAAAGTCGATACGTCAAGCCATTCAGAAACCAAAATAAATTACAGAGAAACTTTAACCCATTAACGTGCCCGCTCGAGTTAACTCGAGCGCGCTAAACTGGCCAAACTGTGCACACTCGAGATAATTCGAGCGACGTTGTACTTTATGTTGTTATAATTTTTCACACTGAAATGCAATCGAGAATTGAAAATAACAAAGTGAAAGAAAGAAACAATCGTTTCATTGATATTTATCATTTACATGTGATTGTAAGCTATAACACTTACTTATTCAAATATAAATATATATATATATATATATATATATATATATATATATATATATATATATATATATATATATATATATATATATATATATATATATATATATATATAAATTTCGACTATTTTCTGCAATATCAAAATTCAAAATTGTAATAAAAATTTTGATTATTTTTATATTTTTGTAATTTTCTTGGCAAGACAACGTTCTAAATTATTTTTTTATATTAAAAAATTGTTTTTTTTGGCCGGCCTTTATAAAAAAAACTGTACATTAAGGGGTGAATATGTATAATAAGACGCATACATCAGACCGAATGTTACAACATGATATACTCACTAAAAATAGGAAAAAAAATCACATCGAAATTTTCTGTATTTTTTTTCAATACAAATTGCAGAGTCACTCAGAGGTCGTCTCAGTGGTCAATCCCTGTAATAAATACAAAGCGTTATATTTTTAAATATTGTCTGTCAAAATTTAAATTGTAGTTTACAAACAAATAAAAAACAATTTATAACCTTGCAAAATATTTAAAATTACAATTTTTCGCTGGTTCCTCAAAAGACATTATTTCATCTCACACCGATAGTTTTTCCCCGTTCGAAAAATAATATATACATTAGAATTTCATCAAAATTGTTAAGGATAGTTCGGAAATGTAAACATATAATTTGTGCTCATTTAAAAACATTATGTTAGATCCATTGGGATGCACAATGACTCTGGCGCACATAATAGGCTTTTATGACGTGCATATAGCTTGACATATGGTGGAACAATATATGCAAACGGTGAATGCACCAAGGAAATCATTCACCGTCCATTTGGTGAAATAATATTTATTATAAAATTTAAATTTAATAAAAAATATTTTGTAAGTCAGTCATCTTTTACTGTCTTAAAATTGACATATTCACAAATATAGTTTGAGGGCCAGAGCAAAGCCAACTAATTTTTTCGGGAGTAGACCAGTAATGATAATATGATCTGATAGTGATAATAGAAATGATAATAAAGCAATGATAATATTTGCGAAAAATAGCTAAATAAACTAGAGGTACAGTTAATTTATGTATAATACTTACAAGTACAAAATAAAGTGACACGTTTCAGTAATTGATTTCTGTATTAAGCAGCCACGATAATCTTTCAACAAATTTTTATGTATTACTGTAGACAGTCTAATTATTTTGTAATTTAGAAATCAATTTAAAACATTTTGAGGAATGTAAAGTCTGACAGAACAATTCATTTAAATAAATTTAAACTTTTAAAGTTTTTAAAAATTGTAGTAACTTTTTCAAGTATTAGTTTTTGAGAGGTTTTAAAACCTCCTACAGAAGACTATGCATGGGTTTGGTTTTGGTTTGGAGAGCTACGGTCTACTGTTTTGCACACGAGGGCTAATGAGACCGGGACCTACTGCTTAAAGCCGATTCCTGCATGGGTTTGAGATATCCTTAAAATAATATTTTGTAAAGGCTTTTTGCTGACACTTTCAGTCAAATATACTGAAATTTTGACAGTTTCTTTTATATGACTATATATATATATATATATATATATATATATATATGTGTGTGTGTGTGTGTGTGTGTGTGTGTGTGTAGAATTACTGGTTCTCGCTTATTAGAAATATGCTTTAATATTTGCTGACAACATTAATTTACGACCACACGCACAAATTATGTCAAAACTGCAAATCACAGCACAAGTTCGAAACTTTTCCATTCACACACTTACTTATTTTAACTATAACACACCTATTGGACGCAGAATTTTTAATTATAATAGTGTTTATCAAAATTTATTTAAGGAAATAAGGACTACTTGTAATTGTAATGAATTTTCTAATATTTATAAATCCAATTTTAATCATGTCATTACAGTTGACTTGAATGTCATTAATAACACTGATTTGCGTAATATTATGGCTCAAGTAACTAGATTTCGTACTAATAGTTTGTACAATACTCATAATGGTTTAGCAATGGATTTAGATTCTTTCATATACAAAATGGCTATTAAATATAGTTTTCCCATTTTTGTGTTTGATGAGTGGAAGCATTCGTTTATTAAATATTTTAACCATTATTATTTTACATGTGGAAATATCTCATTTAGTTTATTTTCGGAGTTGAAACCCTATAAATTAGAATTGCGTAATAATTTTGTTATATATTTTGTGGATAAAGTGGCCCAAAACTATGCTATAATATGCAAAACGTTTTATTGCGATTATCTTCAGGGTTTATACGAAAACAAAGACAATTATTGTTAATTATACTCCAATTCATCTAAAAAACAGAATCATAGCTATTTATAAACGCGTAGGTTTTACAATCAAGCATATTAAATTTCCTTATTTAGTTATAATTCCTAAGTTTCATAAAAAAAACCATTAAAATTTCGTCCTGTAACAATAGGTTACAACACTTACCTTAAGCAAGCTAATGAAAGACTCTTAAGTATTCTAAATCATGTGTATATAAAAATTAAAAAAGTTGGTTGTTACATAGTGGGTAATAGTTTTGAAGTAGTTAAAAGGCTTAAACATTATGATAACCTTGTTAATTTTAGAAGTTTTGAT
>CM063502.1:75739008-75746508 GCA_032207245.1 Pardosa pseudoannulata | reverse complement strand
TCTTCCACGATTTACCAACAGGATCGCAATTTGAGTCTCATCGCGCCGTTTCTACCATAACGCCTTGGAACGCATTTATTTTATTATTTTTTCCTGAATTTTTTTACCCGCCTGAAGCCGTTGAAATTCGCGGAATCTAGAACTTGACTGATGTGGTTGGAAAAGACAATTATGAGCATGCAGCCACACAACGAGCCGTTTAACGCCGTTGTTAATGCTGATTAGGTCGCGCGTTTTGGGGGGCCCTTTTACTTCCACAGTTTTTTTTTTTCAGCAAGCTGTTAACATATCCTCCTTGTAAACGCTTGTTTATTTTTTCACTCGTTTTCCACACCAGAGCTGTGATTTCTGGTTTCGCACCAAAACCGCTTTTCTTTACCCCAAATTTGAGGTCAGGTTTAAAAGGTGTCTGCTATCTAGAACAAGCTGCACCTCAGAGGAAAGAAAAATGTGCAGCCCTTTAAATAAGTCGTTCCATAAACCTATAAATAGAATGGTATGTCAATACATGGTGATCCTCAAAATCAAAGGTTATATTAAAAAAAAAATTACAAGACCCTTTCTAATAATTTACTATTTTGTAATAGTATACTTTAGTAAAGCTTGTTGTCTTTGATTCTTATGATCAAAGTTTCATATAATATTCAATAACTAATTTAGAATTATTTCTATAACAACTATATATTAAACCTGCATAGTAATATTCATTAGTAGAACTTTATTGTAAGTTTATTTTCAGAAGTATTTCTATTAATAATTTAGGTATTTTTGTCCTCTTCCTACTTCAGATTTCTTGTAAAATACATACACTATAAATAAAATATTATATAAATCCCGATTTCTCCTTTAATCCGTGTTACCTGGATTTTTTTTTTAAATTCCGGATTTAAATCCTTCTACACATCTTTAAAAATGAAATTGATCAGATTGTGGTAAAATACTACAACATGAAAAGTTTCAAGCCTTAGAGACTATATATTTTAAGTAAAAATAGAATTGAGAGAAGGTTTAGGCTTTTAAAAAATTAAGCTAAAAGTGGAATAAAATGAATATTCACTAAATCGAAGAATGAATAAGTGAAACTGAAAGATGGAATAGCAACGGTTAATGTCAGCTGATATTTTTCTGTTGAATATGATATACACACTCATACACTCGCATAGCCGAACGATGGCAGATTGGTTTGGATGCTGGCCTTCAGTACCATAGTTCGTAGGTTCGAATTCCACTGTGGCATGGATATTCGTATTCATTCGGAATCGGCTTTAAGCTGTAGGTCCCAGTCTCATTAACCCTCGTGTTGCAAAAAGCAGATCATAGCACTCCAAACCAAACCAAATACACTCGCATATATATGTGTGTGTTATATAGTACATTTTTTATCATAACACACACACGTGTGGGTGTGTGCTATAATGAAATTTTTTTTATGTCATCTCATCGTTTGGTTTGGAGCTCTATGGTCTACTGTTTTGCTACACGATGGCTAATGAGACCGAGAACTACTTCTTAAAGATTTAAAAAGGCTATGAACATTATGCTAGCAGCGGAATTCGAACCGAAGAGCAGCGCTCTGCCATTCGGCCATTGTTCGGCGATGCACTTCATAGAAATCTAGTTATTTTATCTTTAAATTTCTCACTCTAAATTATGAAATGGAAATTTACAAATTATATTCTAGATTAGAAAGCTTGCTCTTATCTGTTATTAGACTGTCAATTAGAAACTTAAATAGAACAGTAAACAAAATATGGTTGTAAAAATTCTATGAAACTCCACAGAAAAATATGCTGATTTAATTTTAAAAAAATAATTAAAAAGTGGCTGAAAAAGTTGCTAAAAGGGTGAGTCTCATGTTTTAAATTCAACAGTAAATATGAGTGTGATATTTAGCTGGTACATGGTTTCACTGTAAAATTTCACACTATAATTCTACCAAACAATGACCAAGGACGTAAGGGGTTGCTTAACAGCAGAGTCTGCACTTCGAGCAATATTGTTGGCAGGAATGTTTATAACAATTTGAAATCGTCTCATGTATGACTTGGCCTTATTAGCCCTCCTTATATACATATTTGCTGATTAAAAAAAAAGCTCCTAACGATAGCTCACATTAGTACTAAATGAATTTTCAAGGTCGTAACAAATTGGGAACTGAAAAAAAATTTTAATTGAAAAAATCCCTGTGTATTTTTCAATTGCTATGAATATAATTGGCCTTTCATCCCTTCAGTGGGTATACAAACTGAGGACCAAGCATGCTTGGGCACTAAACACTGATAGCTCCGCGTAAGGTTGGCCACCTAACTGGAACATATGCTTCGCACCCCAGGACCCTTCGTTTAGGAAACGGAGATTGGCACCTTAGACCCTGGCCCCCTAGGGGCTGTTGTTCCGAGGAGTTTAGTTTAATGAATATATATTTTTTTGTATTAATATATCTGTTTAAATTTTAAATATATTTTATTATTCAAATTCCGTGCTTCAAGACCGACTGAATCATTCTAATAAATAAAACTTCTCCTTTAAAACAGGTTTTGATACATTACTGTTCTTCTTTAATTTTCTGAATTGTAAAATGAGGATTTAATTTATTGATAAAAATAGATGCTTCTTCTGTGGATAGTAATACCCTTCTAAACAACAAAATAGATGATGCATGCACATTTAAGAAGAAAAGGAAGGTTCGGATAAAAAAAATGTTAAAACTTTATCTTTACATTCAGTTATGCTTGCAGCAACATGTAATTTAAATCGTCATTTTACATTTAAAACAATTTCTCGTCGGTTCCTTCTCGCCTATGTTTATCTCAAAACATACGCACTAACAACCAAAATGGAGCAGTTCTTAGATATAGAACCAAATTCAAGTCAAACGCCTATCTTCGTGTATCTCACCCTCCATTCGCAAATTTGCTGAAATAAGCAACTTTCGGGTTTGGAGCGCTAAGGTCCTACTTTTGCAATACGAGGGCTAATGACACCCGGACCTAATGCTTAAGTCGATTCCGAACGTCTAAGAAAATCCATGCTCCATTGGGATTCGAACTCACGAACTCCCGTAAGTAAGAAACTCAATGAGGCATGGGAGTTCGTAGCTGTTCGGAATCAGCTTTAAGCAGTAGCTCCCGGTCTCATTAGCCCTCGTTTTGCAAAAGTAGACCGCAGCTTTCCACACTAAATCAAACAAAACCCGAAACTTGCTTTATCTCCGCAAGTTTGCGGATGGAGGATGAGATACGAGAGATAAGCGTTTGATTTGAATCTGGCCCATAGCATCGCAAATCACACACGGTTGCAACATGAACCAGAAGCCGCAAAATATTATGGATACTTTTTTTGTTGATATTACTGGGAACAATAAAAAAATTAAAAGATATAATAATAAAATTTTTTATTCTGCGATACAATCGTATCTTAGAATATATTTTTTTGCCTCTCTTTTGACAGAATTATTAGCAAGAAATGGGTTTTTTATGATAGGAGCAATATTATTTTACATCTTCAGCGAGAAGTTGAACAAGATCGGAAAGATAAGATCTGGACTAGTAATTTGATTTTGCATTTTATGTATCTTTTTTTAAGAATTTTTCTGGCTATTCCTTCTTGCCTGTGCCTACTTTAAACCATAAGTACCAAAAGCTAAAAAGGGTACAGTTCTTAGGAATTTTGTTTCAAATCACATCCTATTTCATGCATATAACAAGAATCGGAAGCTGCAAAATGCTGTGTCATTTTTCTGGGGGAGAATAAATAAAAAATTAAATGATAATATGATAAAAATTTATTGTATTGTGATGCAGTCGTAGCTTAGATTATATCTTTTCCTTTCTGTGTTATAGAAGTGTAAGTGAAGTATAAGTAATGTGCATTTTATTAGAACAAATATTAATTTTCAGCGTCGTTGAGAAGTTGGCGACGTCCGTCTAGACTAGCAATTTAACCCCTTAACGTGCACGCTCGAGTTAACTCGAGCACGCTAAACTGGCCAAACTGTGCACACTTGAGATAATTCGAGCGGCTTTGTACGTTATGTTGTTATAATTTTTCACACTCGAATTCAAGCGAGAATTGAAAATAACAGTGTGAAAAAAAAAAAAAAAAACGTTTTATTGATATTTATCATTTACATGGGATTGTAAGCTATAACAGTTATTCAAGTATAATATATATTTTTTCTAAATTTAACATTCTAAATTGTGTTTTTTACATTAAAAATAATTGATTTTTTTGGACGGCTAAAAAAAAAAACCTCTGTATTAAGTGGTTAAATTGACAGTTTCCGTTTTTCTTTTATATATTAAATTTCTTGACTGTTTTCCTTCTCTACTATGTTTTCCTCAAACCATACGCACTAACAGCTAAAAAAAGTGCACTTCTTCGAATTGTTGCAAATCACACCCGATTGCATAGATATTAAAAAGAACCGGAAGCCGCAAAATGCTATGAATATTTTTTTTTCACACAAGGAACAACCAAAAAAATTAAAAGATAAAAGTTACAAAAATTCTTCCGCTGTGATACAATCAGATCTTAAAACATTTTTTTTCCCTCCCTGTTGACAGAGTTATTAGCTGAAAATGTGTACTTTACTAGGAGCAACATTAGTTTACAGCGTCAGCGAGAGGTCGGACAAGACCGAAATGATAAGATCTGGACGTAATAAAGAAGAGTGCGAGTCGATTTAATCATTGTGCGCAGCTTTCGGACTGCGGTTTCTCTGTTTAATGACGCAAGCAAGGGTGTCGACTAAAAGCAAAAAGCAGTGATCTTCTTTGGAGGTCGCCTTCGCGTGACTGCCACGGAGCCTAACAATTACCACTTGACAATTCTATCAAAGACCGACAGACATGCCAAGTGTTTCGGGCCGTCATTCTCACCCAGCCACTTTCGCGGCATGGTCGCCTACTGTTTTGCAGAGAGATGATTTTTTTATTCATTCTCTTCTGAGGTTTTTTTTTTCTGTTTTGCTTAAGGGTGAAGGCAATTGGGCGGAGACCTGAGGTTACAGGGGGGGGGGATTCAGGATTTAGAGGGATGAAATAGGAGAAAGGAGAGGCTCAACAGGGATCAGGTACAAATAAACATACTCAACACCTATGGGCAATCAGATCGACGAGGACATGTAGTAATGGTTTCATTCTGAATGAAAAGAGGTCTTAATGGGAAAATAACTTCATCAAATTATCCCTAAATATTGACTGTAGTCCACGAAAGAACTCAAAAACGTGAAGACTTATTATATTTCCAAATTCACTTATGTAATATTAAATCTGTTTGGTATGCCCTTATCCAGTGAGCCATATATATATATATATATATATATATATATATATATATATATATATATATATATATATATATATATATATATATATATATATATATATATATATATATATATATATATATATAGTATATATATATATATATATATATATATATATATATATATATATATATATATATATATATATCTTTATATAAATATAATATATATAATATATTTACATACATATATATATATATATATATATATATATATATTAAAAACGATTTTAAAAAGAGAACTCTTTTATAATAATAAAATAAATGAAAAAAACCCACGCTCGAGTAAGCTTTTGTGATCATCCGGTCAGGCAGAAGCATTTTTGAGCTATTTGATGAGCTTGCAAACAGATAAGTTTCAGTCAACGCGTGGACATGGAACGGTCAACATCTTTTCCACGCATAGCTCCGCCACGAACAATGTAAATGGCGCAGGTTTTGCTTTTAGAAGAAATGATGATTTAATAAAATTATTATTATCAAGAAGACTGTTTTCCATTCGCCTTAACTCTGGATCACGACATCTCTCTCTCTCTCTCTCTCTCTCTCTCTCTCTCTCTCTCTCTCACACACACACACACACACACACACCTGTAAGGAAAAGTAAGCTAGATCAGGAAACTAATGTAGGTATTTTGTATAAAACCCAAAGGCAGCCCTCATTAAGGCCAGAGAAAATGCTCAGGGGTTTTCAAATCTTAAGTCAAGGGTAAAAAAACCCCGCTTCCTTTGTTTTCCTCTTTTTAACCCTTAACTTAAATTGACCACTGGGGCTACAGTTCACGCCCTCAGGGAAGGGGTCTAACCAATTAAATATTTATACTGCACTAGCGGCCAATTTAGGAAATTCACGAACAAAAAGGAGATGTACGCTATCGGAGACAGATTTTCCCCAGAGATTTTGACTGAGGCTTTCACACGGATGTTGACCCAAGTATTACTTATTCTCTTACATAGAATTTCGTGTTAGCTGCTCTTTCAGTTTGTCCCGAAGATAATGAAGTGGGAAGAAAGGTCTTTATCTAAAACGGTGTCCTGTTTATGGCCATAATTGCAACCACTCATCATGAAGTCCGTCTTATTACATATATACATATACATACATATTATTTATATATATATATTTGTATAAATATATATGTATACATACATATATGTCAGGTTTAAAAATGGAGGTTAAGAATTAAGTGAGTTATAATTAAAAATGGTTAGAACTCATTAACGATAACGTAATTAGAGAAAGACACACCCTCGAGTGGAACTACACAGAGTAAAGAAGCTGACATGGAAGTAGACATTGGAATTTGCTTAGGTAGCAACGCCAAAAAAGAGAGTTCTGAGCAGAAACTCGGGGTGATAACATCCTCCACGCTTGTCGTGGAAAAATATGAGAACAAAGGATATCTAAATGGCATAGCCATGGACAAAAGGATTACAATAAAGAAGTCATTATATATGAAATCAAATGTTTCTTCTATACCTTAACCCCTTATCCTTGTCATATATGTAAACGCACAGAGAGAGAGAGAGAGAGAGAGAGTGTGTGTGTGTGTGTGTAAAACCTCTCCCCGATATCTGAAAAACTGATAAATCCCTGTATAACGATAGTATTTCCTGGTTCCGGCAAGATTGCATACAACATATCTCTAATGTCCCCCACCCCCCGATTTAAAGAAATTCTTTCTTGCAGCAATTAAACTCCTGTAAAATGACGGTTTTCTCAAGAATGATCATTCTTCCCTATTCCTCTGCTGCGTTATTTCAGATTTCAAATACTGCGAATCAG
The DNA here is from genome assembly GCA_032207245.1 of Pardosa pseudoannulata. Taxonomy (NCBI): domain Eukaryota; kingdom Metazoa; phylum Arthropoda; class Arachnida; order Araneae; family Lycosidae; genus Pardosa; species Pardosa pseudoannulata. The sequence continues at coordinate 75,739,394 of CM063502.1, read as the reverse complement.
AATGATGACCGAATGGGTTGAAAGTTGCTTTTCGATATCGGATTTAGGCGGTTCGAATACTACTGCTGGCATGGATATTGGTAGCCATTCGAAATTGGCTTAAAACATAGGTCCCGGTCTCATTAGCTCGCGTGTAGCAGACCGTAACGTTTCAAACCAACCTATAAACTAAGTACTGGAAAAGAATTGGATACATTTTTAACAGCGGATGGGGAAATTTTGGCTTTGTATCAATTAGTGAAGAAGATATTGTGTCCGAAATCGTAATAAAAATTGAACAAATGATGAAGTTGGTAATGAAAATACAAATATCTTCCAATTCTTTACTGACAGCGCCTGAAGCACCTTCAATATATTAATTTTTTTCAACTCTTTCAACCCCAATA
>CM063502.1:75629008-75734008 GCA_032207245.1 Pardosa pseudoannulata | reverse complement strand
TGATTTATAAACTTTACTGTAGACTTGTTTAACTGTTCTTCGGTTTTTGTTATTTTTTTTATCGTAACTGATTTTTTGTCAACATTTATATTTTAATCTAACATTGCAGGAAAAAAAAAAACTTTACAAATTCCCACTGACTGCTTTCTAAAAAGAGAAAGAAAAGACTCTTTTAAATCGAATCTTTCAAAGGGAAACTATTACAAAAACTTTGAACATTTTATTTTTAAGATTATTTACCATTTCCAGATTCAAACTTTGGAGTTAAATAATTATGAAAGTATTATCACTGCACCCAAATAATTTGCTTAGAAACTAAAGGAGAGAAGGATTACTGATTTATAAACTTTACTGTAGATTTGTTTAACTGTTCTTCGGTTTTTGTTATTTTTTTTATCGTAACTGATTTTTTGTCAACATTTATATTTTAATCTAACATTGCAGGAAAAAAAAACTTTACAAATTCCCACTGACTGCTTTCTAAAAAGAGAAAGAAAAGACTCTTTTAAATCGAATCTTTCAAAGGGAAACTATTACAAAAACTTTGAACATTTTATTTTTAAGATTATTTACCATTTCCAGATTCAAACTTTGGAATTAAATAATTTTGAAAGTATTATCACTGCACCCAAATAATTTGCTTAGAAACTAAAGGAGAGAAGGATTACTGATTTATAAACTTTACTGTAGACTTGTTTAACTGTTCTTCGGTTTTTGTTATTTTTTTTATCGTAACTGATTTTTTGTCAACATTTATATTTTAATCTAACATTGCAGGAAAAAAAAACTTTACAAATTCCCACTGACTGCTTTCTAAAAAGAGAAAGAAAAGACTCTTTTAAATCGAATCTTTCAAAGGGAAACTATTACAAAAACTTTGAACATTTTATTTTTAAGATTATTTACCATTTCCAGATTCAAACTTTGGAATTAAATAATTTTGAAAGTATTATCACTGCACCCAAATAATTTGCTTAGAAACTAAAGGAGAGAAGGATTACTGATTTATAAACTTTACTGTAGACTTGTTTAACTGTTCTTCGGTTTTTGTTATTTTTTTTATCGTAACTGATTTTTTGTCAACATTTATATTTTAATCTAACATTGCAGGAAAAAAAAAAACTTTACAAATTCCCACTGACTGCTTTCTAAAAAGAGAAAGAAAAGACTCTTTTAAATCGAATCTTTCAAAGGGAAACTATTACAAAAACTTTGAACATTTTATTTTTAAGATTATTTACCATTTCCAGATTCAAACTTTGGAATTAAATAATTTTGAAAGTATTATCACTGCACCCAAATAATTTGCTTAGAAACTAAAGGAAAGAGAAGGATTACTGATTTATAAACTTTACTGTAGACTTGTTTAACTGTTCTTCGGTTTTTGTTATTTTTTTATCGTAACTGATTTTTTGTCAACATTTATATTTTAATCTGACATTGCAGGAAAAAAAAACTTTACAAATTCCCACTGACTGCTTTCTAAAAAGAGAAAGAAAAGACTTTTTTAAATCGAATCTTTCAAAGGGAAACTATTACAAAAACTTTGAACATTTTATTTTTAAGATTATTTACCATTTCCAGATTCAAACTTTGGAATTAAATAATTTTGAAAGTATTATCACTGCACCCAAATAATTTGCTTAGAAACTAAAGGAAAGAAAGATTACTGATTTATAAACTTTACTGTAGACTTGTTTTACTGTTCTTCGGTTTTTCTTTTGTTAATTTTTTTTATCGTGACTGAGTTTTTTTGTCAACATTTGTATTTTATTCTGTCATTGTAGGAAATAAAAGCTTTACAAATTCTCACTGACTACTTTCTAAAAGAGAAAGAGAAGACTCTTTAAAATCGAATCTTTAAAAGGGAAACTATTACAAAAACTTTGAACATTTTATTTTTAAGATTATTTACCATTTCCGTATTCAAACTTTAAAATTAAATATTTTTGAAAGTTTAATCACTGCAAAAAAATAATTTGCTTAGAAACTAAAGGAAAGAAAGATTACTAATTTATACACTTTATTGTAGGCTTGTCTAACTGCTCTTTTTTTTATTTTTTATCGTAACTGATTTTTTTGTCAACATGCTTACTTTTAATCTGCCATCGTAGGAAAAAAAACTTTAAAAATTCTCATTGACTACTTTCTAAAAAGAGAACGAGAAAACCCTTTTAAATCGAATATTTAAAAGGGAAACTATTACAAAAACTTTGAAAATTTTATTTTTAAGATTATTTATCATTCTCGAATTAAAACTTTGAATAAAATATTTTTTAAAGTATTATCACTGAACCAAAATAATTTGCTTAGAAAGTAAAGGAAAGAAAGATTACTGATTTATAAACTTTATTGTAGACTTGTTTAACTTTTTCCTTTTTTTTTGTTATTTTTATCGTAACTGATTTTTTTTTGTCAACATTTGTACTTTTAATCTGTCATCGTAGGAAAAAAACTTTACAAATTCCCACTGACTACTTTCTAAAAAGAGAAAGAGAGAATTTAGTTTAGATGATTTAAAACTGAATTAGTTTGTTTTATATAAAAATTGAATTTCTGCCATGTATATTTTTATAAATTGTCTGATGGGTGAGGAACCTTTAATTTTTTTTTCAATTGATACAAATATTTAAGGTTTTAGTCCAGTGGCGCTGGAGTAGTACTTTCTACTCCCATGACACAAGTCTGAGGTTCGATCCCCGGGCTGAGCAAAGGTTGACTCAGCCTTTCATCCTTTCAGTGGGTAAACAAATTGAAAACTAAGCATCCTTGGGAACTAAATACTGGGGTTTCCTATTAAGGTTGACCACTTAACCGACACATATGCTTCGCACCCCAGCGCCCTTGGTTTCGAAAACGGATATTCGCACCGTTGGCCATTTCCCCCTAGAGACTGTTGCGCTGAGGAGTTTATTTTAATTATTTCAAATAATACCTTTTTTCTTATTAACTTAATTTTTAAAGATAGTTTTACATATTAAAATACATATTCATTACATTATGAAAATTCATATTCGTGTATGAAAATATATGCACGAGTGTTAGAGCTGAGGAGTTTAATTTATTTAATGTTTTTTTCAAAAGCATATTACCTTAAATGACAAAAGTAAAAAAAAATTAAATTATAGTTTCATTAATGAACTTGTATTAATGATAATCTGAAACGAGCAAAAATTTTGTAATAAATTTTAAAATGGTTACCAAAATTTATTACGAAAATTTTTTGGCTCTTAAGGTTAATATTCCCCTCTTAACTGATTTATTAAGTGAGTGTAAAGAAAAGTTAATTTAAAATAATTTAAAAGTGAAAATTAAACATACATTTTTATATCAGTAAAAATGTTTTATTATTTCTGAACTTACAAAAAACATTATAGAAATTTATTTACTTATTATAGTTCTCATTTTTAACTTTAGCTAGAAATAACTGTAACAACATAGTTTCCATATTTCCATGTACTGGCATGTACAAAGGAATCATTTGCAAAAACCATACTGTGTTCAACTGGACAAAAATAAAAAAAAATTGAATATAACGATTAAAATTTTCTTAGATGTATATGTATGTACTATGCATTTTTCTCATATTTTATTTCTGAAACAAGGAGTTTATTATTTTTTAAAATTTATATAACTTTTATATACATTTAAATGAATTTTGTTTTATTATTTTACTAGATTATAGCGATTGATTTTTAATTGTTATTGATTAATTAAAGAGCTCTGCGATGCTTTTGTCTACCCTGAAAATTATTTAACCTTTAAAGGAATTCGCAAAGTGAAAATTATTTTTAAAATTGTTGCAGTAAGTTCAGCTCAAATTAATAAAAGACTCTAGACCCATGAATATAATTTGTCGAGAAAAAATAAAGACTGACAGTAGAAAACAATTCAACTTTAATAATTATCAGTTTATTTGTATTACCTCTGGAAAATTATGACCCGACAGCATTTACAAAAGGTAACAATTTCACTGTGGGTTATATCCTCGATTACTACGGCAGAGCCGGCTCTAGCAGTAACATCGTGGATAAGAAATCAAATGCCACTTCCTTCCCCGTGATAAAATGTACTATTAAGAGATAAATATTCGATGTAGACTAATTTTGAGAAGCTCTACTTCCGACACTTATTGGCAAAGAAATCAAAATTCTTAAATCAATAGCAAAATTGGGTGCAAAATCTAAAGATGAAATTGTTTCAAATACTTCACTAAGGCTACATTAAATCTAACTAAGGCTTCACTAAGGCTCATCTTTCCTTAAGGTCAAAATGACACTTTTTCAACCACCGGATCAAGCACATTCTTCGTCAGTCAGAATTACCTCCAAAATATTAGAGTGTTTAATACATTTTTAGTTTAATACACTTTTAATTCATACAAAAATTGAAAATAATTGCTGTTCGTATTCATTAAACCAAATCTACATTCCAGGGTATTAATCCCTTCATCTATTGTAAAATAAATAAATAAATATATAAAAATAAAAATAAAATAAATGTCTCTGTTCGGCATTTCTATCGAATTTTTTAAAAATAATATAAAGCATTTATGTTATAGGCTTCCAAGCTATAAAGAATCGTATTTTGTAGCATATTTTTATACAGTGTTTTTCTAATAATGAAGTACATTACAAATTCGAGCCTAAATGTCCCACCTAAAATTTGGCATCTCGAACAGGGTTCCGGTTTGTCCGGCCATAGAGCCTGTCGTGACTATGGAAACTCCGAAAATTTAGTGGAAATCAAAAAGCTGTTTAAAAATATTTAAATAATATTAATAAAAAATTTAATACCCAAATTAATGAATAATATTTTTCTAATATTCTATTAATATGCCCCTGCAAATAATTTTTCTTACAAAAATCTTCAAAATATTTAATTGTTCTGGTTTTTAATTGATTAGAATTCCATCTCTGTTTATAACAGTATTTTTCCTTTACAAAACGCCCCACTTTATAAGAGATGGTCTGCGGCACGCTAAAAGAAAAGAAAATTTTATTCACTCAGCAATAAAAAAAAAAAAAAACTGCCGCTTCTTTTTTGGCATAATATTACCAAGAAACGCCACGCAAAGATAAAAAAAAAAACAACTAAGAAACCAATTTGCTGGATCTAATCTCTACAGTTGTACATTTCCCCTTCCCGTTAAAAATAAATTTATTGAAAATATCAAACTCGATTCGCGATGAAAAATAACCCAACAAACCTTCTGATAGGGAGGAATTTAATTTCCTTTCCATCCTTCTGTTTTGATATCTCGAACACGGGGTGGGGGAAGGGCAGCTGATATCCGGAAAGCAGCCTGTCCCTGTGGTTAGTGGCGCTGTATTCATCCACGTGATATTCTCTCCCAGATGCAGCACATAGTTGCGCACAACCATCACAGAGCGATTCCTGCGGCACCAAGATGATTACAGCTCGGGAGTCGCTTTCGTGATCGTAATTGCTGCAAGGCCCGCGAAGGGAGGTGGGCTGTTTTGTAAGTGTGGCCCGCCGATCGTAACATAGACATCTCTATCAGTGAGTAGCCTTGTCAAACTCTACAGCTTGCCGCCAATAAACGAGCGAATAGGGGACCAGGCAAAAATTACGATTCCGTTGCTTTTGTTGGGTTCAGCTTTATATCACGTGGGTATACCACTAATTTGTTTATATCATTAGCTATAGCTATTCTAATCCATATCACAGCTAAAGATAAAAGTACACGTATTAATTATTTTTTATAATTTAAATATTGATTTTTATTCTCAAACTAGAACAAATTGTACAGTATAATTAATTATGCATTTTAAATAATTAACAGCACAACTACACTGATATTATTTAGGATTTCCAAATATTGTAATGCATCATGCATTGTTGTACCTCCGCAAATCGAATAAATTTGTATGCATAAAGCATATCAGCATTGGTCCTTTTTTTGGTGAGTTTGCCTTAGTCGTTCATCCAGAACTCTTATAACTACAAATTCTAGGCTAAATCTCTGTCAGAGAGTAGTCTTGTCAAACTTCACAGCTTACAGTCAATAAGTCAGCAAGCAAGGGAACATACAAAAATTGCATTTTTTAAAAGAGTGGTTATTTACATTAAGCAAGCATTTTTCTTACTGGTGAAAGCCTGCAATGCTATGCATTTTAATGCCGCTTTCAAGAATCGAAGACAAATGGATCCTTAGAAATCCACGACTAGATTTTATATATTATCATTTTTATTATTTTATAATATTAGAACAAGCTAGAAAAAAAAATGAAGAATTTTACATAATTATTTCATAATACAACTATATTTGCATCATTCAAATTTTCAAAACATTATAATACATAATACATGAATGTGCCATTGTAAATTTAATTAATTTCTTTATATAAAAATATACCTAAAAAAATTCCCTTACGGGACTTTTCGGCACTGCGCGCATCAGAGAATTTTGTCTTTTTATTTTCCTTTTTCGTACCGGTCGGAATGGCAACGACACTGTCAGAATGTTTACTTCTTAAAAAAATTTGAATTGGCTATTCCTGCAAGATTTGAATTCGAATAAAATAACGTTCCACAAGTTTAACCTATAGTAATAGTCATTTTGACAAACTCGCCAGTAAAAAATTCTTTGAGTTGCATCCAAAAGATTACAAGCATTGAAGAGAAAATTTTTCCATAATGATATAAAACGATGAGGAACAAAACAGTAAAAAATGTCTTCTATACAGATGTTTTTGGACCAAGAGATAAGAGTTGTTTCTGCTTAAAAGTCCAGAATCCTACTCAAAATCCAGGCTATTAAAACGTGACTTCAATGTTGTTATTCTTCTAAATGGAGTCATGATTTTTGCAGTAGTATGAAGATGTATATTTTGTGAAAACTGTAATTCAGACAATAATTATTATAGTTCAATGGAGTAGCTGAAAATTGAGTGATTATGTGAAGCTGAAATATAATAGGTCCTTTTTCTAATGAAATTCTAAAATATTAAAACAGGAAGATATATTTGTGTTTGTTCCTCCACACATAGTATGTAACAAATTACGCCATCTACTAGTACAGTGGTGTACGCAGAATTTTTTCAAGGGGGGTTTCATAATTTTCAAGGGGTTCATAATTCTAAAAAATAATAGCCCGCATAATTTCTACTAAAGTTTTTATTTTTGCCATTTTGTCTGAGCTCAAGGGAGGGGGGGGGTTAAACCCTAAACTCCCCCTTGCGTACGCCCCTGATGTAGTATAACAACGTGCCTCATAGTGGGGAAAGTTGTTACAGTGTACATGCATATACAAAAAAAAAAATAAAATAACTAATTTGAGTTAGAGATATTTTAATAGTTTAAAAATGTTATAATACTTCATTAATTAAATCATATTTAAAAGTTCTTTTATCTAAAAAAAACTCCAATAGTGTCTTTTAAAAAGTAATTAAAACATTTTGTAATAACTAGCCCTTGTCTTCCTATGTAATTGCGTTTGTGACGCATAACAAAATGTCAGTTTATTTCTAGAAAATACTCCTTGTTATTTCACGTAAAAATATATTAAGATTATTAGGCCGTCAATAGGAAAACTAAGAAAGAAAATTTTTTAACTAATGATATACTCTGCCACCGAGCAATAATTATCTTACAGCGATTATGCTGAAGAAATTGCTTTCGGTGGTATTGTTTTAATCTTCCAGAGTAGCAGAATACTGAAAACCGGGAGGTTACATCTATTTAGACAATCAAACAATCAAAATTCCGAAAAGGTCGATGTTACACGAAAACAAAGAGAATTAATGTGGGTAACAGCAAATGGGTTAACTGGAATTTAAATATTTTTTTTGTTTGGATTTTCTTTGCTTTTATTCCTGCGAATTTTTTATTCATTTGGTACACATATTTATTTTAAATTATGTTATTCTTCCGATGAATATAGTTTGATTATCAAGCGGAAAATTTTTACAAAATTTTTAGTCACCATTTTGTTTAAAATTGAATATCTTGGTAATCTTGTCTTTAAATATGAATGTTTTTGTTACATTCTGTCAAGTTAATCACCGGAATATCATATCTAGTAAAATGAAACTATTGTTAAGAAGTAGTAGAAAAAGGATACTTTATTTTAATATAGTCCATTATTTCTTAACCTATTTTAATTGGGATGCAAAATTTGAATCCCTATAGCACAATCTAAATTTGAATACGAAAATATTAATCCTAAAATCGCAAAATAGGATAAATATAAATAGTCTGTTGAAATAAGCATTTACTTTTAATACATTACAGTATGTCTTGTTGTCTGTATTTGCATGGAGTCTTTGCTTGATACATTTTGGCAACTTTTTTTAAATATTAGGTCTTATATGTGATAAAAATACTCATTTCCTGATCAGCATTATAATTTATTAGAATTGCAAATGAAATTATCATAATAATCCTGAATTAAAACTGAACTCCCCTCAAGAAAATCCCCCTTGAAATGGAATAAATTTATTGAAAAATATTACCTATTCCTTTTTAAATTAAAAAAAAAATAAGCTTTCCATTTGAAATACCAAGCTACTAATGTTTAAACGAGACATTGGAGCTACACTACCAACTGTAGTGTTTTTAAGCTACAGATTTTTTTTATAGATATAAAACCATATATAAGAATATCAAAAAAATTTTCGTTTGAGCTTATATGCAAATTATTGCGTCGTCCAAGGTTCTAAACGAACATAAAACATCCACCTAGAATTTTTCTCGAAATCGAAATATTTCAGGATAGTTCTTTTATTATAATAATGTAGGTATCCTAAACTTTTTTATATATCCGAAAGACTGCGAACATTCATGCTAGCAGCGAGATTCAAACCCTCAAACTATGGTACCAAAGAGAAGCGCATTGCCCATTTGTCGATACTTCGGCCCTCCATCGCGGAGTCGGTTGTCTCGTTTGGACAGTTGGGTGACTCTAACTTCCATGATGTTCAACGATAATATGTCAAGAGTAACACTAAAATCCTTAAACCTTTTATTTGATAGGCTGCGAGGTACATTAACTTGTATGCCAGAAAGGTCCTCATGCCTAGATGTTGTGACTTCCACGATAAAATCACTATAACATAAAGACAATGTGAGTGATTGAATTTCGTACTGTGAGCTGCTTCGATGTTTTAATGTTTTGTAACTCTAAGGTTGATATTAAATGGATCTAATTTTTAAAGATTTAATTTTTCTAATTTTCTCTAATCGCTCTAAATTTGTATCGTGTAGAATCTTTTCTCCCCCGATACATTTCTTGTCGGTGAAGAATGCGCCAATTTCTCGTATGTGAGCGAAACATTTTCAATTGATTAAAGGCCTTATGACGTCAACCTCAGCCAAAGCAAATCGGTGATTAAATTTGAACGGAATATTATCGAAGAAGCTTTTAGCTTTATAACGTAAAAAGATTCGATTAAAAATGACTAATGAATCACGGTACGTCGGCTATGGTGGGAGTTGCACGTTAAAACAACTTTACTTTTGTGCAGTTGTGGCATTATTAGTTAGGCAACCCAAACTATGATTTCGGATAGAAAAAGTCGGTATTTAATTGTCCTGAGTCCCTCCCCCCCAAAAAAAAAAAAAAAAAAAAAACAGCGACAACAAAATCGGTTTTTAACTATTCTTAGGTCAAATTCAGCATAAAAATCAAGAAAGAAATCAATTTTTAATTGTTGTGAGACTGTTGCAAGACATGTTAAGTATGTTGTCCACCGTTTTTTGCAACAAACTAAAATCGAAAAAGAACATGTTTCTTAACAGATTGGAGTGTCTCAGGCTGTCAAATGCGGTAACATTCGACAGCCATTTTGTGTAAAAATGATGCTACGTGCATGCTGTTGAATGACGTCGTAGGCCAAAAACCTCTCACAGAATTTATCAGTGAAGGTATACATGACCCACAAGACCATTCCTGTATTAAGCAACTCCTAAACATTTGTATTTTTGTATGAGTAGCAACGTAGGATATTTCGTAGAATTTTCTCCTTTAAAAGAGATAGTCTAAGGGTAAACAATGTCGTCAACCCGCAACTGCAATTACCTATTCTAAATAAAGCGGTACTGGTTGTTGCTCATGGATTTTCCGTTAAATATATTCTGCAATTGTGTGTTGATATTTCTTTGGAGATGAAAATGGGATTAGTCTGTCCACAGAATGTTCTATGGTCATTCATTGTTCTTTTCCATTCTAAAAAGAAATTATGGAGCCAATGTTTGTCTTGCTGTCATTCCAGCATCAAGCAATTCCTGAACATTTGTAATTTTGTATGGGTAACAATGTAAGATGTTTCGTACAATTTTAAGCACCATTCTCACAGGCGCGTTTATAGTTCGGATGATTCCTTCTGCACTGCAGTTTGCATACCACCGCTTTTCCTCATGCGGTGTTGTGGACACATTTTCAACTGACGTCGAATTCAATTGTTTTCATCCCTCTGCCAAATTGCACTTCAAAAGAACCTGTCTTTTTGAATTTCATAACAATGTTTTCCAGGCCATTGGCTGACATTTGGCCAATGTCTTTTTTCATATCCTTGAATGTCCAGATCGATGAACTACTGGCGCACATTCACGGTTCTTGTAAAAGAGCTTTACAAGCAAAGCGCGATCTTTCACTAAGACATCTATGCCGAGCTCCTCAGACGCAAAATGAGGAGAAACAGTGTACTCCACGTTTTTATAAGAATTGCAATAAGTCAAGTCGTGCTCACGACAGGTCTTTTATTTTAAATATTCTGACGCTTACAAGAATAGGCAAAAATATTTAAGTTTTTTTCTTCATACTATTTTTCCCTTCTATAAAATACCTACCAAATTGAATGCCATTTTGGCAGTTCTTTTTAAAACGTTTTGAAACTTGAGCTTTAATTATAATCACCTTGTATATATGCTATAAGTAGCGGCCTCTAATTAGGCTCTACTAGGTTCTTGAAATAGACAATGCTAAATGTGGTGAGACAAAGAACACACGCAGCTATTGTTTCATGAATTTATTAAAAGGCTGATATCATGAAGAGTCACAATGTAAAAAAGATGTAGAGAATGAAACTTTGTAACGAAACTTTGACAAAGTGAAAGGAAAGTACTTAATGCCTCATTTAGATGTCTTAGTACAAAAAGTAACAAAGACACTTAAAAAAAGCTTCTGGTAAAAGGCAAATAAGGAAAACTTATCAGTTTTAGTGTTACGTTTCCTTTTTTCCTAAATTAAGTATTATTAGGTAGTTTAGGCTATATTAGGTTGTTTGGATTTCGGAGACGAACTGGTATCTAAAATGTCCCTCCTTTTGCCTATGACCTTGGTTTAAAGCAGTGATTCTTAACCTTTTTTAAGCTACCCCCCCCTTAGGGGCCCAAATGTGTTGAAATCCTCCTTTGTAAAAATTCCGTAATTTAAAGTTTAGGGTAGGAGAAATACTTAATAATAAGAAGCAAAATGTTTAAGCAATTTTCTTCAATAGAATTACAAATCAAATTTTCTTTAGTGAAACACTCTGAAGCAACGCTCAGACAGATGCTGTGGTCGAGTGGTTAGGGCACTGACCGTCGGTTCTGGAGTTCGTGGGTTCGAACCCCACCAGGACATAGAGGTTTGGAATCGGCTTTAAGTAGTAGGTCCAAGTCTCAATAACCCTCTCTTATTGTAAAAGAGCAGACCGTAACGGTCGAAACATAACCAAACTGCTGCTGTTGATTGAATCTATTTTTCTGAATGTCGGCCAAATTTCACGCAGAGCAAAGAAAATGAAAATAACTAGTTCTGGTACCACCGCATAAGTTTGTTTTATTACTGTCAAAAATCGTGTTAATTATATAATCAATGTAATACATTTATTTAGTATTTTTACAATTAAGTTTGAAAGCCAAAACCTGCTCACAACGCTGCCCTAACGCCCGAAACAAATTCACTGCCCACCAACATAGTCCCACTGCCCTCTTTGAGAACCTCCCCCAAGATAGCAAATTTAGTTTGCAGCAAACTTGCAGCAGTCTTGCTTTGCAAGCCTGCAAACTTGCAGCAAGTTCAGCATGACAAGTCTGCAAGTTTAAAACAAGACTGCAGCAAGTCTATGAATTTTCACTTGCTTAAATGTTGTCATAAAGAAGTTGCCACAGTTTTGCAGCAAAATAGCGTTACAAAGGAATGGTCGTTTTATATTCTGTCCAACTTGCAGGAGTTTTGCTTCAAGTTTGTCGGGTCAAATTTGTTATGACAAGATATTATCTAGAAAAAATCAAACTTGCTGCAAGTATGCATGCTATCTGGGACCCTGTTTTAGAGTACATATTATTAACTGTTAAATTATACTTTAAATTAATATTGTAGGATATATGCAATTTAGCCTTCCATGTCATAAAAATAATTAACAAAATAGTATAATAAAATTACAATAAAAATATATTAATTTGTGAATAAGTTATGAAAATGTAACTAACAGGAAACTCACACACATCTTTCCCCCATGGATATTGAACTATCAGGAGTATTATTTTTAATATTTTATCTCAATTTAGGATACAAATATTTAATTTTAATAACTTTGTTTGAATAATGTTCATAATTAATCTTTTCGTAATCTAAAAATATGCCAATAAAAGGATTCTGAAAAATGTAAATGTATATGAAGGAAGTAAAAAATTACTATTCGTCAAAACTACAATTTTACAGAAATTTTTACTTAAATTTTAAAAATGAGATTATCCAAAGGAAAATGAATATAATAAGTAAAATCAGGTAATGAGCGAGAGCGAGTATTGATTTTATTGGCACAAAATTAAAAAAAAATAATAATAAACTGCTCCAAACATAAGGATAAAAAGAAGATCACAATAAAAACAAAATTTGAGAAAATTATAGTTTAGAGAATGGGTGGTATTTGTGTGTCTACAATGAATTATAACTGAAAGTAAAGTCACACGTATTGCTTACTCGGTATCCAGGGCTATATTGGATTCATCTTGTCCATCATAACTGAAAAATTTCTATACAAAGACAGTTTAAATATAAATATATTTTTAACTGAAATTTGTTTTCTGTTAGAAAGAGAGAAGTTCTTTTCCCTCAGTTTAATTTTTTTTCCAAGTCCATAATATAATTTTTAATTAAAATTTCGCAGGTAAATTTCAGTATACATTGTTTTAAAAACAAATAAATGCATTTGATTGACCTAAATTTTAAGCAAAAAATGTTTCATAAGAGTTTCTTAAAAAAATTCATCCCTAACACCCCACGAAAAAAACTGTTTTTATGTATCTGACAATTTTCAAAGCCTTAGGTAATAGAAAAACTTAATTTAATGATCTAATCTTTGTTGGAACTTTTTTCAGTTTAGTGGGAGCAAATAATGATTTGTCCTCATGTGTGGATAGTCTGTACAAAGTTGGGAGTTACTGGATACTTTTTTCTGAGCCATTCTTTTGTCTATTCAAACAAAATACTGCAGTGATATGCTAGAAAAGTGCCCATGCTGTCGTGTTCCTACGTGCGCCCACTTACAGATGATTGTATAGACAAAACAGTTGCTCAGCAAAAAGAATCCCTTGCACGTTCGGCCTAACAAAACGACAACAGCAGATAATCTTTCCGTTTGCTATCCAACAGAGTTCCTTTTTTCTTCCTTTGATCCATTTTAAGATATTTTTTGTATCGATAATATAGTAGTTGAAACGTGGATGTAGCGCTTCGGGCTCCCAAGACACAGCTCCGAAGTACAAGATTGACTCAGCCTTTCATTCCTTTAGTGAGTACAAGCTGAGTACCAAGCATGCTTGGGAACTAAACACTGAGGGTTCCGCGTAAAGTTGACTTTCTAACCGGACATACGCTTCGCACCCCAGGACCCTTTGATATCGAAAACGGAGATTGACACCATAGGCCATGAGCCCCAAGTTGGGTTCTAGTGCCAAGGAGTTAAAGAGTTTTTAACAATAGTAGTTAAAAAGACTTTCTGTCACTGATAGTCAAGCACATTGTAAAAGCAGATTATCTTATAATTTTAACTCTTGTTCTTCATCTGACGGTGTAATTGGTTTACGAAAAATTCATCTTTCAGTATATACGATAAAGACAGATAAGTGCATAAACAACACCAGTAGGTGTTATCTAAAACTTTCTTGGGGATTCGTCTATGTGAGATATTTGTTAAAATGATGATTAAAATGATGAATTCTTTATGATTTTAATAAAGTTATTTACATTAGTTTTAAACTCTGACTTCTACATCACTCACAATTTAATTAAAAAATTACCTATTCAGTATAATGACTTTATTTGACTTGTTACATAACAGATTCAACAAAACAGTAATAGACAAATGAGTTTTCGATTTTACCGAGCTCGTTACCGTTTGATATACTCGCCAAGATACCAGTAATCACGTGGATCATTAACTTTTCCAGTGGTAGATGCAGTGTATCAAATGCAAACCTTAATCGAGTCGGACATCGTTCGTTTAGTTGTTGTAATTAGATTCTATAGGGCCGTCATTAGCTGGCTATGATCCATTACTCGGTTTTGGCGAGCTAATGATCGTTAACAATGCGTGGCCGCTATCCCGCCTCCGGGCCGCCAATTTTAACGACTTTCGACGCTGTGCTGTTTAGCCCAAATGAAGAAGTTTGCGCGTTCTGTACCGTTAGAGTTTAAAAGTGACACTGTCTTTCATAGATTCTAAAGACTCAATAGGGGGCGTTGATTGTTGGAGACGTTTATTCATACTCAAAGCTTTATTCTATCCTATTGAGTAACGTCTCTTAATCCTATAGTGCAAAAGTAGAAAAATAAAGGATAAGGCGGGAATGTTAAAAACTTTTATGAATTTAAAGAAATTTATCTATATTCCACTTGAAAAAGATCAATGAGGAATTTTCATCAATAATAATTTCAGTTTATTTCTGGCAGATCTTCTTAATGGAGAGGTAAATTAGTTTCCCACTTATTACAGTCGAGTGCTGAATAAATTGTATGTACCTCAGTCACAGCTGATTAGGCATGATAGAAAATCATACCTCACTCCAAGCTCCATTGGTGATAGGCTTGGAGTGGGACTACTCTGCAGACAATGGGACCACCTTATCTTGCGAATAAATAGTAATAATAATCTGACTAAACACAATCGGATAACAGATATAATATGTCTGGGATGATGTTGTCCAAATTTTGCTACATAGTAACAGTTTCATAAATGACTGTTAGACCATTCCCAGAGCTTCATGGTTGTGAAATGAACATAGGTTTCAATGAATGGGTTTCCCTAACTTGATATGTTAATTTTCTCTGAATCCATCAGAGAACCTGAATCGTAGTTAAAACATTTTAACATGTAATTATCTAAAGAACTTCAATGCAATGACAGCAAATAATGGAAAATTTGATTTTCATAATAAGTATTGTTAAAGCACTATATAAATAATGTAAATTAAAATCCCAAACATCTGTTGTTCGTAAATTCCATTGTTTGGTTTTATTATTAGTTAAAGGAAGTAAACTGGAAGTCTTTGAATGGGAAATAGCAAGCAGATTTTCAGCACTAGTACTAAAATGATCCTTTAAAATAATAATAGATAATAATTACAGTAATAATAATTTCCCCTTATTACAATAATTATAAAGTTTAATTAAATTAATCTGGAAGTTTTTACACCTTTCTTAGTTAGAAGTAAACTGGATGTTTTTGAAAGGGAAATAGCACGAACATTTTCAGCACAGCTACTAAAATAATCCTTTAAAATAATAACCAATAATAATTAAAATAATAATAATTTCCCCTTATTACAATAATTATAAGGTTAAATAAAATTAATCTGGAAGTTTTTACGCCTTTTTTTAGTTAGAAGTAAATTATAGTTGTATTAAAAGTAGAATGTGTAATACATTTCCTTTACGACCATATTTTGAAAATATTTCTTTAACACTAAGGTTGAACCCCCCCCCCAACAATTAAAGATCTAAAAGATCAATATTTTATATCCTATTTTTTATTTGATTCTTATGTACATAACTGATTATGGGTTCTCTCTGTGAAGATGCATCACTCGTATCACTCATGATTATCAACCTGCATTATCCTATAAGTCATTTTTTAATTGTATGTTGTAATAAAACATTATGAAAGCAATTATCTTTATATATCTATTTCGATTGTAGGAACCGAAATCACACGTGTTGCATTCGTTATTCTTAATATTGATTGCTTGTGCTGAAAAGATAATTTTCACGAGTAACAATAATTGCTCTCATAAAAGTCCATTTATTGACCTTCCCGAGAGTCTCTATGCTATTCCTGTATAAGTTATATATGATACTCCATTACTTTTTGGTTTTTCAAAATTAAAAATCTTAAATGACCATGTCTGTTTACATGCGCATCTTCACCAAATGGTCTTACTAATTCCCCAAGTAGTGTTTAATGTTCTGTAGGGCACCATATAACGAGTAATTATGTTGGCATGTGCCCTGAATTAATTAACCATGTTGAAATTGTCAAAGGATATTTTACATATTATGATTTAATGACATAATAGTAACGTGACTAGCATTAAATAACTTCTTAAAAAGAATCTACACAAAGAATTCTCTAATTTTTATAAGGAACTGCCAACTATTATGCCTTTCGTTTTTGACCATAGCAGATGGGTTTGAAATTTGAGTTATTGAACAATTACTGCTTGTTATTGTTTGAAAACAAGAAATGAACCGCCAACCCTGAAGTGTGTAAGACGTTTGTAATGTTCTTCTGGAATTTCCACTCAATTTTAAACACTGACAGGAGGGTGAATTTTTGTTCCTGTTTCTGTACCTCTCTTCCGTCAACCGACCTCCCAGCGATAGGACATCCAGATTAACAGATTTATCCTGTAGAGCTTTGGATGTACAGGGAGATGTTTAGCGAGCCTGCCAGGATCATTCTCAACAACCCGGGATTCTAGACCCACACAATAAACACTAGGACATGACATCTCATGCCCTTTGTTATGGCTTTATGATTTTCATAGTCTTTTTATAGACTAATAATTTAGAAATTCAGAGGAAATTAGACTTTGCATTCAATTCACTGGAAGAATCAAATCTATCCTATTAACAAAGGAAATTCTCCAACCTGTTTTCTAGATGTGACTAGATATCTATTATTAATACATTCCCAAGGCCGTAGCTATAAATTATTTTCGGAGGGGACCAAGAGAGAAAGACATCTTTATTTGTGAATGGTACTTCAATTGATGAAAGAGAAAGCACTGTATTTTCGGACAGCGGCCCTGCAAGACTTTTATGGTCTGAGCGGTTTTTTTCTAAGAGAATAACTGTCCATGTTCATGAACAGCTAGGCAGATAGCGCACACTCACACAGAAACGTGGGACATTGTCTATCTACAAAATGATCTTTTAAATTTCGGGGAGGGAGACCAGTTCCCCAATCCCTCCCTCTGCCTACGGCCTTGGTCGTTTCTATCTCTGGAAGTACATTATTACTGTCAACATTCGCGTACATCAGTGGTTTTAATTTTGACTACGCTATAGAAAAACTCATTACTGACTCATAGGTCTAATTGGTCTGATTGTTACTTTGTTCTACTTTTCTATCGGAATGATGACCGTTCCCACACAAGTCTTTACACCCATTTAAAAACACCAATAATATTTTTGCCGGTCACACACCTTTGAAAAATTTTTATTAATACAAAAAGCTCATTTTCCTGCTCTCTTAAATAAAGATAAAAATAACGATATTTACGAGAAAACAAAGGGACATGTTTGAACCTTTTCGACGATAGATACAGGAAAATGAATACTCCGTGAACAATGAATGCGGGAAAAAATAATATTGGTTGTATGGGACTCAATTCGGGACCAAATGAATTGAATAATCATTGCAGAAAACGAATAATGCGGGAACGATAGATAGAGGTTAAGCTGCATATACAAATAAATACATCTATGAACTGTTAGGTAAGTATTAATATAAAAAGCTCATTTCCCCTGCTGTCTTAAATAAAGATAAAAACAACGATATTTACAGGAAAACAAAGGGACATGTTTGAACCTTTTCGACGATAGATACAGGAAAATGAATACTCCGTGAACAATGAATGCGGGAAAAAATAATATTGGTTGTATGGGACTCAATTCGGGACCAAATGAATTGAATAATCATTGCAGAAAACGAATAATGCGGGAACGATAGATAGAGGTTAAGCTGCATATACAAATAAATACATCTATGAACTGTTAGGTAAGTATTAATATAAAAAGCTCATTTCCCCTGCTGTCTTAAATAAAGATAAAAACAACGATATTTACAGGAAAACAAAGGGATATTTTTGAACCTTTTCGACGATAGATGCAGGAAAATGCATAATCTATGAACAATGAATATAGGAAAAATAATATTAGTTGTATGGGACTAAATTCGGGACCAAATGAATTGAACAATCATTGAAGAAAACGAACAATGCGGGGACGATAGATAGAGGTTATACTGCATATACAAACAAACACACCCATGAACTGTTAGGTAGGAGTTCATGAGAAAGTTTCTGTTAGACCAGATGAACAAAAAGACATAGACCGATTCAACCATAATAAGCAATCAGTACCAAGTGGAATGATATGCAAATACAACTTTAACACTAATAATAGTGTTGTAGTTTTTCTGAGAACGGTAATTTAGAAATTCATGGAAGAAATCGTGAGAAGAAAACCCTAGATTTAGCCATTTATCTCAAATCTATCTTAATAACAAAGGCAATGCTCAAAACTGCATTGTAGATGGGACTAAACATCTATTATTATTGTGGAATTCAAAATCGAATAAATTTTAAAATCATGAAGTGTTTTAGTCTTTATATTTGAAGAAAATTAAAAAAAAAGGTAAAGAATAGAAAGCCGTTCTTTGAAATCTCTCTTTTTATATAGAATTAGTCGGATAATTGCTTTGGAAGTCATGCGTGTGATTCTACAAAAGGCATGATCTTAGTATCTCTTTCGCAAGATCTGAGGGCACAAAAAGCCTTACATAAAGTAAAACAAGATGGTAACGAAAATTAGTAGGCGATTTGTTATTCAATTGTTTGAGATAAGATAATTTCAAAAAGCAAGTAGAGGATTTCTGATTTTTTCGTTTAGATCTGCGAAAGATTGGTGCAATTTTAGAAGGTCTGGTGAAGAAATTATCTTTAATTCTACTTTATGTTGTTTCTATTTTTTATTTATCTTCGGGATTCAGTTAATAGAAGTAAGAAACCTAGCTAAATTTCAGGAGTAAGGAAAATAAAAGAAACAATAATAAATATGAATTAACATGTTTAACAAATTTTATCTAGGAAAAAATTGGTAGTAAATCTTTTTTTATTTTATATTTATTGAAAACCACACTTTACACTCCCCCCATCCAGAAACTTCAAATAAAGATATTTCTTTAGAAACTTAAACTGTGTCTGAATTTTGACTCAAAAGCAGAGACTGAATTCAACCGGTCGTTCCGAGAAGGGTGGTTTTAAAAATTTTGAAGGTATTTAAAAATATACAAATTATTTGAAAAATGAAAATTACATGCAGTGAAATAGCACAAAAATTACAGTTTTATAAGCAATGATTAAAACTTTCTGCAATTTAACAATAAATGAAGCAATTTGTTGAATTTTGTTTCAGAAACAAGCAATTATTTTTTATAGTGCCTGGTTCATTTTAGCTGTTGCTAATGTCGTCAAAAGCATTCCCTATTTCCAACATTCTATAAATTAAATAATATTTATCTACAAAAATGAAATTTTTGTTGAATATTTCACTACATTTTTACTTTTGTTATGTCCCACTAAAAATATTCTATTATGAATAAAAAAGTTTTATAACATCAAAACTTTGATAGCTGTTTTCTTTTACAGTTATACTAGCATATAGCCCGTCATATGACGCGTTCAGTAAAATTTTTAATTTTCCAGAATTGTAAAGAACCCTAAGAGGAAGGTAAAAAAATGGTTTGTTTTTTGGCTGAGAATTATCTGGTGCAAGTTCAAAAATTTGTTTAACTTCAAACTTCTCTAAAGTCTGTGACTGCAGTTTAGAATCACCTTGAATTCATTTAGTCAAACCGTGTGGTTATGTATAAAAAACACACACACCAACGAACTAACTTCTTAATATATAACTTAAACTGTAGATATTTATTAGTCCGTGAAATAGATTAAATGAATGACGTCATAATGCTAGAAAAAAATGTTATTTTTACTTATTTATTATGTGATAAATTGATAAATTTAATCACCTGCTCTTAACCGGGAAATATAGAGCTTGAAATAATGGCATTAAACGCTCGAAAAGGTGGGAAGGGGTGGATTTTGAATGTTTTATAAAGACTTGCTTTGAATTTCGCTAACCCTAACTCATCAAAAACCAATATGGGATGCCTTTATTCATTCCAGGTACAACCGCTTCATAAATTCGAGGGCAGACGGACAGATAACTTAGGCTATTATTATACAAGGGATGATAGAGCACAAAATAGTACTTTTATTCTTTTGAATATTCATAGTTTTTTTTTTAGTCTAAATTAAATCAATGTAATTGATAGGAAATTACTCTGCTTTCGTCTCGTTATTCTGAAATTCTTGTGTAAAGTATGAATATATAAAGTCTTGTTTTTTGTTTAACCCCTTCCGGTATGATTTAATAATGAAAAACTGTGCATGAAATAACCATTTAATTTTTATTTTAAAAACTTGTTTCATTTTACAATTCTTACATATTCATAGTTAAAATCCACTTTTTACATAGTGTTAAATAATATCAGAAACAGTAAAATTAAGAAAATATCAAAGCAAAACATTACTAAGGTATACAGATAATAGTCTTCAAGCTAGTGGTACTTTTCAAAACAAAGTGCAAAGGAATTCTTAATTGTTTACACCGCCAAGTAGTCTCACTTTTAATTTGATTCTTGTAACACGCACGGTATTTCTTAGTAGGTTTTCTTTTATTCTGACTCATTAATTTGGCAATGACTTGTACCAAGAAATTCTAAGTAAACAATATGCAATAGTGACTTGTGATTTTCACAAGTGATAAAAGTGTTGCCAAATTCAGTACACTAGAAATTTTAAACTAAATTAATTATCATATTTAACAGTAACTTTAATCGCATGACTAGTGTAGCTCGTCATTGTGCGGTATGGAATGAAAAACTAATGACGAGCTAGACTCGTCATTTTACCGGAAGGGGTTAAATTTATTTTCAAAGATTATTTTTATTTTGGGGAACTGTGCTTATCCGTCTGTGTAACAGAAGACTCTGTATTATATAGATTTCTTTATTTAATCGAGTGTACATAAGTAGTGTTGCTTGGATTATTGAATAATTTCGGGTGTGGCATGTTAGAAATAGTACATCTAATTTGACCTCGCTCTGTTAAAAGCAAATTTACGAAATATTCCCCGAGAACCTCTTGTTCTACTAAAATGATTTGTAATTAAAATATGTATTTCTTGTTTTTTCGAAAAGACGTTTATCCTTGTCAGAAAATACTTAATCAAGATAGATTTCTCTTACATGTAAAATTCCAACGTCCAACATACGTTCAACCAACAGAAAAATCCCTTTTGTTTAGTCTTCTTTTTAATATTATAAACAATTTTAATGTTATTTAAAAACATTGGTTTTAAGTACATTACTTTATATAATGTTTGATGTAGGTTTTACTCTTAAACAATAATTACATTTCAGATTTAGAGATATTTGAATTGTATCCTAAAATCCAAACTGTTAGTCGAAATTGAATAAAACTTGATGTAAGCCCTTCAGAAGAAGCTGTAAATGTGTTTTAATGGTTTATAATTTATTTTTAACTGAAAACAAAATCCGTACCTGAAAAGGTACTCCTACTCCCGCTGAGGGGTGAGGACAATGTAAGTTTTTTCAGATTTGTTTCACTTAACGTTACGTTGATTTCTCGTCATCTGTAAATGTATGCATTGTGTCTGCTAGAAATAAAAGTGTAAATTCTACATACAGAAATGGACTTATTTAAATTCCCTGTTCCATTACAGTACTAACAATGTATTTTATGTTTGATGGAACGTGACATGAATATTGCATGTTCTTCGTACAGAAAAGTATTTTAACCCCTTCCGTTAAAATGACGAGTCTAGCTCGTCATTGGTTTTTCATGCCATACCGCACAATGACGAGCTACACTCGTCATGCGACTAAAGTTACTGTTAAATATGATAATTAATTTAGTTTAAAATTTCTAGTGTACTGAACTGGCAACACTTTTGTTACTTGTGGAAATCACAAGTCACTATTGCATATTGTTTACTTAGAATTTCTTGATACAAGTCACTGCCAATTTGATGAATCAGAATAAAAGAAAACCTACTAAGAAATGCCGTGTGTGTTACAAGAATCAAATTAGAAGTGAAACTCCCTGGCGGTGTAAACAATTCAGAATTCCTTTGCACTTTGTTTTGAAAAGTACCACTAGCTTGAAGACTATTATCTGTCTACCCTATTAATGTTTTGCTTTGATATTTTCTTAATTTTACCGTTTCTGGTATTATTTAACACTATGTAAAAAGTGGATTTTAATAAAGAATATGTAACAATTGTAAAGTGAAACAAGTTTTTTAAATAAAAAATAAATTGTTACTTCGTGCATATTTTTTCATTATTAAATCGCACCGGAAGGGGTTAAAATAACTCCTTTTGATAATTATAAAAATGAACCAGTAAATTTGTAATTAAAATTATTACCACTGAAACAGAACAATAGTTAATCCTTTTAAGGACGTATTATACTTCTTTAATTTGAAATAAAAAATTGTACATATTCAGAAGAATAAAAAAGCAGTATAATGTATACATTGATATAACAATTAAAAAAATCATTGATATTATTGTAATTTTTTTCCATTCTGTCTAGAAAATTTTCATACCCCGTACAAGGAATCGAAATATAGAAATAAATGTTTAACTAATAAAAATTAGTTAAATATTTATTTTTAAATTAAATAATGCTTTAAATTATAAAAGATTAAAAATAAAGAAGGTTTCGTTGATTTTTGCAGAACTTGAAATGTATCAGACCTCTTAATTTACATCATATGTGAACATTTTTCGGAATTCATGTTTTCATTATTATTTCTTTTATTGCCACTATTAATTGTTATTAATTAATTGGATAGTTTTTCAAATTTTGGGCAAATTCTGTAAACTGCATAATCCATAAAGGAATCAACAAAACTAAAAATATTTGAAAATAGTTGCAGTAAGTTTTGATGAAGCTGAAAGGAGCTATAACTGATTGAATCTAATTGGGGCAGGAGTAACAGATAAAAGAAAGTAGATCAACAGTAGATACTGTTTCAACTATAATGATTATCAGTTTCGTTAGATAACCCCTAAAAATTTCGGATCCTATGCCAATATGCCAGTAGTTGTAAAACGATTAAATCACCACACACAATATTATGTTCAAGTAAAAATACAGAAACATGAAGAAGTCTGTGAAAACCGTAAAAGCTAACTGAGAATTTTAAGAAAAACATCAATGATTAACTTAATGCTAAAATAAATGAATTATATTTCTTGCATTTTATTATTATGTTCTTTTTCCAAAATGTCCCGAAAAATCAGTAAGCATGCCGTTGTTCCAATGATTTCTAATCCCACCAATATTTAAAGCACAGATTGTCAAACAGTCGATCACAAGTTATTAGTAGCTCGCAGGATAATTTTTAGTAGATTACAATGTCTTACTCATATTAGTAACCTGAAGTTACTCCACTGAGTTCAGTCAGAGTACTCAAAACATATCTTTCTTCAAGCTCTGAATGTATTTGACGTCTTGTGCCTACAGAAAAATACCTAAAAAGGAAGCCAATGTTTAGTTATACACATATTTGTTTGGTTTCTTTATCTATTCATGATAATTACATAATTATATCCTCATTTTCTGCCAGTTGATAATCAGTTTTATACTGAAATGGATGAATAATTTTTAACATTTCATTATGTTCTTTTTTTTCCTAAAACATTGCCGAAAATGTTTCAACATACTGTATTATTTGAATCTCATAGCTATCTAAAGGTTAGGCAACAGTTAAAGCCTGAATGCCGAAACAGCATTTATTAATATTAGCTGTTGATTTTCATGCCTTCAAATAATCTGTGTTTACAAATATAATTACACTCTTTATTGATAATTACATTTTATAACCATGTAATTATTGCATAAATGAGGATTAAATAATCACTTCCTTATTTTTTGCCAGTTTAAAAATTAATTTGGTATTGAAATACATGGACAATTTTTAATATTATGTTCTTTCCTCTAAAACAATTCCCGAGAACTGTTTAAGTATACGGGTTCTTGAACAATTTGAATCCCCTACTGTCGAAAGTTCAGACAACAGTTGAGGCAGGAATGTAGAGTACTGCATTTATTAATATCTGCTGTTGACTTTCATGCATTCGAATGATCTGTGTTTACAACTGCAATTACACTCCTTATTGATAATTATAGTTCATGACAGTGTAAGGAACATAATAATGGGAATTATATAATTAGTTCCTTATTTTCTGCCAGATTTATAATTAATTTGATACTGGAATAAATGAATAATTTTTAATATTTCATTAAGTTCTTTATTCAGAAAAATTCCCGAAATATTTTTAAGCATACATTGCATGATTTCAATCCCATGGCTGTCGAAAGGTAAGACAACAGTTGAAACCTAAATGTAGAGAATTGAATTTATTAATATCTGCTGTTGCCTTTCATGCCTTGGAATAATTTGTTTACAACATCAATTACATTCCTTATTGATAGTTGCATTTCGTGATTGAGTAGGGATTGCATTACTAGGGATTATATAATTAGCTCCTTATTTTCTGCCAGTTTAATTCCCTACTTACCCAGCTTCTTGTATATGAAAGGTTTGGCAGGTGGCGTCGATTTCAGCTGTCTTTATTACACTTCGGCTGAAAAGAATACATTTTGTGACTGTAAATTTTCATGTTACTTTGATGGGATTATTTAGAGATAAAAGCTTAAAAATATAAAAATTCTTTTGTTCAAATATAAAATAATTAAGTATACACTAATATTCTATGAATTTAATACTAAGTTGCAGTTACATTTGTGAATTATTAAAGTCGGCTTTTTCGTATTCTTTTTAAGAAGTTCCAAAAAAAAAATTATTGCTTCATATTCTATATATTAAACTTCAAGCATATCTGTTCAATAGCTGTAATGAGGTACAGATACACGAAGTACAAAGTTATTTTAAGGAAATGTTCTTAAGATTTGGAGAATTTTATGAAGTTAATAAAAGATGGGGGGTGGGGTAAGTAAATCAATATATCTTTAGATACCCAGCTGAATTTTTATATAACTTTCCCGTATATTAGGCTGTTAAACTCTGCAACTAATAAAAACTATATCACTTATGCATTTGCAGTAAAAAAAATAGTAAAATGCCCATATATCGTCAAATATTTAATGTTTTATTATTATTTGTTCAGAGTATTGACTCTACTGTAGTTGGTAAAGATTAATAAAACAGCGTAGCATTGACATTGCATAGGGTGCCACTCTTTCATTTTACTGCCTAGATTAACTTAGATATTCGGGCAGTATACTCGAATGTATAGATAGACTGATATCTCCTGGACCACTACAAATCGCTAAAGGGAGTTTGTGGTAGTCAAGACCAAGGTATCCAGGAATAATATATAGCTGTACATAACACTTTCTTTGTAAATATTTGTAATATATACTGTTGTCTAGACATGTGTACTGATTCTTTTCCCTATGCAACACCACCGCTACTAAACTAAGGTTGAAGTCAGTCAGAGTGAAACTCGTACACTTACTTTTTTGTTCATTTTAAGATTTTAAAGGGGAAAAACCCGAAAAAAAAAACACGTTAGTAGACAGATGATACCCAATAAAGTACTAAAACTAAAATAATAAGTTTTCAAAAATTGAGAATTTTGTATAACGTAAATTTTACTTTGTTTTCCCCATTCTCATCTAAATAAGTTTTAAGTTGTTGAAATATTGTGTAAAGTTTTTTTTTGTGCAGTTTTTTTATAATTTTATTTGTTATTTAAGTGAAACGTGAGTAAAAATTTTCGCTTTTAAGATTTCAAATTCAGCAGTTAAAGCTTAGTGTACGAGGCTTCATCATAAAAGCATCATACTGAAGGAACAGTAATAGTCAAATGTATAACCGAGTCACAGATAATAGTAATTTAAATTAAAATGTAAGAAGATTAAATATTCTAGCAAAAATGTCAAGAACTCGTGTCAAAACGAATATATTTTAAAACTTTTATTTCAGTGTATGCTTAATAACGCACGGTTAAAGTTTCCTCAATTTCTGATATTTTTTTATAATCGTTATGGTTGTTGTAGAAAATATTATTAAAAATACACAGTTGTTTATTTTGCACCACCTTAATAATTATTTGCCAAAGTTTATTTACACATAGAAAAACGGTGTAAAAATACCTACATGAGGTCAAATATCATTCTTCCATTTATATATTTCCTTAAAGGAATTAGCCGAACGATGGCCGAATGGTTAAGGTGTTATCCTTCGGAACCGGAGTTCGTGGGTTCGAATCCCACTATGGCATGGATGTTCGTAGCCGTTCGGAATCGGCTTTAAGCAGTAGGTCCCGGTCTCGCTAGCCCTCGTGTTGCAAAAAGTAGACCGTAGCACTCCAAAACCAAACCTTAAAGGAATTAAGGAAATATTAAAACATTTCCTTGTTAATCGGAATATATTTCTTCAGCAATAAAAATACCGCCATTTTAAAACTTAATATTTTATTTATTCAAACGTTAAGCAACCTTACTTTGAACCTTAAAAAAATGGTTGTACGATTTTAACAGGTAAAGATTTTTTTTTTTCCTATCCTAAGAGGGGAAATTTTTATACGGGCCCTGAAAGATATTTCATAGTGCCGCAGACGCACGTAGAAAAAAAAAATGAAAACTGCAAAGGGTCTCTTCTTTATTATATAATTGTTTGAATCAATCACATATGGGAAAAAGAAAATTTTCGTGCACGTCGATATTCCATGCGGGTTTAATAATCATTTCGGAAATCTAATAAGATCTTCTAGTGTATTTAATCACATATATAAACTACTCAATTAGAAAGAAAAAGTGCTTATAGACCAGTTTAATAGACATCATTGTTTTATATTTATTATACGTGATATATATTCATTTACAAGTAAGAGGTTTAATAATCACACACACACACACACACACAAAAAAAATATTGAACCTTTCAGAAGACAGCAGTATTATTTCTTTAGGTTTTATTATGTCTTATATAAATTTACAAAATTTATTTCATAATTATTTCATAGTTAAGCTACAATTTCTGCTAGTTGTAACTTTATGCTTTATGTTACGTTATATATTAGCATATATTTTTTTATTATTAAAACAACGTTTTTAATGAATTGTATTTGATGCTTAAATGTTTATGACTACAGCTGTATCACATATATAAATTATGCAATTAGAAAGAAAAAGTACTTATAGACCAATTTCGCAGACATCATTGTTTTCTATTATACGTGATATATATTCATTTACAAGTAAGAGGTTTAATAATCACACACAAAAAAAATTGAACATTTTAGAAGACAGTAGTGTTATTTCTTTAGGTTTTATTATGTTTTATATAAATTTACAAAATTTATTTCATAAGATATGTTAAGCTACAATTTCTGCTAATTGTAACTTTGTTATGTTATTTATTAGCATATCTTTTTTATTATTAAAATAACGTTTTTAATGAATTGTATTTGATGCTTAAATGTTTATGACTACAACTGTATCACATGTATAAACTACGCAATTAGAAAGAAAAAATGCTTATAGACCAGTTTAACAGACATCATTGTTTTATATTTATTATACGTGATATATATTCATTTACAAGTAAGAGGTTTAATAATCACATACACAAAAAAAAAAAAAAAAAAAAAAAAAAAGTGCACATTTTAGAAGACAGTAGTATTATTTCTTTAGGTTTTATTATGTTTTATATAAATTTACAAAATTTATTTCATAAGATATTGTTAAGCTAGAATTTCTGCTAGTTGTAACTTCATGTTATGTTATTTATTAGCATATCTTTTTTATTATTAAAATAACGTTTTTAATGAATTGTATTTATGCTTAAATGTTTATGACTACAGCAGTATCACATATATAAACTACGCAATTAGAAAGAAAAAGTGCTTATAGACCAGTTTAACAGACATCATTGTTTTATATTTATTATACGTGATATATATTCATTTACAAGTAAGAGGTTTAATAATCACACACAAAAAAAAATTTGTGAACATTTTAGACGACAGTAGTATTATTTCTTTAGGTTTTATTATGTTTTATATAAATTTACAAAATTTATTTCATAAGATATGTTAAGCTACAATTTCTGCTAGTTGTAACATTATGTTACGTTATATATTGGCATATCTTTTTTTATTAATAAAATAACATTTTTAATGAATTGTAGTTGATGCTTAAATGTTTATGACTGCGACAACGCAGGTTTTGAAAAATTAAGAATTGCTTAAGCATTATATAAAAAGGAAAGAAAATTTTTTTGAAGGTCTATAGATTATAAACCGCCTATATTGTATAGTGCTTAGCATGCTGATGGACTTAGTTCGATTTTCGAGCAAGGATGAACATGTGTTCCATTCTCAGAGGGAATAAAGTTGACGGCTAATGGAGTGCTCACACAATAAAGTGGTGCCGTATAAGTGATTGCTGTAAAAAAGCAACAACCCCCGCAAAAAAATACAAGACTTTTATTGTTTTTAATTTGTTTGCTTGAAAATATATATCATTAGAAACATATTTATGTAAAAGTAGTTAAAACTGAAGGATAAAACATTATTTCTGGATCTATTAATTTTTTGCAAATATGCTTTATTAAAATTGTTCAATGATTTTACATTAAAAAAATGTGGCTTTTTTTATTTATGAGATATCTTTTAGACATTAGAAACTTAATTATTACCTTAAACCCTTACGAAATATTTCATTAGAAAAGAAATAATATTATGAAAAATATCTATTTTTCTAGTGCGAAATGCCTATAACTCTTTTAAGTACAAAATTGACAGACTATACGTTTTAAAATATATTAATTTTAAAACGCTTTCATTTTATAAACTACAAGATAAATAGTTGATAGTTTCAAAAGAAGGCTACAAAAAGAAGCACGCACGGAGTATTTTAAATGTTCATAAATTAACAAATAAAAACAGATTTTACTAAAATAAAATTTCAAAATTATTATTAGTTAAAACTGTATTGCATGTTGTGATAAAAATTACATTCATTATATTATGATGGATATTAAAATATTTTTGCTCTTTATTCGGAATTATCCTTCATAGTTTGGTGAGAATAAAATGCAGAATTTTCCACCACATTTCATCTAGTTGTAAATAAATACAGTCTCACATTAAGGACCGGTCTCACCAAAGTCGTTTTATGGCTAATCGCGATTAACCCATGGCTCTAACCAATGATGGGACGCAAATCTCTAATTAAACAGAGATTAATTACGGTTAGCCGTTAAAACGAAAATGGTGAGACCGGCCCTAAGTTAGGTGTTATGTTTCAAACTACAGACAATATTTAGTATCTCAATGTCAATTTAGATTTGAATCTACTGCTTCTTAAAGCCCATTCTGAGCAGCTATAAACGTCTAAGACAATTACTAATTTCGAAATCGTTTTGAACGAGTCATATATACATTAGTCAACAATAGAGCGATTTCATGCAACGTCATAAACGGCTTTAATGCCCTTCCCATTCATTTTCATGTTTACGATAGCCAATAGGCAACCAATAAGCTGCCCTTTCGTTTGAAATTAAAACCAGAATCGTCATAAGTTGAGATGTGCACTGCTGCGTGAAATCGCCCTATTTGTATTGAGTTAATAAATGTAAATTTTAAACTGCCACAGTAATTAACTAGTAAATACCCCAGTAATTAACTTGTAATTAAACTGCCGCAGTAGTTAAATAGTAAATATTTAGAGGAATATTTTAACTCTTTTACGGTAAACATTTTTAATCTCACTCTCTTCAAATTTATTTGCTATAGATTGTTTGGTGCTGGGATTCATCTGTGAATTGTTAAGACTGAATACCTAAGATTATTAAAAAATTAAATACATAATGAAGTATACCTTATAGACATTTCGTAGACCTGAAGCATGGAATTGTAAAAGATGGATTTAAAACACAAGAAGTTAAAATTCTGACAAAAATGAATAATTTTGTTTTTTGTGTAAATATCTTATTTTGTAAAAATTTGATTGACGAAACTGCTTCAAACATTTTTTTTTTATTTTTAACAACAAAAATTTGACAGTTACAGAATAACACAAATAACAATAACAGCTAGTGTTTTAAACACATAGCATTATTATGTTTTGAATACTGAATGAAACAATTACCAACCATGTTGTAAGGTCAGATCAGTTATCTGATCTGATTGCATGCATGCGGACAAATGATTAACTAACCAATGATTATGAATGAATTAGTAGTATTCTTTCCTATGCTTCTCCTTAGTTTCGAGGAGGTGTGTCCCACGACTGCTGGAAAAAGTTGAAGTTGAAATGCAAAGGAAGTGTGAGAGAGAGGTAAAAAGGTTTACTTCAAGCAAATTCAGCTGTCGGTAAGGCCCTTACTATAATAAAGTTTTGTTAGCCGCCCTGTCGATTAATGGAGGGGATAGTGTCCCAACTGGAAAGACTGCAACTGAAAGATGAAGGGGAGAGCGTCACAAAAATGGCTCCTGATACTGCCCGATACCCATCCCCGACTTTAGTCAAAAGAGGATATTTCTATGAGCCAGGTAATATTAATGCTTTCATAGATAATTTAGAAGAGTATATGAATATAAATATAAGAATATAAAAGTATACGATATCAAGGACAGTGATAAAATTTTGGTTCTGAAGTCTAGTTTAAAGGGACAAGCAAGGCGATGGTATCAAAGTGACGAAAAACTTGCTATTAGTGCTAACAACGATGAATATCCACAGTTAGAATTAAAAGATGCCTTCCCAGTCGCTCGTTTTCCGTTGATTTTGAGCCGGGAATTATTTAAGCGCTTTCAGGATATTGATGAAATGCCTTCAAAGTTTTTACTAAGGAAACTAGAACTTCTAATTACGTTGGATTTAAAATATGATTTTAACCAGATTTATGAGACAGCATTTCCCTTATTTAAAGTGCCAGTTCAGGACCTTGTAGAGTTAATACAGCCAAAATCTATACCTGAACAGTTTAATCTTTTGCAGAAATATGAAACTCTTTATATATACGAACGTAATCGTAACGACAATAGTGAAGTATGTCAGGCCTTCGGTGTCTCGCGACCTAATTCGCAACACATTTATAGTGACTCTAGAAATAATGGGAACAAAAATAACAATTCCCAAATCATTAAATGACTTTCAGAACTGGTGTTCGTGGGTTCGAGTCCTACTGTGGTATGTATGTTCGTAGCCGTTCGGAATCGGCTTAAAACAGTAGGTCACGGTCTCATTAGTACTCGTGTTGCTAAAAAGGAGACCGTAGTGCTCCCAACCAGCCAGCCCAACTCACCAAATGGTATCAGAATTTTGAAACGAGGCAAGTGAGAAATCAGTGTACGGTTTCGGAGAGGGTTAAAGTAAGCAGTGGTCGTAGTGTCAAAAGTATGCATCCACGGGAAAGGGAAAATACCTTAAAGTTGCAAATGTTGACTGTTAGTCTGGTAAATTTGCCTTCGTTTAGGATTGTTCTAGCACAAGTTTGCATGAAAACTTTATTCGATACAGGGCCACAAAAATCGTTCTTGTCGTTTGATACTTACAGGAGATATTTTAACTTTAAAAAGTTAAGTAGTCCAACACTGAAGTGCAAGCAACCCAGGGGTTATCCTGTCAGAATAAAGGTCTTGTAGAATTAGAAGTTGAGATAGGCAGTATAAAAACATTGTGGAAATTTGTAGTGATAAAGTGTTTAAATGTACAGTGTATTGTGGAAGTTGGTTTTATGATAGAAACAGGTGCAACACTCTATTTTTTTTCCAAAGCAATTATTTTAACTAAGGTTAATCCTCTAATGATCGAAAAGGTATGATTGCCGTCAGTAAAGCTAGGTGATATTTTGCATGAGGCTGACCCCCCCCCCAAAAAAAAAAAAAAAAAAAATAAGGGCATTTGTCTCAGTTTTCGAGTATAATTTCAGGGAAACCATGACATACACATGTCGCTTGGTATGAAATTGATATCAGTACCAACCCCCCTGTAAAATTGCGACCATATAGGTATAACCAAACAAAACAAAGAGTTATAGATTATCATGTAAATAAGACGTTGGGGGGAAAGGGTTATCGAACTAATTGTTAGTCCCTTTGCGTCACCAATATTTTTGTGCCGGGAAAAAAAAAAAAATGGGCAGCCATTAGAGAGCTCAGAGGCTTGGAGATTTACTGTAGACTATAGGAAGCTTAATGCCATTTCGCGCTATCCGCAGTACCCAATACCTGTAATAGACACTTTTAGCATCCGTATCACACACAACCTATATGTCAACCCTACACTTAACATCTGGCTATTTCCAAATAGCTATGGCCCAAGGATATCGAAAAACCTGCATTCATTACAAAAGGGGGAATGTATGAGTTTAAGCGAATGTCATTCAGCTTATGTGGAGCTCCAACTACATTTCAACGAATGATGGATATTGTATTAAAACCTGTAATTGGGAAAGGTGTATTGATTACCTCGACGACGTTATTATCACATCAGCTTCTTTTAATGAATATTTAGAAATGTTGAAAACAGTATTCACGCTACTCCAAAATTTAGGACTAACCCTTAATTTAGAAAAGTGTATTTTCATTCGGAAAGAAATCAAATATTTAGGAATAAAAATTGCATCAGAAGGGGAGGCAATAGATGATGAAAAAATCCAACCTGGTAAAGAAATACCAACTCCCTCTTAGGGGAAACAAGCTACTCGGTTTTTAGGAAAGGTAGAATGCTACTAAAAATTCATCCCCAAATTTTCAGAGTTATGTGAGCTCTTGTATGCATTAAAAATAAAAAGGGTAATGTTAGTTTGGGGAGAGGAGCCCCAAAAGCCCAAAAGCAGTGCACGAAACAAGTAAAACAACAGTTGGGCCGTTCTTAGGACTTAAAATTATGACTTGGAATTTAGTAGTCGTAGAAGAAGCGACCGTAAAGTTCATGTGCAAAAGTATTGAAAAGTTAGTGAAGGAGGCACAGCATTAGATCAGTAAGACACAGAAACATCATTATGTTATAATGCAAATCGAAGAATTGTGGACGTTGAACCTGGGGAATACGTGTTAATGGAAACTCACTGGCTGATGAGCAATAAAGCAGAAGAGAAAGTCGCGAAGTTTGGTCCCAAATTTGAAGGCCCATTTAAAGTAGTGAAAGTAGTTGGAAATAATTTACCGATTTTAAGATATGGGAAGGTGGTAACAGTAAACCTCGATTACGTAAGAGTTTAAGTCCCTTTCGAAGGATGGTTCGACAGTCCCATCGACCATTGACTAAAAGCAATCTGAGCCTTGCGTATCAATTTCCCAGAGTGTTTCATCAAGGATAAAAACCGCGAGCAATGAAGACTGTAATACCATGTTCTCAGACATGCAGCCAAAAAAGCTCCTCTAAAAGAGTCCTGCATGGAATATCTAACAGCTCCAATATAAATAGCTCTAATAGTACTGACTATCAATATCTGAAGGAAAATAAGCAGCAAAAGAGTCGATCACAAGTGAAGTTCTCCCAAGTGTGGAGAAAACGCAATAAGGTCGTCAGTTCGTCGGATAGAAGGCCAGCTATGAAGAGAAAGCAGCCAGTACCCACTTCTGACAGTGCCACTTACAGGAGTAGACTACGTCTACGACTACCTAAATGACCACTACAAGAGTCCGAGAAGTCAGTTTACCAGAGGCGAAAATGTGGAGTACCATCCAAGCCCATACGGAACGCCCTCCCCCAGAGTCCTCAACCTCGAGGTCCACAGAGGAACGGTGTCCCAAGGGGAAAAGGAGGAAAGACAGTCCGATGATACAATTTTCCTAGACTTCAGAATGGCAGTTTGCTTCGCAATTCTGGGAACTGTTAAAACCTAAGTCGATCTCCATGCAGATGTCCCAGTCGAGCCTGTCAGAAAGCAAGGGAGACAGATGATCGAGATGTTCCATATTTTGTTTATTTATATTCATCTTTAATTTTATTTTTTAATATTTTACCTACTTGCATGTAGGTTATTGTGATTATAGCCCCTTGTATTTAACGACAGCTATCAAGTTGTACTTTGGAAATTTAAAAATTAGTTAGGAGCAATATTATGGGTCTAACAGTAAAAATGGAGTTTTTAAATAAAATTCGACAGGCCAATGACAGTCTGGTCTGTACAATTTTTTTTTCCAACAGCGAGGGGGAACTGTAAAGTTAGATCAGTTATCTGATCTACTTGCTTGCATGTGGATAAATGAAACTAACCAGTGGTTATGAATATATTAGCTGTATTCATTCTTATACCTCTCTAAGTTTTGTGGAGGTGTGTCCCACGACTGTTAGAAAAAGTAGAAATGCAAAGAAAGTGCGACAGAGAGGTAAAAAGATTTAGTTTAAGCAACGTCAGCTGTCGGTGAGGCACTTACAATAATAAAGTGTTAGTTTTGTTAGCCGCTCTGTTGATTAATGGAAGGAATAGTGCCCCAACTAGAAAGACTTCTACTAAAAGATGAAGCGAAAGGGAAGGACGTCATAACGACTTATCCTATTATCAATAGTAATATTTCTTTAAGTGCTCATATAACAGGAAAACATTCATATATTCCCAGTAAATTATATATAAAAAAGAAAAACTTAAATTTTTTTTTAAACTTTACCTTCGATATCTCGTATAAATCAGAAAAATATTCAAAATATTTTTTCCTCAACACTACTTTATCTATACTATGTCATACAGCAAAGAAGCTGGGTTGAATAAACCTAACTTTTACAACGTTATCAGGTGATTGACTTTTAAAAAGTTATCAGCGTAACAGATATTTGTGTTTATATTGTGTTAACTTAAAATATTGACATAAAGTGAAGAGATATGTTTTTTATGTATGTCATCGTATATACTATCGGTATAGCAGTGTGGCTCTTAGAGTCGTATTGTTAGTCGAGTTCAGTGCGGATGTCCTGCTTATTTTATAAATTTATTTGCGACATTGTATACAGATCATCAATTTGTGAAATGATACTTACAGAAAAAGCCGTTACACAACTAAAATTATTATAAACAAAATAGGCATTGCAAATTATAGCACAGTTCTTCATCAAATTGTTTCTGAAACTTTTACTAGAATCAAAATATCCACACTTAAAAAGCTACTGGTAGACTAGTTTCAAATTTTTCATATAATTTATTTGTGTGAATATTTGTACTTCACGGTGGATTTTGTGAAATCGAAATATCGTTGAGTTTACTAATTATTTTGCAATACTTCTGCGGATGGCTTTAACAAATTTTAGCGAAGATTTTTGTTAAATATTTTACTTTTTATCAATACATTTTTATTATATTAACTTTATAAACAATATTTTGAAACAATTACTATATAATATTCTTACTTTTAATTATGTTTATATGCATTTTACATAGCACTCAAGACTTGTATATCATTTTATTTATATTAAAAATTCATTTATGTATTTCATACCCTGTAAATATGGTGTGTATCTTTATAAGGTGTATAAAAACCGAAATGCGGCTCTATTTCACCACATACTTGTCCACCGCTGGTATATACCCTCAAAACTTCCTCCAGCTCATACATGATCTCAAGTACGATCTTTCATCAATTTTCTGTTTTCTTTCGAAAAGGTGAAAGACTGCCCTTTTGGGATTTGTAAGTGTTTAGCGGATAAGTGCAACGAATGAATTTCCTTTCCCCCCTTCCCCTCTCTGTAAATCACTGCCTTTTCCCGTCTGCCATCATTTCAGTCTGTGCGCTAATGATTAAATTAGCTTCCGCGCTCTGAAGGTCCATCGTCGTCAAGAGATCTCGCGAATAATATACGACTCGGCATTTGCCGGAATCTGATCGTGAAAAATAATAAAAAAGGAAGTTCTCGGCAATAAAAGAGGCGTAAAGAATGAGCAATGATTGTGTGACGCGATGCGCCTCCATTCGCTCCTCCCTCCTTATTAAGGTGCGCAATTAGCAGATAACCCCTCGAGCGAGGCGCCTTTGCGTGTGCTCTCTATGAATGTTTTAATATCTTCATTAAATCGTGACCCGTACCATCGAAAGAGGGGCCATCGGCTGTTATTTATAGGCTCGTAAAAGCCGATCGTAGATCGTAAGCGCATATTTTTCTTGTCTTACAAAGCCTACTTACTTTGCTCTGTCCCTCCCGGTTAGGTGCCGTCGCTTTTCTATCATTTCCCAGAAACACCAGGGTCGCATTTTTCTAGATTTTTTTTCCCTAAACGGATGAGGGAACCGCCTGTGGCTCGAATCTGGGCTCGTCCGAGAAATTTATTGAGCTATTTCCTCCCCGCTGTTTTCCTACTACTGCAGTTTTTGCCTCGCTCGTTGTATTTATGCTGGGAAGTTGCCTAGACTGAGGATAAATAACAACGAAAGGTTCGCTTAATGAAAACTGTGAAGAGACTGCTAATGAAAAGGTGTTACGGACAGAAAGGAACATTGAAATAAGATGATTCGTCTATTCAGAATCTTGTCGAGAAAATTACGGAGAACTGTCGGTTCTTTAGTTCTCTCTGCTAGGGGGACGTAAACGGTATACTGGAGATTATTTATTGGAGACATTATTCAGGTCGATTACACAAAAAGGTTTAACATGGAAGAGTTCCAGGCACATAACATAGGCTTACTCTTTAGCTAAATATCGGAAGAGAGATTGCGTTTTTGAAAGAAAAAAAAAGGGCATTAGGAAATTTAATAAATGATATAAGGTTGTATTGCCGTATAATAAATGCTAAAATCAAAATATTAAATTATCGAAATTAAAAAAAAAAAGCCAGTATTTACTAGATTTCACTGTAGAAAGTTGGACAAATCACTGATTCAGTCTTTGAATTTAATAACCTTATTTTGTTTCTTTGAACGAACAAAGGACTTGGTACAAAGATATAATTTTCTGTGTTTTTTTACATTAAAAGAATATTTTCAGAAGCGGGACTTAGTAAACGTCAAATTAAACTTTATGGCTGAAACAATCGCCATGAAAAAAAGTTAAAATTTAGATAATTAGTTTTCTAAATATTGATTACAATTATAAGGCAAGTCTTGAGTTAAACTTTTGGATAATTTTAAGCTAACGTTTAATAAGTAATATAGTAAGTAACAAAATAGTAAGTAAATCTGTTGCGCTGCAGTTCTATTTGACTAGAAAGTAAAGAATTGAAATGTACCGTCTTTATTTTTCCCTTCTCTTTTATGTCGCAGGTTTCCAACTAGTATTACTTGCAAGTAGTTTAAATTAATTCGTCATCTCTTTATTTTCATTCGTTCTAATGATTAATATATGCATACAGAATACTCGTGTTTTGAAAGAAATGTGTATTTTTCAGCCTTTTTATTTTTATGATGTATAAGGTTTCATTTTCAAAGTAATCGTGATTTATCGGTGACAGATTTTTTTTAGCTTTGTTATGTCTGAGAAGTGCTTTTTATAAACATTAAGAACATATAAATCCTTCAAACTATCTTAATATGTTCAAGCATGTGATTTTACTCTAACTCTTGGCTCTTGTTATTATCTTAATTTTTAAATGAAGAGATTTTAAATGAAGATATTACGAAGATAACTAGAATAATTGGTTTAGGTTATAACCAATATGTTTTTAAAATTATTAACACCATACAACATCTATTTAATTCTTTGTTTACATAAAACTTATTTTTAGATTGTTCATCTGACCAAAGGACTCATTAGTAATTGAAAAATATATTGAGTGTAGAGATATATATTGCTCTTACTATATTTCACTCAAAATATTTTTGGTTATTATTTCTCGTGATATAAACGGACTAATTATTTTTAACAATGTTTGGCAGGGTTTAAAATATTTCTTGCGTTTTTCTCTTCAATTATATGTAAGATATTTTCTTCAACTTTTCAAAAGTATCTTAAGTTTTCAGCCACTTTATATTTAATTAAGACCATTTTAATTAATTTAGTTTATCTGCATTAGCTGTGACCACCACTATAAATTTTATATCAGGATCTAATGGCTTTTTTATTACTTCATAAATGGCAAAATAAGTCAAATCCTCTGAAAATGCAAATCCTTTTGATCAGCTGTTATTACGAATTTGAAGGCGGTAACTACAGTAATTAAATTCCTACAACTTCCTAATGGGTTCCAAAGAATCTGGTAAACATGGCTGATTTGAAGAACTTAGAAATCAGTAAACGGTGGTTTCAGTAATTCCTTTTAGAGTAATTTGTTGGAAAGGCTTATCTATAAAAATATCGATTCAATTTAAATTTCGATCGTAACCGCATTTCCTCCTATTCAAATATGTTGTGTCAGCCGTGGTATAAATTGACTTTCCCCGTTAGCTCCTTGCCCTTGTCTGTAACTCTGATTGTTTGGTACTGCTAAAAGTGTTGGTAAGTCAGTCGTAAGGAAATACGACGTAGTATGTTGAAAACTGCTTGCTTTTATACCTTGTTTATATTTTTATCGTTCGAACTGAACGAATAAAGATTTAATCCATGAAATGAACTGTGTTTCTACGTATCTCAACACCACAAGCATAACATGACGCTGGTCACTCTGCAAATAAGTTAAAATTTACCCCAACATAATTCTTTTGTAAAACAACTGCATTTGATGATCAAAATTTAATCCCTTTCTGGGACATGCCATGGTACCTTCAAAGTAAAAAACCCTTCAAAGGACATTTTGAATTTACCTCCTGCATTAGATGTCACCTGCAGTAAGTATCTCATAGTTGACAAATAAGGTAGAAGAAATGTTTTACAGGAAGCCTGTCTCATATTTTCTCACAATTGGTTCCACTATTTCCCAGTTTATATATATCTTTATATGTGATAAAACCAAGATGAGAAATGTTGGGGAAGTCGTTCAGACAGAAGTTTATTCCCCTTTTAAGGACAACAGAAGCGAAGATGGAAACAGGGGAAATTTTACTTACAATTCCAAGCCCCTCAGTACTGATAGATCACCTGTAAGATCAAAACTCTTGCACATAAAATAAAAAGTTCTTGTGTTCCTTTTAAAGGCTGATATGTTTCAAGAACCCGGAATAATTACTCGTAATAAATCTTTCTTAACGGAGTCGAGGGTTGACCACATGCCCTCGTGAAAGAGAGATTGTGTTTATGAGAGTGTACATATATTATTTGTTGACAGACTCGAGCATTCACATGAATGCCTGGAGAACATGTACTTCACGCTCTGATCTTTGTCTCTACGTCATTTAGGAGTAATGTCTTTCTCCCTGTGGCAACCCTATCAGGATAGTCATTTTCGTCATTTGGGTCGGGCGCCGTCAATCATTATCTTTAAGGGGCGGAATCTAGATCCTTATTGGCTTGAATTCAGACCACCCTTCCGATAAGACAAATATCACGCCGCTAGCAATAATTACATTTCACAAAATTTTCGTCATTCAGGAGATTTATTTCATTTCTGTTATCCAGCCGATAATCATAAAATTAATAATAACGTTCGTTTCTGAGATATGGTGGTGAGGTTTACTTTACATTCAAGAGTAACATTTCAACTTTATGTTTTCTAGAACTTAAAGCTCAATTCTGTTTACCATTTTCCAAGGTAAACTATTCACATGCTACCAGTGACATCACAACGAAATACTAGACAGTTAAAGGTTGGTTGTTGCTAACCAGTAGTGATACATCAAGGCAGTGGCGTGCGGTAGGTGTTCAAGCAGGGTGTGCAGAGAGCAACAACAACAACAATAATAAAACGATAAAAATGTACATTAAACATTTCTTTAACGTTTATTATTCATTTGTACACAAATTCCATACATCTATCCGTATTACTAATAAAATAACGAAAAGCTTATATTTCCCCGAAAAACATATTTTCAGCAAACGTAGCACCACACGGCGCCCTCCGCTGCGGTGCCTCATCAGGATGCTCATTGGTGCCGACAAACCGAAAGTCTAGTCCACGTGCAGAGGATTTCACTGCACGCTGGCGCAATAGAATGAACAGTTTCTCGTTCGGTCAGTGGATTAAATTATATTTATTAATTGTTTTTAACATTTGGAAATCATATATTCTGCGAAAAACATCTTCACAAATTTTAAAAACAAAATGACCCATGGGGGTATGGTGTTACTGATATAACTTATTTACTGTCTGTAAAACACAATGAATGGTAAAATTTGGACTATTCTATTAGAATTCATTTCTTTTTTGTCTAACAAAACAAAATTGTTTTTCAGCGAATTATTTCTATAAATATAATACATCACCGAAATTACTTGACCACACTAAAACATTTCCCTTTATATTGATGAAATACTTCTTTTATATTTCCATGAAAACAGAATCTTAAAATATATAAATTTAAACATTAACCGTCTGCAAAATCGTATGGTTAGTTAATCAGTTAAAAAACCAAACGCGCTTTAGCACGTAAGTCTCCGCTCTAATACAACGCTTAATAAACCGTACCTTCGGATGATTCTGAATGCCAAGTGCAGGAAAAATAGCTGCACTTGCCTCAGTGCTATAGTATGCTGTGCTTCTCCGGTAGCCCATACATATATAGCGTGATTTTCTATTAGTGCGCCGTGTGAACACATAAAAATTAAGTTTGTTTGCTTTTGAACGCGTTACGTAGTGCAGCACTTAGTACCGCACGCACTGCGAGAATACAAGCAAGCAAATCAACATAATATTTGAATATATTATAAATAATATTTATTGTATACCATATAAAGATAGGTATACATAGGTGCAGAAAATTGTCTCTCATAATTTTTGCTAGGGTGTGCAGTGCACACCCTGCACACGCCGGACCGCACGCCACTGCATCAAGGATTACTAGACCGGAATTTAAAGTTGAATTCGTACTGGGAAATTACATAGCGAATGGGGAGGTGAGTTGTAACCCTCATAGGATTGTTCTATACCTGCATCATGTATGTAAGGATTGCTTTTTTAATTTTAAGATATTAAGTGGAATAATCCATGCTATGGGAAAAAATTCTCTCTACGCCACTGTAAATGAGCCATATGGACAGAGCCTGACTTACAGAAATGGGGGCCCAGGGCAAACCCATTCATCCGGGGCCCCCTCACTCTGTACACAGGTGTGGATACGGGGTGATTGTTATATGTAGTGATACTTAACCCACTGAACGGACGCGTCGACGGGAGTTCGACAGCGAATTAATGTTCGCAAACTGACCTGTCGACCCCTTCTCGTTCGCACTCGTATAACTCGTATCACACACTTTTGAGGAAAAAAAAATATTGCAAAGCGATAATAAATGAAAGAAACTAATTTTGCGTAACGGAGCTCCTTTACCTTGCAGGGAAAATAATTTAAAAGTAGCCTGACAACTTTTAAACCGGCAACTCTAGTATGGTTCGGTAAGTTCCGTCTGGATTTTACGAAAAGGGTGACTGTTTTGAAAGGGAAAAAAGGTGGGGAGGGTGGCCGGTGGATGGGTTAAACTATGGCCCGCAGAGCCTTTAAAATTAACTCACCAATGTAGTTAGTAAAATAAGACTAGTTTAAAATAAAATGAAAAATAATGAAATAAGTAAAATTATAAAAAAAGTTCCAAAAATTATCTTGGAAGGTAAAGCGTATATTAGAATTTTGTAAGTTCTTACCCGAGAAATTTTCCTACCTAAAACAGAATGTAGCTGTGTGTTCTACAATTTTTGCCAGTACTTACATTTGTAAACAAACTTTCTAACGATACTGAATAAGTCAAACTAAAAGAAGAAATTGTCGACAATTTAAAGTGAATTTTATACATATGTATCATATTTTTAACTTGAAATGGCAGTTAATTTCGGGGCCCCGTTTGACCTTTCGGAAGTCAGGCCCTGCATAAGGGTCAGGGAACATTCATTCATGTCCGAAATGAAATTTAAACTTACGGAACGAGGTGCGATATTTTTTGCACGTGTTCGAAAATCATCTGGACGAATCTTTTCAGATGCGGAGGGAACGTTATTTACGTAGAATTTTAAATATTCAAAAATAAAAGATAAGATTTAGCAATGTTACACATATCTATTTATGCATTATCATTTATTTCCTACCGAAATATCAGAAGAGGAGATGACATTTTGAACTGTGATTGCCTCTTCCACTATTGCCCCCTGATTAAATCTAGTAATAAAAAATTTTAAATCTTTGCATTAAATATGTTATAACGCACTTATAATTAGACTTTTATAAGTTCACTTAAATGCAGTAAAATCTGGCACCGAAAATGTATAATTCCACTTTTTCCCCTCATAGTTTAGTAAGCTAGCCGGACTGTAATTCCTCAGATAAGCAGTAGCCTTTTGGAGTAGTACGGTCTACTTTTTTTTTCCTACTCGAGGGCTAATGCGACCTGGACCTACTTCTTAAAGCCGATTCTGAACGGCTGCGACATCCATGTCAGCAAAGAAGTTTGAACCCACGAACACTGGTACCGAAGAGCAGCCGTAGCCTTTTGATACCGAGGTCTACAGGTTCGAATCCCTTTGCTGGCACTGATGTTTACATCCATTTGCTTTAAACACTTAAGTTTTAAAAATTACACATACGGATAACACATTTTGCGCGTAACGTAATTTGCTTGTATATGGTGCTCATATCATATTTCCAAAGTGAGTCTCTAAAGTTTCTAATTATCACGCCTAATTTATTATAGCTTTTTCATTCATAGATGGTATTACCGAACCGTTGAAAATATATACTTAATTTAGGAGTCAATAACTTTTTAAGCATATTTTGTCTATAAATGTAATCCGATAGTAAATTTGGCAATAAAAATTAAACATTTTGTTGATCAGGTTTTTAAATTTCATGGAACTAAGTGG
The DNA here is from genome assembly GCA_032207245.1 of Pardosa pseudoannulata. Taxonomy (NCBI): domain Eukaryota; kingdom Metazoa; phylum Arthropoda; class Arachnida; order Araneae; family Lycosidae; genus Pardosa; species Pardosa pseudoannulata. Next base: position 75,690,837 of record CM063502.1, on the reverse strand, counting down.
TTAAGCCAGTTTAATTAGCCCTTGTGTAATCAACAAGATTAGAATTTTTATAGCCAGCCTATAATATTTCCTATTTTAAAGGATGCTTAATATCAGATGAAACTGTTATAATATTCTTAGATATACAGAAACAGTCAAATAAGGAATTACTTATATAAGGTAAATGGGCCTCTATTTTGGTCAACTTTCCGCGTTTGGGACATATATATACATACATATATTTCTTTTCAAATGCCCGTTTTACCCCATGTTTTACGCAATACTGTTTTTGACTTTTGAAATTTTTTTTGTATTTACAACATCAAAGTTATATAACAGTAACACCCCTACTTGGGCCAACTGCCCGTATTTTGGATACATTCGTTAGAATGTCGATTCCCCCTTGTTTTAGTGACTATTGTTTTTGACTTTTAATATACTGTTTCGTATTTAGAACTTTAAATTTCTATTAGAGTAACGCCCTATTTGGTCTAACTTCCCACATTTTAGATATATTTATATTAAAGTTCCCTTCTCCCCATGTTTTAGTCAATATTGTTGACTTTTAAAATTCTGTTTTGTATTCACAACTTCAAATTGATATTACTGCACAGCCTAGTGATGACGAAAGAAACTGTATACATGTGTTAATACATTTCAAGCACATTTTATTGCTATTTTGTTTTGCTTTTTGAAAATGATACTACGTACAATTGAAATTAATAAGGCTACATTTATAAATATTTCATAAGTTACGTTTGTAATCAAAGAAGAGATAAACATATTAATTTTTTGATTGTGGCAACACCAAAATATAGATGTCTCCTAGGAATAACTTTATGAACACGGATATTTAAGCCATGTTTGAGAACAACTTAGACATATTTTCTGTGAGTTTGTAATATTTTGCTGCTTTTTAGTTTTTTTCTTTAAATTTTTTTACAGTGTTTTGGCATTTTTTTGCCCATGTAGCTGTATATATTTGATCCCATTTTTGCACTTAAAATCTGAAGCCTAGTAATAAGTAACTGTAGCGCTCCAAACCTGTTAACTACTCCCGAACGCTGGTCGAATGGGTAAGTCAGAGTTCTTCCGTACTGGAGTTCATGGATTCAAATCCCATCGATTGCTATGGATGTTTCTAGCCATTCGGAATCAGGCTTAAGTAGTAGGTCCCAGTTTCATTAGCCCTCGTAGAGTAGAAAAATAGACCGTTTGTCTCTAAACCAGTTGAAAGTTGAGTATCAGGTTTTCATTATATAAGGGTGGGCAAATTGGACTGCATTGCAAAAAAACCCATCAAGTCAAAAAGTTTGTGGAACAATTTTTTTTTTTTTTTTAATTTTTTATGTGAGCAACTTCTTAGAAAAATATTAAAAGATATTCCCGGTACTTAAAGTATTTTCGAAAACATTTTTACAATGAAGTAATAAATTATAATTTCCAATACTATTGTAATATAGTAAGTTTTTTTTTATAATACCTCCCCTTTTTTTAAACAACTTACCCTACTTGATAATTTTTTACTATTTTTTTTTTTTACTTTGTACTATAAAATGTGATTCGCATATTCGTACTTTTGTCGGGCGATCTATATCTCAGTTTACTAAATTTTTCTAAATAAATATCATAAAACTGCTTTTTAAAATTTGCCAAAATGAATTCACATGGGAAACGTGAGGTTTCTATTACAATGCTGAAAATAGAACCAACAACCAAGTTTCTTTCAACTCCTCTTCTTAGCCCACTCTCCTGTTTCTAATCATGGATCTTGTTGGTGCTTCAACCACATTTGGCGAAATTGGCGTGCGTGGCGTGCTTGCAGCGTGGCGTTTGAAATCTGGCGAGTGGATCGTAACTCAACAAATTGATACATAAACAAAAACAACATTTTGAGGAAAAATTTTACAAAAATTGAATATTTAAAATCTAATTGAATTAACAAAGAAAACACAAAGGAAACACATAAAATTCATACTAAATAGACTGAAACATTCACTTAATCACAGATTAAATAAACTGAGTGTGATTTTCATCACAAATTTGTGATTTAGTGTAAATTGTAAAATTAATTTAAAATAAGAGATGTGAAAAAAAAATTTCAATTTCACAACTCCTCTTCAACTTCCACTCAAAATACGTGTTCTGCAAAGATCGGTCGATTTACTTAAAAATTGGAAAAAGAATTTATTAAGTATCTAACGAGTTCTATTAAGATCGCTCTATTTATTTTTTATTTCAATTTTTCAAGTAAATCGACCGATCTTTGCAGAACACGTATTTTGAGTGGAGGTTGAAGAGGAGTTGTAAAATTGAAAATTTTTTTTCAAATCTCTTATTTTCATTCCAAACGATAGCAAAAGACAGATATCTAGACATTCAACCGTCGCTTGACGACGCTCCTGGGTATAAGTTAAACTTTTAATTTACCCTCTCAATTTCCTCTATGTATTTGTATGCATTAATGACTAGGTCATATTTAGGCTGACTTGCATTTGAAAAATTAGATTTTCGAAATCATGTGACGAAAGTTTTACTATTATATTTGATTGAAATGACATTGTCGATTAAAAACCTTATTTTCTACAATAACATAAACTATGAATAGGCAATCAATTCTTGATATCTTGACTTTGTTTATCTCATGTTTCCGCTTATCTTGGATTTTCTCCGAAGTCCCGAAATAACGTAACTACAATTTAATAAATTTTTTTCTCGCTATTTTTATGTTCACTCCCACATTTCGAGGATTCAGGGATCTTTTGTGCAAAGGCGGTTTAAGACCGGTTAAGCCGGATGCAAAAAATTATATTACGCTCTTTAAAAAGAGAGGTAATCAAGGAAATGAAAATGCATATTGATCGCATTTTTAAATTAATAAAAATATGTTGTGTGCTCAGAGAAGCCGGTAGTCATGATTTTTTTTGTGTGTGTGTGCTAGATATAGATAGATATAGATAGATAGAGATAGATATAGATAGATATAGATAGATATAGATAGATAGATAGATATAGATAGATAGATATAGATAGATAGATATAGATAGATAGATAGATAGATAGATAGATAGATATAGATAGATATAGATAGATATAGATAGATATAGATAGATAGATATAGATAGATATAGATAGATATAGATAGATATAGATAGATATAGATAGATATAGATAGATATAGATAGATATAGATAGATATAGATAGATATAGATAGATAGATATAGATAGATAGATAGATATAGATAGATATAGATAGATATAGATAGATATAGATAGATAGATATAGATGGATATAGATATAGATGGATATAGATAGATATAGATAGATATAGATATAGATAGAGATAGATATAGATCTATAGATAGAGATAGATATAGATATAGAGATAGATATATAGATATAGATAGATATAGATATAGATAGATAGATAGATTTGGACTTCACTGAAAATCAAACACTAAAAGACATGTGTGGACATACAGAATCACGCCCAGGAAAAGGTCTGGTGGGTTTGGTTCCACCTCCATCCTCCTTAAATTCTTAAGTGAATTGTTTAACTACACGAAGGTTGCAAACGTATTTGAGAAACAAAATAGAGCCATTTTATCTTCAGTATTTATGAAAATTTTGAAGTTAACATGCATAGGGAAAATAACTTCAGGTTTTGAGAATGTATGCTAAGAAAAAAAATCCCTCTAAAGATTATCGTACAGCATTACATTACCTCGCACATACGTAATGTTTGGAAATTAAATACGCTTTCCGAAACTAATAAGGTCTAGCCTGTCTACAATGACTTGTGCTTTTAAGTTACTTTGTCGCAGAGGTAGTTAACTTTAATTTTTATGTTTTGTTCTGAAAAACCACAGTTTTACCGCCACCCTATTATTTGTGCTGGGCGTTGCACCATAGTTTTTCTGATAACTCAATTACGAGCAGTATTTAAGGGACCTTTTTAGCAACGAGGCATTGAGCAACGACTGTGCCTACATGCATTTATTCATGTGGCGGTTGAAAAGCGGACGCCAATCTTGCATTACATGTCTCTCGCGGCAGTTCTTTTATGAGCTGCAAAGTGGAATGGGTGATACCCGGGAACTAATTGCACATCTGTCCTGAGGTTGATCCACTTTGTTGTGACAAGGAATTTGGCGACCAGAATTAAATCCAGCTTTTGACAGACAAGTACTTTACGCATTTGTTGGAAACGCATTTTCTCCACTCCTATTTTTCATAGGAGAGATATTAAATATTTTTTAAACAAATAGTAGACGATGCTAAACCTCATCAGCTACAAGATTTAATGAAAGACGGTAGTATTAGCTCATTATAAATCTCGTATTTAAAATTAGATTGGTCATACACGAGCGTGTTACAATAAAACTTCCACAGTGGCTGCTTCTGAATTGGAGGCTCTTCCATTTCAAAGAAAATTTCACAATTCCCAATCCTACCACTGTTTTTGCCTTAAAAAGCACTGCCAGAATTTCTGTCTGGATGATCCTAGTATCCAAAGTAGTTTTTGGAAAGAACTATCCAATTTCAGGGATTTAAATGTCTTTGTTCCGAAAGCTAGGAAAAAGAAAAACAAGAATTAATCACCGTCGGTTTCCAACGGAGTCTTGGAAAAGGTTATTGGTTCGTTTGCACCCAGTTGTTTGAAAATACTGAGAATAACGTCGATAAAAATTCTTACATTCATATTCGTACATTCGTACTTCAGACTTCATGTACCACTTCAATAATAATTTTTATTCTAAGCTATCTTTGCTTTAAATTCTTGTTAATGAGTAAAGATCGATAATATTATACAGTAGCGAACACATACTTCTTTTATGGGTTGGGTTTTAGATAATTTTTCAATTACTAATTTCAGCACTGTTTTTTCTAATTGAGGCGCAGCCATAGTATCTACCTGTTAGTGCCGTAGCCAGAGGGTCTCTAGCTTTCCCTCTCAAAGTTCTGTAACTTAGTGTTTTTGCATTTTAACACTGAAATAAAAGTACATTTTCAAATATAAAGGTTTTTAAACTTTATATTCAATCAATATTTAATATTGCAATAAAATTTAAATTCTTTAAATTTCTATGTACTTTTTAATTTCAATAATTTTACCCCGAATTGTTTTATTTACTGATAAGTATTATACAAGATTGTATATCTACTTCACATATACATTTATATAGTATTAAATTTTATGATTTTTAATGTATTTTGGTGTTAGGTTTGGAGCACTACGTTCTACTATCTTCCTACACGAGGGCTAATGAGACCGGTACCTACTATTTCAAGCCGTGTACTACCTGTAACCAGCCACCCACCCGAAGTCTGGTGTAGGGTGTTGAATTGCTGGTTCGGTCTGGCCGTCCGGCAACAATGCGTTACGAAGGGTCCAAGTCAGCATTAAGTCAAGCAAGCAAGCCCATAATATTTAAAATAACAAAAGAATATATATATATATATATATATATATATATATATATATATATATATAAATGTAGAAAATTTAGACTAATAGGTACAATTAATGCAGTTTACGAAAGTGCGGGGGATATTCCGCAGGAGTCCTGCCCATGTTAAAAGTCCGGTGTACTGCATGAAACTTTCTGACATGAGAGCAGGTGTTTGCGAGGGAAGCAATATCTGCACAGGGCAGTTGTGATGGCCATTCGTGAAGGGGTACTTTGACCCTGGCGGTGTGGTATTAAGTTAAATTCATGGCCTCACGATGGCGCCTTGGTTAGCGGTGAGCCAGTCAACCAGGCTCCCGGCCTTCCTTATCAGTACCGGGTTTTTGATTAGGTTCTCTGCCCAGAGTTCCTTGGATCTGTCATAGGGTTTCTTAATAACTATTTTAAGCCGATTCCGAACGGCTACGAACATCCATGCCATAGTGGAACTCGAACCCACGAACTTCAGAACCAAAGGTCAGTTCTCTAACCATTCGGCCATCTCTTGGCTAATTTTTAATGTAATTATGAATATTATATATTGAATTTTATACAACTTTGTTTTATTGTCATATTTTTTAGTTAAATAGTGAAATTTGGGGTGGGATTCAAACTGGGCTCCATCCATCAGTCCCACCTCCCCCCGAAACTAAATCCTGGGAATGCCCTGTTCGTATAGGTCTAGTATACAAAGAGTACTTTTAGACGAAAACTCTCCAACCTCAAGGATTTAAATGTTTTTGCACCAAAAGCTAGAAAGGAGAAAGAATTAACCATCATCGGTCTGAACATGGATTTGGAAAAGGTTGTAGGTTCACTTTCAATCAGGTTGAAATTATTGAGAATCACGTTAATAAAAATCACCTGAAAAAAGCGACATTATATGTACCACTTCAATAATACTTTTTGTTTTCAATTGTTCCCCTCAATAAAACTTTACTACTTAAAAAAAATGAATTATTAGCTCTTATTAGTTGTTCCTTCATTAATTTTATTCTTAAAATAAAATTTTGTGATAAATCTACTTGATCGTAAAATGGAAAATTTAATTTTGAATAAATATACGAATTTTTCTTCTTCGATTAATTCTGAAGTCTACTTATAATTTTGTTTGGAAAAATGAAATTTTATCAATGCATAATTACAGCTCAGAAAAGCAGGAATTCTTGCAGTTGGATGCTAAAATAGAAGCGGTAAATACATGTAATTATTGATAAATGCCATGCAAAAATTGTTAATCTTCAAAAAAATTAGAGATGCGAGCTATAGTATGTTATTGGCTCATAATATTTACTTAAATTCAAACCAATAGCTATTTAAACAAATAAATCTTAATTTTATAAAAAAAAACGTTTTCTTCTCTCACTTTTGCACATTTCTCCTTATACTGTGAGTTGTTATAAAATATTTATTATAATTCACTTTGATCAAATTAAATAAAATAGGTATTTTATATATTATTTATATATTAGTTTTATATTTAACTATAATATTAAAATAATTCTGACAAGAATCAAAACAAATTTCATTTAACTCAGATGTTACAGTATTGTATAATATAACTTGATGCAACCGTAAAATCCTATAAGTTTGCTGGCATTCCTGTTTATTTATGTCGCGGAATTGTGATTAATTAAAGAAATAATTTGATTAATTAATCAATATATTTTTCTTTATTTTTCTTTTATTGTTAAAATATTTTAATCTAAAAAAACTCATTTTTTCTATTACGCAATTAAACATCTCTTATATTAAACCCCCATTACCTGTATCACACCTTAAACATCAGTAAAATAAAGCATCAGAGTATCCATCATGTCAGAATCTTTATGAACGATTATTAAAAAGAACAGAAATCATATGAAAAGGCTGCGCCGAAACTTGAGTAAATAGATAGAAAATTAACATTTAAGATAAATGGTGCGCATTATTCAAACGGATATTACTGTACTCTTATAAGTTATTTAACGCATATCACGTTTTACTCGGCAGAGATCTCTGCGATTCATAATTACGAAACGCATTGTTCTTCAGACATGAACAGACGGTCCCTGAAATATTTCCCGAGAGATAGTCAAAGGTCATTTGGCGTGAACAGGATACCCCATAGCGTAGGTGGAATTTCCAAATATAAAGACAGCTTAAATATTTTTACACTGCTAAGTATTTTTATCCGAAATTTGGATCTTAAGGGCTCGATTTCTGCCAGAAAAAAGGCCTCTCATTTGTGCATTTGCTAATGACATTGTGATTTTGAGAAGAATTAGGCCAGCACTGATTGCAATGACAAGAAAATTAACAGAATCAGCAAGCGATGTTGGTCTTTCAACTGATGAAAATTAGAGAAAATATGTAGAGAAATCTAGATTCGTAGATGAATACAAAGGTTCTTTGGGGTGGAGGATAGTTTTACGTATTTAGGATAAAAACATTAACTTCTCTAACATGACTTCGGGAGAAATTAGCTGCAGAATTTTAAAAGGTAATAAATGCTATTGTTTGTATCGACATGCATTAAAGTATAAATTAATTCCTAATGTAATCAACTTAAAAAGTACAAAATTATGTCTTGTGATACAAGAAGACTTGGACATAAAGATATTAATTCAAAAACATTTGAGTGTAAATTACTGAGAAAATTATATGGACCAATCAAAGTAAATAGTAATGTATGGAGAATAACAACTAATAAGAAAATGGAAGCTATCATGAAGTATGAAGGTATAATTAAATTTATCAATTCATAATGGTTTTCTTGGACTGGTTACGTCGAGAGACAAGCTGATAGTCGAGTGGTAATGTTGTTATACTGGAAACGAATGTGCAACAGTCCTAAAGGAAGACCTAATAAAAAAATATGGTTGGACGATCATTTGAGTGACATAAAAACATGAGACTAACCAACTGGAAAAAGAAGACTAGATACCGGGCAGTCTCGAAAATGTTTGTGCGGCAGGCTAAGTTCCATTCCGGACTGTAAAGTCAAAGAAGAATTAAGCATATTTCTTTTAAATCTCCATAATATGTATCACACCTTAAATATCAGTAAAGCATCAGCTTATCCATCATGTCAGAATCTTTATACACGATAATTAAATAGAACAGAAATCATTGAGAGGCTGCGTGGTAACCTGAGTAAACAGATAGAAAACTAACATTCAGAATAAATGGTGAGCATTAATCAAACGAATATAACTGTACTTATATAAGTTATTTAACGCATATCACGTTTTTTTTTTTTTTTTTTTGGCAGATATCTATGCGATTCATAATTACAAAAAATATTATTCTTCACACATGAAGTCTCTAAAATATTTCCCGAGATCTACTCAAAGGTCATTTGGCTTGAAAAGGATAACCCGTGGTATAGTTAGAATCCCCAAATATAAAGACAGCTTAAATATTTTATGATGCTAAATATAACTATGGACAAGAAATTGTATTAGTAAGAAAATACCTCTTGGGCACTTGAAAATATAGAGCAAAGGAATTTGGAATTTCGATCTATAATTCATTTAGTACTGGAGTTAGACCCCATAGACACCAATCTTATTTTTTCCTCATTGATCCATCTCGGATTCTTTGTTTTACCACATTTATTGTCAAAAATGTTCTATCCCGTTGTTTTGTTTTTCCTGAATTACCATTTTTGTGGAATTTGGGAGAACTGGAGAAAGGAGGTATTTTTATGTGTGCGTTGATAAGAATGTTTCAAGATTGTATAAATGGCTAAAGATTTGTATCTCATCAAGGATTTTCTTAGATTCCCAAAAGGTTAGTAACAACTAGTGGGGTTCCACCAGTGCACGACCTATTCACACACTAGAAACGAGATGAGTAATGGTAAGGGGAAGACGATGACGAATATGAATCAGTAGTTTTCTGAAGCCCTCGTAGCTTTGTTAAAATGAAAATTATTTATAGCTGCGCACATTGAAACTGTTTGTGTATTTGTAAACTTAGATGTGATAGAACGCTCAATCTTTGAAATTGAGTTGTTATCTTGTACAAAACAGGTATCAATTACAGATGTTTTTAAAATATTATAATTATCATTCGACATAGGAGTTATATAAATGTTAAATACTTCAAACTAATGTAGTAAATAATTCATCTATCCCAGTCATACCTTTTATTAAATTTCTATTTCCCTTTCTGTCCCCTTGACGATGGATTAAGTTCTACTCCATATATAGCTTAAAAAACCGGCATTTTAAAATTTTCTTAAGAATTTGTGTGCGTTTGTGGTAGGGGAAATAAAGGGAAATAACAATTAATTATAAATACCTTTCCGTGGTTTTATAAAGTAGTGTTCATTGTAAAATTAATCATAATTTTTGCGCATCTTACCAAGAATTATGGTTTATCTCCATTGTTTGAAATGTATTTAATTTTCAAAAACTAAATAATCAAGTTATTGATAAGTGAGAAAATGAAATTCACATACAAGTTGTTTAGAGTTAAAGTGTCTTTTCAAGGATTTAAAAATGTTAGCAGATTTCCCCGAAAATAGGATCTAATTGACAAAATCAGCTCTCGAGTGATTTTCCACGATGCTCGTAATATTAGCTGTGGTGTAGATCGTCAAACTTATTGCTGCATGACCAATCAATGTGCAGATGCAACCCATGTGGAAATTTGATAGCCAGCTGACGTGCTGCGAATCATTATACTATTTGGCATTCTATTCGCCATAGGTTGCTATGGATCAGTAGGACTTTATAGAATAATTGATTTAAATTGAATAAAATTTTCTTCCTCAGATAAGTTGTGAAATATGGAATCCGTTGATTAAAAATATAATTACTGTGGTAAGAATCTTACAGCTCCTGCAAAAAGAAATTCAAATGATCCTAAAGTGGCTATCAGAGTACAAAAAAACTCAATCAATAGAAGGCTTAGAAGCGTAGGTAGGGATCAAGTAGGCAATACTTTTTTCTGAATTGAAAATCGTTATATCCTGGTGAAGATAAATTTGACAGCTTGGAGTTTTATGATGATGCTCAAGAAGACAAGATTTGGTCCATAAGACATGATTGAATTTGAACAAATATAAATTTTGAACATAAAAATGAAACCCTAATGCGTCTTTTTGAGCAAAAAGTAAGACCTTAAGCTTAATGTAAGACCAGATCTTATCTTGATTGGTATATGGTAGTATCTTAGAGAGAATTGCCTTCATCGAGCCCATCCATCGTCGTCTCTGTGCTTTTTTTTATTAACGTGCATAATTTTCTACTAAATACGCGTTCATAATTTTTTTTTGTCACTCATATTCTATGAACCATATCTATGACATGAGATATGATTAAAAGTGAGAAAATTTAACCTCTAAGAGTTCGATTTATTAAAATTTTAGTTAGACTTACCGGAAGAGTTTAAAGCTGTATTGTTAATACTAGAATCTTAATAAAAATTTGAATTATAAAAGTATGTTTAAGTTATCCTTAGTATATTTAGTGCATGTTTTTTCCTAGTAGATTCAATGTACCATCCTAAAGGTATAGGACTATATTTGTCTGGTAATCTGGAAGAGGTAAATAAGTCTTTATCATTTACTTGGCTTTTTTTTTTACCAGGAGCAATTTTCTCCTTTCGCAGAGTTGACAATTCATTTCTCACCTTCACTGTTTACTATGGACTACTTATGCTATATGTAAAAAAAAAGTAATTTTAAAGTAGAGTTCTTTGTGTATAACTGTTCCCAATAGCTGGGGCGGAGTACTGTATTTTCGCTTTCTTCCCGGAGAATGCAGACCCCCAAGTACACATGTCTATATTTTTTTTTGGCAAGAGCGTTACCGCAAAAACGCCACAGGGGTGTTGGTATATAATGGACTGTTGGGAGAAGGTAGCCTCTGAAGGTTTTGTATGAGTCGAAAGATTATATATGTACTATATAAGAGGAAAAGTAGGAACCCTCATCCAATTTACTATAGCATTTCGACCGAAGCATTAATTATTACTATGCTAACAGATCTGTGTTTAAAAGTAGTATAGGTACACTGCGGTTTGAATTCCATACATGCATCACCCTCTCTCTGTAATATATATATATATATATATATATATAATTTTTTCTTATATATTAACTATGAAGTTTTGACATTGTCAGCATGTCACCTAGGATCGAATAATAGATGCATTAAATTCATACTGAGCACACACAGCACACGCAAAAAATAAATTAATTAAAATTAAATTAGCAAAAACCCCATGATAAAAGTAGTGGGATTCCATAATCACTCTTCTCCAGACGAAGGTCGAACGTATGGGATGCTGCCTTTCTTCATCGAAGTCTATGGATCCGGAACCCACTGCTTGAATTGATTTCAATCCATTCGGAATAGACATTAGAAAGGAGGTCCTAGTCTAACTTTCATGGTCTAAAGACTAGATAATCCAAACTAAAAATCCAATCAACCAATCATATTCATTAAGTAAATTTGGTGATTTTTTTTAATACAAGCAACATGCATTCCCCTTTTTAATTATCGAAATAAATCTTAGATTTTAAAACTTTTACTGGATATTGGAAGATTTAGTAATCCTTGAGGATAATGTGCATATCTGATTATAAATAGCACAATACATTTCACAAAAAATGCTCTATTGTAAAATATTAAAAATCAGAAATATATGTACAATTATTCAGATCAGCATCAGCATTTTTTGCCCTCGTGTTGCAAAAAGTAGACCGTAGCACTCCAAAACCAAACCAAATCAGATCAGCATTTAATTTTTAAAAATCTATATGAATCTCGTATGCACCATGGAGAAGTTTTCAGACTTATATGTTCTTTTACCTTTAATTTTCTCTTTCTTTTTTTCTTCTTTACCTTTAATTTTCTCTTTCTTTTTTGTTTTTGGAAGTCTTTTACAAAAAGAAGTTGTTAGTCAGATTCTGGAGGCGAGTAAATAGCCGTGGATTTTGCCGTGCGAAGATGCAATTATTCTAGAGATGGTATTCAAAATTGAGACAAACAAACACAGTACTCTTTTTCTAGCTACCAGTTAGTGGGGTGAAATGAATAGGAGTTATCTTTCTCGAATCTAGCCTATTCAATTCTTCGCTTGTTAAAGCCTAGTAACAGGTTTCATGGTGCTATTTAATATAGACGCTGGTAATAAATGTACTGACTCCCTTTGGCACTAGATTGCCATGAAAACTAGGAGGTACCCACAACATTTCCCTGAACTTTTGAAGGTAGTTTAGTAGAACAAGGAAAAAATATCTTAAGTTATAATTTCTAACATAAATATTATTGGTATATAACAAATAACAAATTATATTCATTGTATACTAAACCTAAATTAAATGTAAGTCTATTTGTAGATCAGAATTCTATTAATTCTTCAAATTCTTTTATCGATTTTGCAAAACTTTGTATTCTATATGATATTACTTGTTACAAATTAGACGGGATGCAGTTACCTGATTATTATATAATTTTTTTTTAACGGAAGGAACTTCTGAATATTAAAAACTATTTTAGGAAGTAAATATCTGACAAGAAATACAATTTAATATATGATAAGACATAAATTTAGCATGGAGATTACCACGATTGTGTCTAAAATCTTACCTGAACATTGAATGAAAAAGACAGTGGAACATTAACAAAAATGCTTGTGAATAGTTATTTGGTTCCAGTTTATTATAATTTAAATAACTCTTATATGTTGCGTATAAATATTCTTGATGCTTCATCATATCCCCCCCAAAAAAGTTGAATCAATTTGACGCTGAAGTATTAAACTGAAAACTTGAATATGTTAATTTTATGCATTCAATAAACAATCAACAATTATTTTGCTGATTAACTTTTTGTTTTCAATAAGATAATTGATTCTTCTGTTGCTTTAAGAATAAATTTTACTAAAAGGTAAAAGTCTAAATTAGGCATTCCTGTACATATGTCTGTGCATCTACTAATGCGTCCTTGTGTGCTTTCAGTTCATACTGCCCTAAATGAAAAGAAAATCAAATGCCGGATCCTTTTGCTGACAGCTTTCAAAGAGCTTTAATTTTCACTCAGATGATAGATACCCAAGAATTCACACTAAAATATGAAATAGCGTAATTGGATATTGGGAAACTTTTCCTTAGCTTAAAGTCCCATGGAGATTGACTTTTTCGTCGCTTTGGTATGATTTGTTAATACCCTTTATAAATGCAACAGCTGTACATCTTATAATTAACCACAGGCGTTGAGAATCGATGCCACTCCCAAGATCAAAATTATTAGATATCATAAGCGTTACACCTACTACTGTGATCAGCTCGAGTTCCATAATTGGTAGGAAGGAGCATGTCATTCAATTTGTAGTTTCATAACGTATAATTAAGGGATAAACTCCGTTTTTAATTAAATGGATTATAGAACATGCCCTTTCTTTTAGTTCATATAAAATATTAAATGTCGAATCATTGTTACTGACTTGTAATCGGCACATTTTAAGATTATTTGTTAAAATAATCTTAAAATGTGCCGATTATCAGGGGCTTTCAACCAGAGGGTAATTCCTCCCTGGGGATAATTTCATAGTTTCAACAAGAGAAGGGATGCAGTCAGCCAGCTTCCACCTGCTTACTACTGTAGATAAAAGAAAGAAAAAAAGAAAATTGAATTACAAGATTTATTTATTGAATCAGGCTATTGAACTTCTTATTATTTGAAATATGCTTTAATTTCTTTAGCAACTAAGGACTTACTTTTAGTTTATGAATATAAAAACTACTTTTATTCATGTTTTGGTATTTAGATAATCTTTCTATACACTTTCTTCTGTAATTTATAAAACGCATTAAAAAATAACCTAAATCTACATAAATATCTATACAATTATTTCTTGAGTTTTGAAAAAATTGGAGGGGGTGATGATTTTCTATCAATGGGAGGGGGGGGAAATGGATACATTTAACAAAACAGGTTGAGAATCATTGTTTATATATATATATATATATATATATAATATATATATATATATATATATATATATATATATATATATATATATATATATATATATATATATATATATATATATATATATATATATATATATATATATATATATATATATATATATATATATATATATATATATATATATATATATATATATATATATATATATATATATATATATATATATATATAATATATATATATATATATATATATATATATAATATATATATATATATATATATATATATATATATATATATATATATATATATATATATATATATATATATATATATATATATATATATAATATATATATATATATATATATATATATATATATAATATATATATATATATATATATATATATATATATATATATATATATATATATATATATATATATATATATATATATATATATATATATATATATATATATATATATATATATATATATATATATATATATATATATATATATATATATATATATATATATATAATATATATATATATATATATATATATATATATATATATATATATATATATATATATATATATATATATATTATATATAATAAATCCATCTATCCATTCAAAGAGAAAATTACTTATTAAACATGATTACATAGCTTTTTATTTTTTTTCCCGCTTATACTATTTTTTAATTTAATATATTATAAATACTCCTATTTTGATCCGATAACTGCAATTTTTACAACACTTTATACTTTCTTAAAATGAATAATTTTCTTGGAGATTACAGGTTCGTAGCCTCCGAACAATTTATCAATTTTAGGAGCAATTTTTAAAATCTTTTATTCTACATACCATTCCAAATATTTGTCTCAATATGTCCCACGAGGGTTCAGTGCTATAAAACTCTATACAACCAACCAATCAAAATACATTAGTAGCCAGCTATTATTCTGAAGTTGCCAAATTTTTATCTCAAAAGGCGAGAAACACACATACCAAACCACTTCAGTATGAACCGTTTTCTATTACAAATTAGTACATTATATTAAACATACTCTCCACAAAGCGCTATATATAGGTCCGGCTTTACCACAGGGTGAATGGATCGGTTGCTCTAAGTCCATGGGTACAGACACGAGTTTTTATTCTTTGACTCCTTAACTGCCGAGAGCGATTATATATTATATATACAAACGATTTGCGCTTGGATGCATAAACTGTTCCGGAATGCGTATGGGTATACCTTGTATATGTTAAATGTTGTGTAAGTGTGTGTACTTAATGACAATTAGGAAAGTACTAAGAAACATATTGCAGGAAGACATATATACGTCCAAACAGTTAAATCATTCACTGCGCAAGACGTATATATACACTTGCGTCAGTTAAGGGGTTAAATAACAAAATAACTCTTTATAATAAATATTAAACTTCAAATAACAAAATAACTCCAACAAAATATCCCCAGACAAATATCCTCA
Organism: Pardosa pseudoannulata; assembly: GCA_032207245.1. Taxonomy (NCBI): domain Eukaryota; kingdom Metazoa; phylum Arthropoda; class Arachnida; order Araneae; family Lycosidae; genus Pardosa; species Pardosa pseudoannulata. Next base: position 75,674,963 of record CM063502.1, on the reverse strand, counting down.
AAACAAATATCCTTAAGTATAATATTATTGTATGCTTGTGTATTACAAATTTATGTATTCAAGAGTATAAAAACCTTGAAAAGTGAGCACTTTATTTTCTAGGGGATATTTAATAGAGGATAAAAACTCGGGCGACCTTTTTTTGTGATTTATATTTAAATTTGTAACAAGGGTAGAGTTGTCAAACTCAGATCTCTTCCCCCCTCTAACCACGGGCTGTCACTGCCTACATACCTAAAAGTTTAAAAAAAGAGTTCTCTATTGTTTTCTGTTTTCCTTAAAAGTATTGAATTCCTCAGTGAAGCATATCTCATTGTCATAAAATATTCTTCACTAAAGCATATTTTACTGTCGTTTATTTTTTGTCATAAGCCAATTAAAGAAATCTGAAGTATTAATAAACATAAATTTCAAAATTATGAACATAGATGCAGTTTTCTCTAAATAGAGATGTTAGAATGGTGAAGAAAATGATGTTAATATGTGCAGAAAATTTTGGATGTGTGGTTGGAAATCGCGTGCCTACAGAATTTCATTACCATTGTTATAGCTAAAGATACTATTGGCGTGATGAAACTAATCTATAGCTCGTTGGATTTAAACATATGTTATATTAAGATAAAGATTTTCGAAGTACAATTGTAATGAGTAGTAATGAATAAATCATTTTGTTTTGTTTTGTACAGACAATTAAGCAACATGACTCATAAATAATACGTATTTATACATAGTGCTTGACAAACTCTGATTAAGGGACACAATAAGAGAAAGAAAATTTAGATGAGGATATTTCTTTCGTATTTGAGGTTATTTTAGAATACAAAAATTAGCTTGCTCTTCCAGATTATTTTTTTTGTTTTTCCACAATAAATACTAAAATATTTCAGATAAAATAATAGCGTATCTGACAAAAGAATTTGAAAGAGAAAACAGATTATTTACTTCCTTTAAATATGTGGAAAAGGTAAAAGTTAAATTATTTACCCCTCGGAATGAATTTGAAAATAGACATGACTGTGATTCTCCAGAACGAGGGCCGAATGGTTAGGATGCTGGCCTTCGGAACCGGAGTTTGTGGGTTCGAATCCCATTGTGGCCTGAACGTCCCATTGTGGTTCGTAGCCGTTCGGAATCGGCTTTGAGCTGTAGGACTGTCATTACCCCTCGTGCTGCAAAAAGTAGACTGTAGCACTCTAAATCAAACTTTAACAATTAATTTGGTTAAGTTTGGCCGCTATACTGGACATGTATATTTATTACTACTATATAACATAATTGTCAATGTTCGCCACAGCGGACATTAATTATCTCAATGGAAAATGAAATATTTTTTTGTTTATTTTTCAGAGATCCTAATGTCTATACAGACATGGGAAAATAACAGAAATTAAAAAATATTTGAAAAAACATCTTGTAAAATTAAGGGTTAAGCTGGGCATATTGAAAGTTGGTTTGATAATGCTAACAGAAGATGGTCAAGAAATGTATAATCTATAAAGAGTATATTCAATCAGTTTTATGTTTACTTTTTTTTCAGAATTTGTAAATAACTTTTAAAAGAACTGATATAGAAATAAAAATAAAAGAGAAATCGTATAAAATAATTAACCTTGTTCTTTAACTTTCTGCTAGATTTTATTCCTGAACGTCTTGGATTTTATTATGTTATAATTGCAATTCCCTATTTCGTTCTTATTTTTACTTTATTTGAATAAGCATTAAAGGAAAACTTCTATCCGAGGATACTAAATTCAGTTAGTAATTATAGTTACCTGAATAGTTTTTTTTTTTTTTTTTTTTTAAGTTTGTCTCTTAAAAGGAAGTCTTTCTTTTCTGTTGCTTCATTTACGTTTGTCAATGCGACGCAATAATTCAACAGAACATATAGTTTATAATTGAAATTTTGTCATTCAGCGGATTTCCCATATTCCTGGCATGCTTAATGCTAAGTCATTTTTCAATCCCTCCTGTTTAACCCTGTACACCTGTTGTTGCCCCAGTGAAGTAATTTACCGAAACTTGAGCAAACCTTAAATGGGTTCGTTCTAATAAACTTAAGCCGTCATCTGGCAGATGACTGTTTGATTTTGATATTAAAATCTACAGCTTGAATTTATATAATGCTGTTTCTTAGAATAATTGTTAAAATCTTCTATTTTACATACTTCCTGTATTTGAACAAGTATGAAGTAAATTATTCTCTTATTCCCTAAAATGTGTTTACAGTTTTAATTAAAAACTTTTGGTATTTTACAACTTTGTACAAGTTTTTATTTTAGAAATTTTATTTTTCTGTTTACTTACATTTCTCAAATAAGAGAGCAGTTCCGGGGGCTTTATTACATATACTTCATTAGATCTGTAGTTGTAACCCGATGAAACAGATTAAGCGATATGAAAGTCCCTTTTTGTCGTACAGAAGGGTTAGTCCCTTGTAAAAGTTCCATCCTAGCAAGATAATCCATCCTCTTCACTTGTCCCCAAGTCTTTTGTACCCTTTGTGAAAAGTCTCCGATCTACCTCTTGGGGGCCCCTACTTCATACAGCAAAGGGAAAGAGGCAAAAAGGTTTGGTAGACCATGAATAGAAAATTCCATTAATTTTTCAAAGCCTTCTATTTGCTTTTGTGCGGGCGCAATAATGCTTTGCGGAAGACGGGACCAGAAAGGACTATTTTAAAAGGAAGTTTATTATAGTTCCAAAAGATACTGCATGTATAAAATGTCGAAATAGTAAACTCTGAATTTAATAAAACTCGTTAATGAATTATACCGCTAGAAAAATAAGGGCACAAGTGTGCTTTTAAAGAAGAGAGCTATGAATAAGAGTTAGGGTGATGTGGGACAAATGCATCATATATTTTAATCACATATTCATTATTCATATTTAATCCCATAATCATATATTTTATCATCACAAATTTTAAGTCCAACCAGATATTACAAATGAGCCTTTAATACTAATTATTTAATTTTTTTTCATTGCTTACTTTAAACTTTACTCTTTTGGCATCAATTGGAGATGATTCTAAGTTAATGGACGGCAATTACAGGCCACGCCGAGCTAGCTTGGGAATAGATTTCATTTAAGAGGAAGGAATGAGAAGAATGGAATGGTCAGCTTAGGATAGGATCCCAATAAAGAACGTTTGGGATATGCTAGGAAGGCTTGTTGTTGGTTCTTCTGGAGGAGTGGAACAGAATAGCCCAGCTTCCCATTTATAGTAGCCTCACTGACTCCATACCTCTGAGGTGTTTAACGCTGCTCTCCGTCAGGGAAAACTGTACACTCTACTAAAAACAATTTTATTTCAAGAAAACTCACTTTTTTTACTCGTTTTTACTGATATGCACAATTTGTGTTATTTTTTTCGTTTTGTAATCAAACTCTCAATAAAATGCCTTTTTTCTGTAGTTTTCTTCCTCATATAACCTACCACGATTGTCAATGTACCAATCATCTAAAGAATTCCCCAGCTGTAAATCCATTCAAAACCTAAATATCTGTTAATTGTTTTAAGCAGTATAAATATATTAATAAAAAGTAACTTTACGAGTCTTACAAGTTTAATATTCTTCCCCAAATTGCAAAAAGATTTCACAATTTCAAGTTGAGCCTGTGAGATGTATACTACTCTGCATTGTTAAATTTACATTTCCATATAAAAATATTAAATCAAAGGAGAAAAACTGTTAAGAAATTTCACTTGATCTCATCGTGATTTAAATTAGACAACCTTGCTGTTGATATTTGCCAGTTTTATTGAACTAAAATAAAGGAGGGGTATAGTCTGAGACTAAAATCCCATAAATATGAAAATAAAGTTTCCGACATGTAATGATCTAACAATGGCCTAGGGAATTACGAGGTACTGGTATTTTCTCAGGCTTACGATATGCGTAATTGCTATTAAAACATAGTCACTGTTTCTGAAATCTGTAATAGACCAATAAAATAGGTAATAGAAAGTAAAATAGTTATTTTTTTAGTTTTGTCTCAAATTTCTGCTTCAATGAAAAAATGCTTACCCCATACCTTCTGAATAACTTCAATGCCACACATCTCGTAGAAATGGCTTGCTTTAAATGTTTTATTCGATGGCTCTTTTTTTTCTTTATAATCTTAATTCTATGTTCAATTTTTACGATAGCTGTACATCATGATAATTATATATAAAGCATTTGTTACAGATTTTCTCCTGTTCTTTCAGAGTTTCTCCCTCTCCACCAAAAATGTAGATGTTTATATTGTGATTGAGCATTCTTAACTCTCCAAAGAGGAAAAAAATTACTGCTTAATGTTTTAGATTTAACAATAAACGAAACGTCTTTTTGCTTCTTAATCCAGGTTTTATTCTCCATATATATCAGTTGGTGGTGTTTTAAACAATCGTAACAGAGCGTTCTACGGAATTTTTTTTTTAATTTTAGGGGAAAATGTAATTTTTAAAGTAGAGTTTTACTATTTTATCAATTGTTTTTATAGTTTTTACTTTAGAAAATAATCAAATTCTTAAACATCTATACATTTTTGAGAGAAAGAAAGCTCTTTGTACAAAAAATAGCAATCAATTGAAACTCAATGTATATACGGCACAAACACAAAGAAAGCTAACTCATACAGTTTTGCCACTGCTACAAACGTTCATAGATAAGAGTAAAAATAAATAAAATAAATAAAACCTCATTCGTAGCTGCGAAAAAGCTGTTTGCATTCAACTTTTCTATGTTGTCATATATATTGACCTTGGATTTATTATTTTCATCTCTTTCTTGGTTAAAAAATCTTTAGATCCTTCAGAAAATTTAAATAGATTTATTTTGACAATATTTTAGGAACGTTTATAAACAACTACTATTATTAAATGTTTGCATTAGTCTAGAGTTATGTGTTGAACAATTAGTCTCCTGCTAGAAGCTATTCAAAAATACGACTTTCCATACATTTATGGACATTGTTTTTTGACTTTTTAGATTATAACTGATTATGATTTTATTACTGGAACTATCATTTTCAAAACTCATAATTCTCAAAATCTTGTATTTGTTAAAAGTATTAAGGATTTTTATGCATGAAGTATTAGTAAGCTTTTATACATTCTTCGGTAATGTGTTTAATAGTATATTTCTAACTGATAGCTGGCAGCATATAGTGTCATCGTTTTTAAAAATTTATTATAAACTAGACTGCTTATTTTGCAGAAGGATAAACTTTGCAGTTTCTTTGAAGGACAAAGTAAGAGTAAATCTGTCCAGAAAAATAAAACTTTTATCTTCAATCCATAGTTTATTAACTTTAAGAATATTAAGAAACATAATAACCTTGAAATAAGGTTATAATTTTCTGATAAATATCTTTTATATATGTTACATTTATGTAACACGGGGAAATTAATTCTCATGTTACATAAGAAAATTATCCCCTATTTTTAATTTTCCGGATTTACTGGTCAACGAGTGAGCCTAAGAAACTTGCAGTCGTGCCAGTGAAATAACAGTGGAGTCCGTGGTGAAACTTTACTATATTTAAAGACTAAGAAAATACAACTTTCTTCGACAAGAGCAAAGCAATTAATGATACATGAAGAATACGTTTCTATTACGTTCCCATAGTGAGAACTGAGAGAAAATTGTTTCCCAAGAGAGAGCGACTTAGTCAGCGTTATTAAGTCAGAAAGGAACTTAGATCATTGGGAAAAGTCAACCATTTTATTGGGACAGCTAGAAAATGTGGCGAGGGGACAGAAAATTAGTATTTATGTCAGAGTTAGCTTTGGGTGACTACTTTGAAAGATTTCAAGCAACGACCATTCCTTTTAATTCTGAGATTTTGTGGCTGGGAAAAATACATATGAAAGACTGAAAATGGGAAAAGGGGAATTTTAGAGAAATATTTTAAGTGTAATAATTTTGATATATTATAAATATATGCATATACGTATATGTATTTATATAAAATACATTACTCAGAAAATTAAAAAAAAACTTATTCCAAGTTTATATTATATATAATAAAAAATTTCACTTAGGATAATAAACACATTTTTATTTCAAATATTCGAATTAGATTTCCGTTGCACGAAAACTCTCATTCGAAGGGTAGGATTTAAATTAAGAACCTCTTCGTGCAAAAGTACAAAATTGTGCCCCTATATAAGCATCCTAAAGAAAGTAGTCTTTTTTACATTTTGTAGCCAACTTCCAAAAAAAACAACAGCGTAACTCAGTAATTGACACAAATACACTTACTATAACTTTTCACTTAAAGTACTTCACTGAAAAAAGTTTACAGGAGTATAATTCAGACGAAAACAAAACAAACCCTCAACTAATTAAACTACCTTTTTCCAAGTTTTTCGTTTCTCTGTGTTGGGTTAAGTTTTAACTTATTTGCAGAATGACCAGCGTCATGTTATTCTTGTGGTGTGAAGATACTTAGAAAGTCCAAAAACACAGTTCATTTCATGGATAAACGTTGATTCGTTTAGTTCGAACGATAAAAATATAAACAAGGTATTAAAATAAACTAAAGCAGTTTTCGGCATACTACGTCGTATTTCCTTACGACTGACTTAGCAAAACAACATTTTTTAGTAGTACTAATCAATTGGAGTAACAGAAAAGGCCAAGGAGCTAACCGGGAAACTCCATTTATACCACGGCTCATAGTTAATACATTTGCATAGGAGGAAATCCGGTTACGACCGAAATGAAAATTGCATCGATATTTTTATCGATAAGCCTTTCCAACATTCTGCAACTTCACGAGAGACTTAAGTAATTAAGAATATAATACTAACAAACTTAAAAATCAGGTTTTGATAGTCTCTTAATAATAACACTAAAGGGTAATTATATTGAACAGATTCAAATAAAAAAAGACGAGAAAGCAGATTTTAAATAAGTAAATTATTTGTTGTGACCTGGTCGTGTAAGATATTTCTTGTTCATTTTTTATTTTACAATCATAGGCCCCTTCCAAGACTTAACCCCTTAACGTGCAAGCTCGAGTTAACTCGAGCGCTCTAAACTGGCCAAACTGTGCACACTCGAGATAATTCGAGCGGCGTTGTACTTTATGTTGCTATAATTTTTCACACTCGAATGCAATCGAGAATTGAAAATAACAATGTGAAAGAAGAAAAAAAAACAATCGTTTTATTGATATTTATCATTTACATGGGACTATAAGCTGTATTCGACTATTTTCTGCAGTGTTGTCAAAATCCAAAATTGCAATAAAAATTTTGATTATTTTTGTAATTTTCTTGGCAGGACAACGTTCTAAATTGCGATTTTTACATTAGAAAAATTAATTTTTTTTGTGTGGGGGGGGGCGGCTTTTTAAAAAAAAAAAACTGTGCATTAAAGGGTTAAAAGGTACATTTTTCTACATGTGTTGTCAGATATTTGTGGTTATTAGTCCATAAAATTAGACTGTTTTATTGATTTTTAGAAGCTTTTTCAGAGATTTACTTGTTTAAAAAAAAACCGTTGAAATTTTTTTCGCAGTTTGTACTAATAATTTTACTTTTTTTTTCTTCTAACTCTGCGCTTAGATTAACTAAGCAGTGTTCGTCTGGCCTTGCTCATTCGCTCTGCTAGCCTTTCAGTGTCCAACTGCTTGTATAGAATGCAATACACAATATCATCAAGACTATTTCACGCTTTTTCCTTTTCTTTTCTATTAATCATTGTGATTCTCGGGCTAACTTATGGTTAAGGCTGACGTTTGACAGTTTTTAAAGTTATGAATTCTCAGAAGCATAATAACTTCGGAATAAGGGTTTTCCAATTTTTAAAGAAATGATTTTTGATATAGGAGCACACATTATATTTATATATTATTATATCATTTTGGAGAATAAACATTTTTTTTTTAACATTTCAGTGACTTCCAATTTATGAAAGACCTCATTCACTTTGTTAACTTATCAATGTCCTGTGAGTGTCTAGCATAACAATGACATAATCATCAGCACTATTCCCAGCAATTCTGTTTGCGTTTCTTTTTTATCATCGTAGTTCACGGGCTAACTTATGGTTAAAGCTGACGTTTGACAGGGTAAAATTTCTCGGTTGCGCACTGTGTTTCAGTAAGGAACCGAATCATTAACACTTATTTTTTCACTTTTCTGGGAAATGCCGTTTATATATATGCATATATATTTATCATTTCACTTAGAAGAAAATACCTGTCTTTATCTCAAACATTTGAAGTAGACTTCCGGTGTATGAAAAATCTCTTTCCCTCTGTTATGCCTCTGTCTGCCTATGAATGTCCTGGTGAGTGTCTAGCATGCAGTGACATAATCATTAAGACTATTTCACGCTCTCCTCTTTTTCTATCTCTTTATCATTGTTGCTTACTGACTAACTTATGGTTAAGGTTGACGTTTGACAGGGTGAAATTTCTCGGTTGCGCTCTGTGTTTCACTAAGGGGCCGAATCATTAACACAAAAAGTGTGTGCGCGATGCTATTTTTTTTCCCTTCCTCTGCTCCTTTGACTGAGCCGATGTGGAAGGGGATCTTTTGAGTTTGATGTCTCCATTGCTTGCGCGGGGCGGAGGCTAATGCTGCTGCGCTTGTGTCATGGGTCACTTACAGCCCGCTCCGGGTACCGCCCACTTGCCACTCACAGCCTCATACACAGAAAACTTCAGTGAATTTCATAAGATGGAGCTGCGAAACGAGCGCCACATTTGGCAAGCTATCACCGGCCGCGGGAAAAGACGCGCAAGATGGAGCTTGTTCTTTCCTCCGAGTCCAGAAATAAAATTCGAGAGGAAACCTCTAAACAGAGGACAGCTCAGATCCGAGGGATTTTTGCAGACATGTGTAGTAACAGCTACAAGTTACTACACTTGCCGAGCCCAGAAATAAAATTCGAGAGGAAGCCTCTAAAACAGAGGGCATCTCGGATCCGAGGGATTTTTGCAAACATGTATAGTGACAACTACAAGTGCCTGGGTTTCGAAATACCTTGGAGAGCAAACATCGTTGCGCAAGCACAGTCGAAATAATTTTTATTAATTTTTTATAGAACAAAAAAGACTGGCCTCTATTCCGTGTACCCGCTCTTTAGAGAAAATTACAGGAATATCGGGAATGGGGAATACAAAATTGTCCGATAATTAGAGGTGTGCATTATTCGGAAATTCCGATATAGAAGGCTCACTGTACTTCTTATCTTTCCACTGATTATAAAGCTGACAGATTTTGGGCAGAAAACTGGAAAGTTCGAACTTATGTCAGTAATTTGAGGGGAACTATTAAAACTTTCTTTACCCTGAACTAAGGAAACCTTTTCTTTTAAAAAGTAATTACTCTAATTAAAAAAAAATTTCCATTTTTATTGCTTAATTAGTCCATTAGTAAATTTTGGTCCATTATTTAACTTTATAATTTTGAACTGCAAAACGACCACCATATTTGGCAGACTGTCCCCGTGCTCGAGTAAGTCCACACAAAACGGAGCTTTCCAAGTCTAGAGGTCCCATTTGGAAGCAAACCTCTAAATAGAAGACGATATCGCTGGTCCTAGAAATTTTTGTACAAATATCTAGTGACAATTACTTTTAAAATGCTCTCTAATCAGAAACGAAGTTATTTTTATAATTAATATATTGTAAATAATAAGTTGCATTTTAAAAAATCATATTCACTGGTTGCACGTATCGGTAAACTAAGCTTGTTTGCAGAGAACAGAAAAACATGGACTAGAGGTTTAGGCCTAGGTAGTCCATTTTACTCCATTATCATTGAGTAATGTAAGATCAAAGAAATTTACTCTTTATTTAGAGGTTTCCTGTTCAAGTAAGAAGTTTCTATTGGTAAACCTTTAAATAACTGCAAATTCTGTTGGTAAATTGTATGTTTTTATGGATACTAAGCATTAAATAAAATTATGCAGTTTTCTACCAATCCAAAACCCAACAAGGCTCCTAAGTTCCTTCAGGGTGATTCCCGGCAGGTGAGTCACCAGTACTGGGACCACTTCAGGTCTGGGTTTCAAAATGCCCTGGTGGGCAAACCTCGTTCCACAGGCACAATCGAAATAATTTTATTAATTTTTTATACAGCAAAAACGACTGGTCTCTATCCCCAGTGCCGAGAAAATTGCAGGAATATTAGAAACAGGAATATTGGGACTGGGAAATGCAAAATTACCCAATAATTAGAGGTTCTCTTATTCGAAAATGTCCGCTATAAAAGGTTCCCTGTACTTTTTTTCTCTCTCTCCTGATTAAAAATCTGACAGATTTTGGGCAGACAACTGAAAAATTCGAACTTACGTCCGTAATTTAAGGGGAAATTTTATTAAACGTTTTCATGTATATAATAAAGAGGCACTTAGGTTTTACTTCCTTTGCGATGAAACAATACGATAAATAAGGCCTAAGTAACTTTTAATTATAAATTTTTTCAAATTTTCTTCTTAAAAGGTATTTTTTATAGTATGGTAATGACTCAAATTTGATATGTGTTTTTAAACTTTGACTCTAAAATGCGAAAAATTTATAAGTATCTATTTATTTATTATTCTGGTGTTCTCTCAGATGAGGCTTATAGTTCAAAATCAGAAAGGTTGAGACCAGAAACTTTAAGTTAAATCTAAAACATTCTGTTCTTTAGAAAATTTCTGTCAAAGCTTCTGCCAAAAGTCCAGTGCTATCAATGATTTTAAGCTTTTTCTGTTATGAAGCTCTTTCCCGCATTTCATGTTTTAGAGTTCAGTGTATAATAAGAAGCTGAAAGGTTCCGTTGGTCTCCCACTCTACGTCCATAACGTTCGACGATATGGAGGAGATGTTCAATGGATGAAATGCTGTTAGGAATCTGAAACAATTTTGTTTCACCTGTTGTTCTTAACGTATCTCATATGCACTGCTTGTTTACTTAAGTTTGTTTACTAGTTTTGCATTGTAAAGTTCAAGATAGACGATTTTATTGAGTTCCTAGTAAAGTGGAACACCATCTTGACTGAAAGTGTAAAGGTCAGAAACATGAATTTGGATCTTCAAGAAACAGGCAACCCTAACTGAAATTATGAGCTGACTTACTGAACCCCAGCCCGTATTGCCTGACTGCGGTTGCGCAGGGATTACTCATTTCAATTGCAATGAGAGCAAAACTACAAGGGGTTTGTATAAACCGGGTAGTTTAAGAATGAAGTTAGTACTGTATATTAGTGTATAAACAGGATTGGAAGGTTGTTTATTACTCAAGAGCTCTTATCACTTATTTTGTGTAACACAAGATCTAAATAAACAATGCACGAAGCGAAAGCGGCGGTTGCTCAGTCAACAAAGGCATCGATCGCACAACCGGTGGGTTGAGAGCTCGAGGAGAGAACAGGCCAAAGATTCATCGCGTTCATTAATGGCGTCTGGAAAACGTAAAATAGGTTAATGTGTCGCAATGTCCTCCAAGTGCCTAATCGAAATTTCTGAAGGTGATAGACGTAGTCTGGTGGTCGACTGTTTGATCCCTTCTTTTAAAATTGCGAGGGTCCACTTTGTGCTATCCGAGGGAATAATGTTGTTCACCTAAATGATGCTCCCATAGCAAAATAGCCAACTGGTATCTGCGGTTCGGTACTGGCAAATGCAACAAATGAAACAAAGTGCCCCCACATTGGAAATAATTGAGCTTAAGACCTATTTACAACAACTATAAACACCATGCCGGCCTCCAGAATTGAGCCCAGAGACTTCGATGCTAAAAGAGAAATAAACGTGTAAGATTTGAAGTTATCTTACACTCTAGAATATTTTAATTAATATGAAGATCTGTAACATGCTATATCAGTGAGGTACGTAGGGCAGAAAAGAAGGGAAACCTATTTGATCGCGAATCGCTGGGTCACTAGAAGCATATAGCTACAATTTCTTTATGTATTTTCTGAATTTAAAAATATTTCTTATTAAATTCATATTCTTTTTAAAGGGAAAACATTGAGTCTAATAAATGTGTACATAGTTTTGCTATTTTCAAAGCGAAATTCTTTTTATAAATATCCCAATAACCATTATTTGAATAATAATACATCTGAGACTCACTCTGGCTTGACCAAGACTGCGAATAAGAATTTATCATCAAATTTAGTATTTATCTTTCATAAACTTCTTCACTCACATCTTCCACGGATTCATTATTTCTGTCTCATGCTATAATAACCAAGTATCCCAGGTATAGTAGGTTCAATTGAAGCGTTAAAGACCTTTTCTTAAGCGAAATTGTTCGCATTATTTATTACAATCACAAAGAATCTCATAGTTCTTCATGAGCACAACAGCACTTTGCAAGCCTTGGCTGCCTGAACCACGCTCACTTTCCAGCACCGTCTCCGGCGGTTCCTCTCCAATTCTGCATCTTCAGAACATCCAAGTCGTTTACCAAGTAGTCCAGTCATCTGGTTAGAAGTTGGAGTGAGGGCAACTACCTCACCTTGTAAAAATTCCAGTTCAGACACCTCAACCCATATTTAAATAAGTTAAATATACTAATTGCTTTAACAATAAAGAAGCTTAAAAAATAACCCTAACATGATGACCTCTTGAATTTTTTTGAAATCTTTATACCCATGAAGCTATTCTAATGCAAACATCTAATTGCTTGATCACTGATATGTTTATTCTTAACCATCAAATTAGTCTATGTAATATCTGTGTAATGAAACTCTTTTCAGTAGAAATTACATATGTTCTTAATGAAATGAGATAAACGAAAAGAGCTCCCAGTGGTAAATTTATTTGCTCATTTGTTCCTCTGATTCTCCATTTCTTTCTCAATAAGCAAGAGAAAAGAATCCTTTTTATAGTCAGCTTAATGAAAATATTTAAGACTCTTTTAAAGCGAAAAAGATCTAATCACTTATTACATCCACAAAATAACCCATATTTAACCGAATTAAATATAGTGGTAAATAAAGAAGCTTATAAAATATCTCTAACATAAAAAATATGTTCCTCAGTTCTTTTGAAAGTGGCTGTGCCCTCAACTATATCTTGATGAAAATGTAAAGTGCTACTTTACTTGACTGTAAATTATGCTTATTTTGATCGTGAGATCTCTTTTCAACAAAAATTTCAGCGGTCTTCTCCAAAATAAGATAAGCAAAAAGCATTCTTCAGTAGTTTGTCTCATTATTTTGGAAATTTAAATTACAAACTCGAGAATGGTATTACATTTGAAAATTGCTTAAAGTACCATTTCCAGTTTTTGATTATTGTGAAAGAAATGTTAAAAGAGATCTAAAGGCAGAGAATTAAAGTATGAGAAAGAAAACTAGACTGCAACTAGCCATCTAATAATAATAATTAGATGATAATCTCGTCTTCAGTCCTAAATTTACTTTAAGGGAAGGAAAAATTGTGTTCTTACTCATTCTCATAATTGCTTTAAATAGACCTTTGAAATAGATCTACAGAGGCTGAGTATATGTCTTTATTGTTAATTTAAACATTAATTTACGAAATAAAAACCAGAAAAAATAAATTGTTAAAGGAAATATACTGCAACAAAAATAAACTGCATTGTATTGTGTAAAGAAACTGCTTCATTTTAATATTTAATCTGCAAATTATATTATTTTCATTATTCCAAGTGACACTTTCTTTAAATATTGTAGTAAAAGACTATTATCTGTTTTCGGCAGAAAACAACCAACTCTTCTTCGATTTTAATGACTTTAATATAGGTTTAAATTGCTGAATAGAGTTACAATTCAATTATATATAGAAAATTTCCATTTCAAATTGAATTATGTAGCTGTAGAATTATTTTTTTCTCAGTTAATTTTATAATATCTCAGTCGACTATCTTTACGATGGGTTTAAAGAAAATTGTATTAAATTAATAATGTATGGATAAAACGTTTAACACATTGTATGCGGGACACATATTAGTACGTTTACTGAAAATTGATACTTGAGAGCGGGTCACGTACTAATACGGGTTAGTGTAACAACGTGGCTTATTTGTGGGTACAAAAATAACGGTATATACAGGAAAACGAAGCTGAATGTTCTTGTCTACTACATAGTCTGGAAAACTTTAGACAAATAAAAACTAGTTTTTACATCAGTCGATGCGGAACCACAGAACGGGAAGATTAATTAAAAAAAATCAATTTAGATTTAAAATTAACTTTTTTATTTATAAAATTAACTTTTTAAAATTAACTTTTTTTTGAAAAAATATTATATCTATGTATGTATGTATGTATATATATATATATATATATATATATATATATATATATATATATATATATATATATATATATATATATATATTGTTTATTAGTCTATATATATATTTGTTTAAATATTTTAATATAAAATACGAAAAGTTGGTTAAAAAAGGAAATAAATTTCGATCTATTGAGATTTAACTGAATAACTAAATTTACTCGCAAAACGCCCTCTCCTGGTACAATTCCGCTGCGAAATGTACCTGCACACAATGTGTTGATACAGTAAAATAGTTGTGTACATTATTCATTACTGTGTGATCAAAAATGTTACGAGTTTCTCAAAATAACTTAGTGACCTTTCCTGGTATATCACGTGGAGCTTTATATTCAGTTATCCTGTTTCTATGATAAATTATGAAACGATAACAAAATAAGCTCATATTTGTTCTGTAGAAATAAATACGTCAATATTAAATTTCAACTTTACTGTGGATTTTTATTCATTACTATACAATACAATGCATTCCATTTATTAAAAGAAATTAGAATTTTTTCTTGGAGGGAAACAAATATAATTAAATATTTGATAGGGCTAATACTATCACATGTAGCCATTGATCTCTTCATGCTGTTATAAATAACAATCATCATCACAGCTTTTCTGTAGTTTTCGTTGATGAACACTAAATGACTAATCGAGTAACTTTTATACTAGAGGAGTTAGATGACTTTGTTTGCAAACAAAATATCACGTGCATTTATATCAGGTTTCTCCTGCCCATCATAACAACAAAACAATCAAGGCCGTCTTGACGGTATGTGGGACCTGTTAGACAGACAATGCTGCAACTTGGACTTCTTAATGGTCCTATACTCAGCCATGGGTGGCTAATGGCTAATATCATTACGATAGTACTTGTGAGGCATTAAAGAAGAAAGTTTAGTTCCTCGAAGTGTGGTAAATAGGTTAGCGGCATTAAAAGAGAAATGTTTAGTTCTCCGAAGTGCGGTAAATTGATGATATCCTTCTGTAACTTCAAAGTATAATATTCTGACAGAATCCGGCTTAGAATTTTTATCTTGCTTCCTTCTGCTCCCCACTATCAAAGCGGGTGTGTGTAGGGAGGGGGAGAAATGAGTCGATAAAACAATTTCTCATTCTAAAGTACGCAGAGAGCCAAATAAAGCGAAGCAAAAAAAAAAAAAAAAAAAAAAACTTTGTTTGGGGCGAAAGGAGTTATTTTTACATTTACAAGCCTTTTCAATAAATGACAAATTTTTACGTATGTTGTTTTCGCTTTATAGTGCTGCATCTAATGGGGTTGAAAAATTTCCAGATATTTTAAATTATTCCAAGCATGAAAGACTGAGGAAAATTATTAGGAAAATTATTTTTGAATCAGACTGATATATCTTGTACTGGTAGAGCAAGTATTGGTGGATGAATGAATTACTTCCACCCTAGATTGTTTTTCCTGTTTAAAAGCGAGGGCACTAGTGTTTGAAACAAGAGTTCGTTTCTCTAGATAAATATTTTCAGAGTTTAAAGATCAGCATTAAGTAGTAGATAGATATATAATCAACCCTTGTGTAGAAAAGCACTAAATCAACGAAGAGGCACAGAAATTTCCCGCCGTTCAACTCTTTATGACGTCCTCTGTATTATCTTGATTTTAATGTTGACGGTCCAATATCTAGGCATGGTGTCCATCTTCTACGCAACGCCTTATATCGTGCAGCTTACCAAATGAAGGGCTAAAGGTTTCCAATGTGACTTTCGAGATATTATTCTCCAACAGCATAGACGTTCATGTCGAATGGGGCACTAGAAGAGATTCAAAAACTTAGAGCAGAATAGCTTCGAAAACCTTCAGGTATCCCTATTGCTTGAAGAATTTTTTAGAAGTAGATTAAATAGGATTTAAAACATCATCGGTTACCGGGGAAGGAGAGAGAATCCTTAACATGATAAACATTTGTAACGTTCAAAGAAAGCTAAGTTGTAGATCCATACATGAGGGTCAGTCAAAAAGTTCTCGGAATTTCATTGTAACTCTTTATTAACCCTTAATTTGGCTAAGTCTGGCCGCTACACCGGACATGTTTATTTATAACTACTATATAACATAATTGTCAGAGTTCGCTACAGTGGACATTAATTATCTCAAAAATGGAAAATGATATATTTTTTTGTTTATTTTACAGAGATCCTAATGTCTATACAAACACGGGAAAATAACAGAAATTAAAAAATATTTGAAAAAACATCTTGTCAAATTAAGGGTTAACACAATAGAATTAACTTATTTTTTTTACTATATCTGAGACCTGGTTGTACATTTACGACTCAAAGATGCAGTCATCAAAATCACATACAACGTCCTGTTAAACACGATACAAATCTGCAGCGATTACAGATCAACCTTAAATGGTAGATCCGTTTATAATTAACCTTTAAATAACAAAGTACTAAAACACCGAAGCAGCACAAATATATAAAAACTGTATATCACAAATACATAAAAATAAAACACAGCACAAATGAGTAATCTATCTGTCATACAAGTTTTTATATCTTATCAGCTTATTCAATTAAGGATTTAAGGATTTTATTGTGAATCCAGAGATTATGGAGATTTGAGTCATCTAACTGACCCAACGAGACAACCGACTCTCCAAAGGTATAGGCGAAGGGGTAGTTGCGCTTCTCTTCAGTACCGGCGTTCACGGGTTCGAATCTCGCTGCTAACATGGATATTTGTAGTTGTAAAGAATCGACTTTAAGCAGCAGATCCTCGTCTCATTAGCCATAATATAGCAAATTATTAGAAGTATCAAATGGTTGATGCGATGTATTAAAAATGTACTACTAAAAAAAATGAATGGTTACCTTGTAGCAAACGGATGTTTTAAAAAAATATAAATTCAATTTTTATAAAGTCCCTTAACAGTGTTCTCATTTCATTCATTTTATCATAAAGCAGCTTGATAAATAGCTTACAATTTTGTCAATTTTAAAAATATGCAAGTGTCATTTTAATCCCTTAATGCACAGTTTAAAAAAAAAAGGCTGGCCAAAAAATCAGTTATTTTAATGTAAAAAACACAAGTTAGAACGTTGAATTTAGAAAAAAATACATTTTATACTTGAATAAGTATTATAGCTTACTATTCCGTGTAAATGATAAATATCAATAAAACGATTGTTTTTTTTCTTTCACATTGTTATTTTGAATTCTCGATTGCATTCGAGTGTGAAAAAGTGTAGCAACATAAGGAACAACGCCTCTCGAATTATCTCGAGTGTGCACAGTTTGGCCAGTTTAGCGAGCTCGGTTTAACTCGAGCGTGCACGTTAAGGGGTTAATATACGTTGAACCTACGGAGTTGACTATGAAATTGTGAGTGGCATAAAAGTGTATCTTTCGCCCATGCAAGAAAAATTATTTCTTTTAGCAGCCTCTATCTCTCCGTATTCTTAATGTATATATTTCAAATTTTAGTGGAATATTACTGCTATTGTTTATTAATTAATCTCTAAATTTTGTAAAACTTGCTTAAAAATCGTACACGTATTGAGCAAATATCGTACAAAAATATACATGTTTTATGTAATTTCTATTTCAGCCTTGTTAAATGTTCCTTTTCTTAGAAATATGCAAAGAGTATGTACGTATACTAAAGTTCATATCTCACGAAATTTACAAATCATTCGCTACAGTTTTTTGGAACAAATTGTACTAATATCTACATTTTTGAAAAAAAAAATTTGGTTGGTTTCCTAAATGTACTGAGACTTTTTTTTATAAGAGTATGTGAAAAAATGTATTCAGTACTCATGGTTAAATAATCCAAACATTTCATCAAGCAGTTCTTTAGAAAGTCGAAAAAAATAGTAAAAATAGGAAGTAGTCACATTAATGTGACCGGACTCTGTATGTATGTGAAATATTTATTAAATAGGCAGTTAAATATAAATAAATACTAAATAACAAATTTCAAATTTTGTTTCATAAAGAAAATCTTGTTTACTTCTAATCAAAAACTGAATAATTTTTTATGTCGTTGTATCAATCACATAGATATATTTAAAATTTAAATATAAGAGAAGGTTAATTATTAAAATAGTTAAACCTGTCTATCTCGAATTCAGGGAGGTTGGAAAATAATTCGAGGCAGATAGGTGTTCGAGATAAAAATTGATTTTAAAATTTTATGTGATACTTCAGTCCAGAGAAGTGAGTTTACCAAACCATAACTACATATTTAGTAAATAAATAAATGTAACGAAGTAATCTCAAGGTAGAATACAACTGCAAATCCGAGTGGAAAATGTCTATTATTACAGTTTGATCTCGGAACATTTTTCATTTGATCGAAAATTCTTATTTTGCCAAAGGTAGAGTAACCCTCCTCACCATGGGGCCTCTGAGTATCCTGAAATATTCTTAGGGCCGGTCTCACCAAAGTCGTTTAACTGCTAACCAGAATTAACTCTTGGCGCCAACTTATGGTAGGATACAATTCTCCTGTTAAACAGAGATTAATCGCGGTTAGTCGTTAAATCAGTTGATACTCTAAGGGCCAGTTTCACCAAAGTCGTTAACGGCTAACCGCGATTAATCTCTGTTTAGTCAGAGAATTGCGTCAAACCATTGGTTGCGCCAAGGATTAATCCTGGTTAGCCGTTAAACGACTTTGGTGAGACTGGCCCTAAGAGTATCAATTGCTTTCTCCGTATTTTTTGGAATATCTGTATCCTCCTTTTGTTTCATCATCATCCTGATCAGAATGAGCCCGTACTACTTTGATTTCATCTTTTGTGTTCAAACCTCCACAACTAGCAAGAAAATTGTCTACATTTATATATTCCTCCATAGAAACGTCTTCTTACTTTATTTACCTTACTGGCATCCAACCTTCATAAAGCAGTTTAGTAATTACCCCTTCAATTTATTGCCCCTCTTCTGACATATGAAGCTTCTACCCAAATGCAGCTCGGATAAAACCCCATTTTTGCAGTAAATGACCATACTTCAAATTTACAAATGACGGAATTCGGATTTCGAGATATTGAGGTATTTCCTGAAAAACATTCGAGATAGACAGCGGATGCTTTTGATGATGATGCAAGATAAATTAATCGAGAGTGTCAGGAAATGAAAAGAATTAGAGATAAGCTTTCGAAACATACAGATTGAGACAGCTAGTTTTAACTAACTATACATGGATGTAACTATTTTATTGTGCGTACATGTCAAATAAAAAATATTCATATTAAGTATTTCCTTCATTTGCAAACTATTATTTGCGGTTTTTCGAGGAATTGTCGAGTAGACATTGGCGTGTCATGGAAGACAAAAGTCGGTGGAATACTAGATTAAAGAGTGACATCTATGACCTATTTCTGCTTTCAACTCAGCCATCCGACAATATGTAATTTTAAAAACATGTATTAATATATTCTTTTCCTTTCAAATGAATTTATTTTCCTTTTATTTAGTGAGTTCTTGTATTTATTGTAAAAAACGAAGGACATAAAAGATAATTTATTTCTTTTGTGATGAAGAAACCTATATATAATTGTTGTGCAATAGAGATTGGAACGTTTGTGGCCATTCTCGATTGATAATGCATTATTTTTTCATTTGATTGTGAATAAATTCCCCATTCTGCACTGATTTCTTTCATTTTGTGTCAAAAACGATGAAAATTTAAAGTAATAGTAATAATAATATTAATTTTACTATGGTAAAACGTGTAAATTTGTTATATTGTCTACAAAAAATTAACTATTGCATAAATGAAGCCATAACTAAAACTGTTAAATCTATAAACTGTTAAAGGTTTTAGTTTGAGTATACAATTTTGATCTGAAAATATTTTACGAAACGATAAAACTCGTTTCTAATATTTAAACAGTAAACCAAGTGGATTTCTTCTAACGTTATAAGAGTCCAATGCATATATTTTTTTAAAAGTGGAATAAATATTAAAACTGGGTATTATTCCATATAGACCCACTTCAAAAGCGGAGTTTTAAGATTTGAAGCGTAGTTTCAAGATTAAATATTCATTTTGAGACAATTATCTTACCAGACAATATTTCCACTGACTCTCTGAACACAATACTGCGTATGTGTGGTCTAAAGTTTTTAAGTTCCTTTTAAAGTTCACTCTTTGTACCCATAAACATTTCACTCTGTATTGCAGTCAGAGTCCCATAGTTAATGAACTCTTGGAGTAAACGCAACCTATTTTGTATGAATTCAAAGGAGCCGATTTTTCTTCCCACTAGCGGACAACTCTTTCATGTTAATTGAGACATGGATTACTTAATGTTTTTTATATTTATTTCGAGCTGTATTTTACCTTAGCTTAGTAATTACACCTGCGGTTTTTACTGTGATTTCTAAAGTTCATAGCAACTCATTAAATCTGTGTTGTTGGATCCAACAAAGAAACTGGCTTCCCGAGACAGAGCTCCAACATTATTACAATAGAAATATGAAATAGTTAGTCTGACCTCGGAAAAACATTTTAATCTCTGGTAAAACTTTACCAATGTATTAAAATTTATAAAAAGTGTACACCTTAAATTACTGTTAGGTTTGACCTATTTTGAGAAAATGATGTAAAAAGGTTTTTAACAGTTACAGAAAAACATTTATTGGTCATAGACAGGATTATAAAATACCATATGAACATGTCAGGATTTCGGATGACTCGTCAGTTTTTCTTTCTGAATTGGTCGCAAAAGATATTCCACTTCAGTAAGTTTGGGAATTTAAGATTTCTACCTCAGGTTTGAATGTTCAGTTAGTTTCACTTAATGCTTGATTTCTAAGTAATTGTAACTACTTCCGTTAAAATTTAGTTTTAGTTTTACCAACAGCTGTTATAATAAAAAAAAAAGCGGGAGTGATCTTTTTGCCGGCAAATGAATTTCAAACTCTTATATTTTTCTTGTATCATACGATTTAATATTTGCTCATTGACTTTTCCTAATTAATCACACAAAATATATGGAGCAGAAATTGTTTATTTTTACCCATTATTATTGAAACTATAAATATATGGAGCAGAAATTGTTTATTTTTACCCATTATTATTGAAACTATGAATAGATTAAGCTAGAAATATCAGCCGGATCGATAGAGCACAATACAAGAGTTAGAGTCCGCGTGTTGGAATCCCTCTGTTGGCACGGATATTCGTACCTGTCCAGGATGGACTAAAGAGTAGGTCCTTGCCAGTCAAGAGATGTAAGTTCTGTCACAAGACAGACTTTGCACATTAGTAATTTGATAGTCCCCTCCCCACACACATATATATAGTAGAAAATGATATTGAGAAATGAAAGTAAACCAAAACATAGAACTAAAAAACAAAAGTTTAATGATGTTGTGTCTTAGCAGTAGAAAGCATAAACAAAAGGATTGTTACAGAAAGATGTGATCTACTCAATAAACATACACACATATAGATACAGTTAATGCGAAATAAAAATGGAAGTCAAGATTTGTAGCTATGTTTTCTTTGAAAAACAAGAATTATCAAATTTTCTCCATCCTTTTTCACAAATTTTAAGGATATTGCTTCGTAGGATGCACTATTGAAAAATACTACCACCTTTTGGCAGTCAG
This sequence comes from Pardosa pseudoannulata, assembly GCA_032207245.1. Lineage (NCBI taxonomy): Eukaryota > Metazoa > Arthropoda > Arachnida > Araneae > Lycosidae > Pardosa > Pardosa pseudoannulata. Next base: position 75,653,116 of record CM063502.1, on the reverse strand, counting down.
TCTAAATTGGTGTTTTTAGGACAGTCTGTTTTAATTTTGATTTTTCAGCCTATGAAAATGAACTAAACGGAGCTTTAAACGAGCCGCAACCGCTCTCGGCAATTCCCTTATAGTGGTCTTTTCCGTAGTGCAGAAAAAGTAGAGGAGCTTCTACTAAGGGTGCAATCGGCTAATTCCATATGAGTCGCTCATATAGCAATAAATAACAGTTCACAACTAACAGAATTCAGCCATTTTTTCCATTGTAAAGTCATTAAAACGTTTTACAACGCCTTTTCTATAACATTCAACTCAGCATTTTGCTAAACTGAGGAAACAAAAAGAATTTTCATAGAGTAGAAACACGAATAAATGTTTACTTTCTAAATGCGCTTGAACTTAGTATTTCCAGACGGCAACACGCATGCGAGGCCCATGCTAACAGCATAATGTACTTGATGGATGAAAGGCAATGCATACATAGAATGAAAACATAGAGAGTACGGAATTTAAAAATAACCAAATAAAGGATAAGCAAGTAAAATAAAAGATAAATAATTATAAAGCTTGAATTTTCATAGATTGTTAGGGAAGTAGCGTTCCTATAGCTTCCATGAACACTTCGCTCTGGATCTAACTAGCTCAAATATTGCCAAAAATTAAAAATGGCTTTAAATCTTTAACTTAAGGCTAAATATGTTGACATTTTCTTTGCTGAACAAATATATGTTTAGGAAAAAATAAAAATAGACCCATTGAGGCATCGTTTGAAGACATTTAGTAAGCAGCTTGGAAGATCCATTTTAAAACTGAATGGAACCTTAAAACTAACTATTCTTTCACTTTACTAATGTTAGTCAAAACTGAAATACAAGGTTCAGGTGAGCAATACGGTAAACTTGTGTTGTTAAACGATAAGAAGTAAGTAAAGGACTTAGTCTAGTTGTCATATTTGCATTTTTTTGTGCAAAGAAGGAAAGTAGCTGAATCATTCAAATAAAAAAAATAAAAAAAAGACCTGTACTGAAGGAAAATTTTCTAGAACAGTGATGTAATTCTGACAATATACAAAGAAAAGAAATATATTCAGTTATGACGAGCTTTACATAGTACATTCTAAATTAAATGCAATTAAAAGAAGAACGAGAAACTGCAAATTTTACAACTCAACAAATTTCACTATTATCGTATAATTTATGAATGGTAAGAAAGTTTATAGCTAAATCCATTTTCCGAAGATAGTTGATAAAATTTATGCAATATGCTCAATTTAGGCGCCTTCATTGCTTAAGTAGCTTACGTAGAAACTACTGATATAAAAATTAGGCTTTATGATCAGAAATTGAATTCAGCTAATGAGCTTTGTCAAAACATGTTTCATGGGAGATATCCCCATTTTACTGAGGTATTTTACTTACAGCTTATGCCTTCACTATCTGAAGCAGAAAATGTAAACAATACCAAATCAATCGAATAGATTAAATTTCTAGGAAATATCATTATCTATTCCTTTCTGCCTACTCTAAATTCTCTTACTACAAAGTAATTGCTTCAGTCATGTTCATATTTATGATACGTAAATTGCCTAGTTTACGTTACAAACGCCTTATGTAATTACAATAATGGTCCAACCCACGCGAATATCCAACCAATTAAGGATACTCTCTGCTACACTTTTGCATATAAATTCCAGAAATAAATTGCCAGTAAAGTGTTAGCCATACGGGTTTAAAGGCAGGCAAAAGAAAGAAAAAAAAATTAAAACCGGGGAAAAATCTTTCTCATTTTCTATTTTGTTTTATTGAACATGTCTGAAAAAACTTTCAGATCCTTTAAAACAGTCTGCTATGCATTTTTTCTACCAGCTTTTGTCTCAACTAAACTCTTTTGAGTGATTTCTATAGCAGTAACGTCTGAAACTGTTTGAATAAAATTCTTTGTATTTTCAAAACTAATTTCTTTATACAAATTATTTTTCATTAAGGGTATAATTTGAACCATTTTAGTGGCATTCCGCATCAGGATATGCCTTTAAACGGAGTTGTGGTGATGGAGATTAACTGTGGATTTCCAAACATTAGTGTTTGATTTCTAAAGAATTAAAATGCAGACTTCTAACTTTTAGAATTGTATGTTTCCGTTACAAAAACATTTTTGTTAGAGCAAGGATCAATTTTTTTAAGATAGAAATGTACCTATTTTTTTCTCCAGAAAATAGTAATGAGTGAAACATGGGAGGAGCTAATAAATACATTAGCTCATAAAGCTAATTAATACTTGTTCAATAAAGATCTTAAAATATAATCATAATCTGGTCTTTCAATTAAATATTACATTTACTTTCATATTATATCAGTTTTAATATAGTGGAGTTTTTCTGTAATATTTTTAAGGTATTAACATTTTGTCCAGTGCATTTTCACAGTTCTTCACATTTTGCACATTTTTTAATAGTTGAATCCTATCTTACCCGGTAAAGCTTATTAAATAAACTTATGATACCTCTTTTAGAAAAGGGAATTATTTAATAAATTAAAACAGTTGATCATTTCAATGATATTACCTGCTTGAAAATTTTTAGTTTTATAAGTAACAAGCTGTACCTTTCTTGTTCTTTAAATTTTCAAGCGAAATAATTAAATATAACTAAGATTCTAATCAACAATTTTATGCTTATAAAATCTCAATTATCTGAGAGCTAATAAAAAACTATGTAAGACGGGGACGAATTCAAATGACAACTGGAAATAAGTGCCCTTAGATCCCTATAATCTACTAGATAATGCAGTATTAAGCTACAATGAAACATATTTTCATGTAATTTATTCAAGCCAAAAGTTGTTTTAGTAAAATTAGATACTTGATTCAATAAAATTTAAAACATTCCTATGTTGTATACCTATTATTAACACATAAATCTTCATTTTATGTTATTTTAGTGTTTGTATAACTATCTGTATATTCATAACATTTTTGAGGCTTACTGAGAAATTGTTAATAATTTCAAAACCTCTGCAAACTATTGTACAGGACTAAATAAAGAGGAAACATCGATGTTTTCTATTTTTTATTAAAAAATATTCTTTAAGGATCGATTTTTGGTAATTATTCTTTAAGTATCCTTTTCTTCCTATGTAATAACTATTTCTTAATCTAATAACAGTGAATGATTTTTTATAAATTTTTTATATGCATTATCTTTTTGATTGATTTGATCAGTTATTAACTTTAATGTATAGATATATATATATATATATATATATATATATATAAATCCAGCAATTATACAACTTCTGGACACATTTGAAATTATAGCCCCTATAATTTTTACATCCACGGGCTGCTGGACAAGGAGAAGCGTAAGCTACTAGACTATTTAAGTAAATTGCAGTCGAGCCATTTTGGTAAAAAGTACATTCACAGTTCGTAGCGAAACTTAAAATTTATTCATTACCTCCTAAAAATGATATTTTATTTCTAAAAATACACATTTAACAATTAACGAAAAAAAAACAAAATAACACAACAAGGTGTAAATAAAGCGAACACAGATACATTAAGCTTTGTCAGCGAATTTAACTGTTAGGTCAAAAGAAAAGCTGAGCCATTTGCCGGCGACACATGGAAAACGTGCTGAATGGACAGAAAATTTACATCTATTGGACAGAAAGCGTTGGGAAAGAATTATTGGAAGAATTTTAAGTCGAGGACACTCCGTTGATTAAGACATTTTGAGGCTGGGAAAATAGATTTTAAGGAATTAGAATGGGAGAGAGGAGGTTTTTAAGGAAATATTAAAGTGGAATAATTTTGAAATATTACATATATACATATGTATGTATATGTCTGTATGTAATGATATGTTTATCACTTTCGGTTTAGGATTCTATTTTCTCAGGAATTCTTCTCAACAATCCCTAGCGAATATTCTCGAATGTTCGCTAGTAAAAATCCTTCCAGTTCCATATTTAAAAATAGAGTATTAACGCGTGGGTTACATCACCCTCGTGACTTCAAGTAATAGTTGATATTTGGCACAAATGACTATTTAAAAAAATGTCGGACGGTGTTTTTCGGGGAGTTTTCGTATAGGTTTAGTTTCGAATAAGGTTTCATAATGATGCTTTGATATGTTGTTGAATAAAAGAAGTTAGATTGAATTTTCGAGTGTCTTGATGACGTTCTCATCGCGAGGTTCCTCGACTGCAGGGTGGTGATAACCGCCCGGAACCCCACTTTGTAATGAGGCAAAAAGTCTTATTATTTATATATAAAGATATGTATTACAGAATTTTATAAATCAATATACATTGATTAAAGTCGAAATAGCTCCAATGGGCATTCTAGTTTTAAAATATAAATAAATTGGGGGAGGGGGAATTTAGTCATATTTAAGGGATTATAAGACTCTTAAAAGACAAAAAAATGTAAAATAATTTTCACTTTCGACTTCTCATACTTTGAAAACTACCAGTTTTACAAACATATATTTTTTAACACAGCTAGAACAAATTATTATCTTTACACACATATCTCAATTTATTTTTAAAAATAAAAAATATTTTTATTAGAAATTTTTTAAACAATAGACACTTTGTCGTTAACAAAAAAATGATATAAATGATAACTAAAAATTAAGTTAAAAACGAACTTAATGTTTTATAAAACGTACCACAATATCTCAAAATAGCTTTGAACTTAAGTCTGTATGAATTTGAGATACATATATATTTTTAAAAAATAATTGAAAAAAAAATAAATCTTATTCTTAAAAATAAAAAAATTTTTCATTGCTAAAAAACATATTTTGAGAAATATACAAGAAAATTTAGGTTCAATCAGATGAAAATTATATTGCATACAACCTGTAAAAGTTTCTTGAATAAATATTAAAAATTTGGAGATAACATTCGCATTACATGAAAAAAAAAACACAATTTGAGAAAAATCAAGTTAAGGTTTTGTAAATCAAATTTGTTTACAGTAAACAGCCGACACGTTTTTATTCATAACTCCTCTCAATATTGGGATTTTTTTACGCGGATTGTTTAAAATGTTAAGAACTAAATTCCTTTTCACATATATTTTTTCTGAAAATTTTATTTTTTTTTGTCGATTTAATAGTCGTATGACCCCTTAAAGTATACATGTAGATATAATGAAAATTATGCGAATCAATTTGTTTGGAAGTTTAGTTTCCATGCCAAATCCTTTGTAATGATCGCCAAATTTTGGTCTCCTTCTTCTGGAAGCGTTTACACATCTTACGGGTTAATATTGGTTTGCGTTATACTTTTACTTTTATTTTATGCATCATGAGATTTGAATGTGATTATTATACACATCTTTCTCTACATAAAATTCCCGTATGTTTGTATATCTGCCTCTTTGTCCGCCTGTTATTCTCTTCACTTTTCAATCCGAAATTACAGGATTAGTTTTGGCAACAGTTTGAATAATAATTTCTGTTATCTCTGAGACGGTTCTAGGCAGGTAAAACTTCCCTAGACCAAGATTTACTTCAGTTACCGAATTTTATCTATTTTTAGTTAGGCCCAATTATTTCTTTTTGCATTTCCCTCCTACCTTTTTCAGCGTTTATCTGTTTCGTTGCTAACAGCGCGATCATTTGAAAATTAAGAAAATTTATGATTTTATTTATTCTAGCGATTAATATTTTTATTTTTATAGGAAACTTGGTTCTGTTTAAATAATTTTCCATTAAACGCAGGCCCTTATGCGCTCCCCGAGTGTAAGGATAAATCGTCAAATATGATCAAATGTAACAATTTTGTACGTCATAATTTACAGGAAATTAAATTATCTTTCTAAAGGGTTTTAAATGTCTAGACTCAAAGCTCATAGCTTTGCAAGAAACTAGACCTCTACATTATCCGTTTGGGGATCAAAGATTAAACACTTTATTTAAAATTTCGGATTTTAAAAAGTATTGTGTAAATAAAGCAACAGTTATATAAATGGAATTCAATTGACTTGGGACTTAATTAAAACAATGAAAGAGAAGAAGCTTTATTTTGTGTTTAACTATGAGTTGCACCTTTGTTTGCATTTTTAGGGAGATAAATTCGAGTAAATAATATTAATAATAATGATAAACGCAAAATTGAAAATTATGTATTTTACAATGAAAACTGATATATTGTTTCATTACTAATAATGGGAAGATTCAATATAGCAAATATTGTCTGCGACGTAACGTAAAGCGACTTTATTTAGGAATACATAATAAGTATGCAAAATAAACGAAAAAAGCTCGATAAGCACTGGTTTGAAACTTAAAAAAAATCATTTCAACAAACAGTTAAATTTAGTAGAGTCTTACATAATCACTCATCTGTCGTATATGACTCTTATGCTGTGTCGCTTGAAACTACAAATTGAAAAAAAAAGAAAAAAAAAACTTTAGTGATGATTGTCGAGTTTAAAAGTGTGTTAAAGAAATGGCTTTTTTTACGATAACAAAATGGCAGAGAAATTTGAATCATTATGCTGTCCCCCAAAAAATGTACACAGAAAGGGTCAAAGATATGGAAGAACAGAAAAAATAAAAATCGTTGATTGGATTGGTTAAAGAACTCATATATTTCTCACTATGTCTTGATGGACACACTAACCAATAAGATGTCATTCAACTCTTAGTACTTATACACACACCATCTTCGAAGACTTCAGCAGATAAGAGGAAACATTCCATCCCTACTCTCTCCGAAGAACAGCGAAACAGTGGGACATTTATGATGCTGTTAAAAAACTGTCGACAGAGTCTGAGGCTTCAGTAAATGTTGAGCTATTGTGACAGACGGAGTGCCAGCAATGACAAGGGAGAAGACAGGTCTGGCAGGATTACGAAAAGAAAATGGCGTAACGTGCCTTATTATCCACTATTTCATTCATCGAGTAGCTTAATGGGAGAAATCACTAAAGAAAAGTGAAGTCTAAATTTGATGTTAAAATTATCAATATCTTTAAAGGTAAAAATCAAGCTCACATCGCACAAAAAAACTAAAGCAGTTTTTCCTTGAATATGAGGCATGAGACTTGCTTCTATACAATCATATAAGATGGTTGAGTACAGGAAAGTGCCTTGAACTTTTTTATTTTGCAATTTGCAAGGAAATTTTGGAATTTTCTTTTTATATACCCTCAGTTTCCGAAAAAGAAAAAAAAAATGTTTGTTTTTCTGTATATCAGTTGCACATTTTATACATTTGTCTATCTTACTATTTACGAATAAAACTTTTAATTTTATTTTTCGATGAAAGTTTATAACATTCATACTGAATTGTTTTCGTAAGGATGAGATAAACAATAAAACACAATGTTTAGTTTTATTTTAAATTCAAAGAAAGTATTTTAGATAAATATTAAATAATATTTATTTTCGATAAAAATATGTTATTACATTAAATATTTTATCTTTTACAGACACTTTTAAATCCGGAAAAATATAGAAAATATGTGACTAAATAACTTTTCACTCCCACAAAAAGTAAAATGATAGTAATGACAATCAACTGTTTATTTCATAATTTTATCCAGGTGTTGAAAAGAAAACGTTTAAAGGGTCTTTGTCAAGAATCTGACAATGAAGTAAAAAAATGTCAAGTAAATCTGACAATGAAGTAAAAATGTAACCACAAGCAAAGAATTCAAAATCTGTGGCAAAAAACCTAACAACTCAGCCTAATATTTCAACCCTAACGTCTCCATTGAACCTTCCCTGCTCTTTCACCCCAACTCGCTATTTTTTTTCCTCATGTTTCTCTCACCTCGAAGTGCATCTTTTCAGCCTACCGTGCAGATCGGCAAATTGAGACACACTTTGTTGGTTGCGGGGTTTCTTAAATAAAATATAAAAAAAAAACCTCCCCCGAAACCAAACCTATTCGGTCAACCCATCTCAATTTTCTCTGTCTCCGAACCCTATGGTTTATTTTTCAAGAAGTTCTGTAAACCATCGAAGACCGTGATGTATCGCGGCGGTGTAAATCACCCAAATCCCCCATCTTCCCCCCAAAAACCACTTCCCCAACACTCAACAAACCGTACTTTACACACCCATTCTAGGAAGTGGCAACGGATTTACGATACGTTATAACCCCCTCCCTTCTTTCACTCACCCCCATCTTACTTTCGCGCCGTATTTGTGAACTATGTAGCTAGTACTAAATGGACAGATTTATCTCTCAGGAGAAGCTGATTCACGGATGTTTAGGGGGAAGGGGGATTAACAGATCCTTTTACTCCAGAAGAATCTTACCGATAGAAAAAAAAAAAAAAAAAAAAAAAAAAAAATGCCTTCTTGCATTTCGGGCCACCAGAAATATTTTGTGTATTTCTTGTAAATATTTATCTGGTAACCATTTGTTACTATTCAGATAGGCTGAAACCTGGAGTAAAAATAAGTCTAGTCGTACAAGCATTGAAAACATTTGCAAATAGAGGCACTGTTACTGAAAATCCTCATAATGCTATAGAAAAGCTAATAATGAAATTGAAACAACTTCTACTGATAGTTAAATAGTAATAGTAATACTGCTAGTAATTTTAGAAATTAAGAATTAAATTATCCTATTAATATACAAAGGAAAAACCTGGATATTTTCCTAAGCCTAAAACAATTATGGAAATTCTCGTTTGAATAACTAAAAAGCTCAAATTTTAATAAAATAAAATTCAATAAAAAGTTGCATATCATAACTGATCTAGAAATATTACCAAAGTGCGATACTTCTAGTCTGGTATGTCTCTCTCTTTCTCAGTCTTTCCACTTATTGCCAAGCAAATACAGGCAATTGCATTTTCCACATATTCATTTTATACCGAGAGTATAGAGCCAAGCTTCCAGTTGCCACTAAAGAGATTACACCTCAATCTGCGCTTACCTATTACTATCCTTTATTAATAAATGTAATATGTAAATATCAATAGCCTAAAACTAATGTGGGAAACATTTGACTCTTATTTCACTCACCTCACTCACTGGTATTTCACTTAACTCTTACTCACTGGTAGGTCTCTTTTCTTTCTTTTCTCAATAATCCATTTATTGCCAAACAAATACAGGCAACTGCAATTTCCACATATTCATTTGATGCCGAGATCATAGAGCCAAGCTTCCAGTTGTCACTAAAGAGATTACACCTTCGTCTGCGACTACCTATTACTATCATTTATTAATAAATGTAGTATGCAAATATCAACAGTCTAAAATTGATGTAGGGAATAATTTATTCTTATTTTACTCAAGAATTTCAAAATTAAATAAAGGAACAATATTAGTAAATACGGAGTATTGACTTAAATTTTACTAAAGTATTATTCCTTCTTGTCTAGGCTTTTATATTGAAAGTCATTGTTTGCGGCAGATAATAGGGGTTTTTCAACAAATTTTACCTGCACTTAATAAATACTGGTCTTAATGTTAACTTCACATAACGTGTTAGGAATTTTCAGCATATTCTGGTTTAAAATTACTTGCAATAGACATTTTGCATTGTCCAATTCTGTAGTACTACCAGTAACTCATCTTAATTTAAAATTTCATAGATATAATTTCTTAGATTAAAGTGCAAGTATATATTTCAAAACAAATTGAAAAATAAATGCAAATTCTGCTCTTATTAACTAAATCATCTTAAAATGGATTGATTCAATCAATACATGATGTAAAAAATTTGAAGATATAAAGATCAATGAAAAGCAGTATAACAAGAGAAAAATGTTTTTCTAATAATTCAAATATTATACTGTGCTATCATAGATTTTAGTAATTTCTTTAAAAATAAATAAATCCAAAATATAATTATAGCATTCATAAATTTATACATTATTTAAAGGATTATTCAGACTCTTCTGCGAATAACTCTTCAGCCTTTAACGAAGACCTCCAGGACAAGACGCAAGCGGCACAACCAATTGTGGATCAGACTCCTTCTACTGTGCTATCTTCAAGGCAACAAACTTCAAGATATGGCCGCAAAATTAGACATCCAGTGAGATTTGCAGAACGTGTTCACTAGGAGGGGGGTACTGCGGCGACGTAACTCAAAATATAACCTCGTGCAAAAGCAAATGCAGCTATTTCATTTCTGACTTTTCCTTTTTTCCTGATGGCATCTCGAGACATTATTCTATTCATTCTGCCATTTTTGTATTGTAAGCTGTTCACTTCATTTTCTTCTCCAGTTGTTGAGAGATGTAAAGCAAATTAGTACGAATTTTATATTAAACATTTAGGCTTGCAACGATATCTTTGATGTTCTCTTCATTTATTTCCTTCCTCCTCACATACATACGTTTTTTTTGGATATATACTAGCTACCAGAAAACTAGTTCTCAAACTTTTTCGCAGCATCTCTGGCATACGCTCGAGGCTCCTCGGGTGAAGCGGTACTCAGTTTGAGAACCGCGAGGTTAGAAGACAGATCAAACTTCGAAATCAATACAATGACGATTCTTAACAAAATTCAGAAGTGGTGCAGTGAAGAGGAAAAACAACTTTCAGCTTTTAAATATCTTCATGCGTTCTTTAATATCACAATTTTTCTTGATTATTATCTGGGTGACTAAGCACCCAGTTTGAGAATCGTAGCTTTAGAAGGAAATCAGATTAAAAAAAATCTCAATGCCAAATTAAAATAATAAATGTTACAATTTATTTCATTAGATTACTTTAAAACCTGCTTTGGGTATTTTCACAAAAAGGTCCCGCACATCAAATTTGAAACGGTAGTGGGGAAATTAGTGACTGTGAAAGAAAGTGATATCAAAATATAAAATAATTAAAATAATTCATTTATTAATGATAAAATGAAAATGATTAAAAGTGCTAAGAAATATATATTTGTGGAGAATTCATACAAGATTTGCTTTTAAATCTAAGGCAAAGAATGTAGTAAAATTGTAATGAGTTTTTGGAGAATATATGTATGTGTATATATATAACATTCTGATGTTTTAACTTCTGATACCTTGAATATTTGCGGTTCAGCCTAATGAAAGTTTCTTTTGTTTGCATTATAGAAAATAATGCAAATTTGTTTCACGGTTAATGAAAAGAAATTTCAATTGATGCCACTATTAGGGCCGTAATGATAATGAATATTTTACAAACTACATTCCTGCGTTTAAATTAGTAATCGAACCGGGTTTGATTTTTATCTTAATTCTTAGAGTTAGACCAAAACCAGATTAAAATTTTTAGGGGCCCTAGACATTTTCTTCTTACCAGGCCCCCTCCATCTCCCACAAAAAATATAAAGCATTTAATATAACAAAACAAAATAATGTAAAAAACTAAACAAAATTTTAGTTTTTAAGGATAAACAATATTTAATATAGAACAATAAATTTTAGTTTTTCTAGTAAAGTTTGAATAGTTTGTTTATGAATTTGAAAATAATTTAAATTTATTTTATAAAAGTTGTAACAAAAGTGAGTATGTTAATATGAATAAACTTCATTTAAGAATTCTCTTTTTCAGTTTTCAGTTACACAATATTTTCTGTTATTCCATCATAATTAATATTATCCAAAGCTTTTTGTTTTGATGTACAAAATAGCTAAAGTGTTTAATTTTTTTACGAATCTTTTTAAAACAATAGTCTAATCTGGTCTCTCTCTCTCTCAAAAAAAGAAAGAGGAAAGAGTAGACATTTTAATCAATTTTCTATGAAATGTTCTGGCCTTGAGTACCATCCCCTAAGTGTTATTCTCATAAAATTATCACGTTTGAATTCAATGCAGTGAATGTGGACGATATGTTTATAATATGCTTGAAATATTTTATTAATATAGTTTTCTTTACGAATACAAAATCTAACTTGCCATCTATTTTTATTCAAACTGCAGAGATTTATCACAAAAGTTGTTTGTACTTTTATTGCCCTTGTTTGTGAAATTTTAATTTAATATTTTTAAAAATTAGTATTTTCAGCTTGGATACTATAACAATTATGGCTTTGCTGATACTATGTGCAAATTAAACGTGAGTTATTTTTTAGTGCTTAATAAAATAAATAATTCAAGGCAAACTAAAAAATGTTTCCCTACCTTTCCCTCCGATATTTACTATGTAAATAATTTAAAGATTTCCAAATGAATAACCTTTGAATGTTGTTTATATAAAATATTTTCTTTAACGCTAAGCCGTATCTCGAGAGAGAATTCATCATAATGTGTATTCTTTTTATTAATTATTCTTTTCTATTTAAAAAAGAAAAGCGTGTAATACCCAGTCATAATAAACATGTAGCACAATAATATATTTTTTTCTCTACTAAAATGCTATTACTTTTATACCTACTATTTTTATGTATCTAAAGAAACGTTTTCTAAACCGCAGAGATTTCTTACAACAGTTGTTTCGATTTTATTGGCTTTCTTTGTGACATTTTAATTTCAACTTTTTTGAATCCCTATTTTTCTGCTTGGACACTATAAGAAATACAAATTTGCTGATGCTAAACGCAAATTAAACTCGCATTATTTATTTTAAATCAATAGTAATATAAATAATATAGAGAAAATCTCGAAAATGCCACATCAAAATTAAACTTCCGATGAATAATGAGCATCACAACGAACAGACAACGAAATAATTCCAGAAAACTGAATATCTCGGGAACAAAACCCGAAAATAAATTATTTCAAAGTATGTCACCTCGATCTCTTTCAGTATCGATTTCTGAAAAACATCGCAACATATTTTCACTTGATATCGTATACATGTCTACCTAAAAGTTCTCACATGTTGCCAGCGTTTCGTGCTCCCTATCCAATTTAAAACAATTCGATTTCCTTAACTTTAAAGCCAGTTTTTTCTTCACCTTCCTCATCCACACTTACTATGTAATTAGTTTGAAGATTTCCAAAATATTTTATATTATAAAATATTTTCTCTCGTTTTATATATACTGTTCTCTGTACAGAATTTATTGTAATGTGTTTCTTCATTTTTTACCTTATTCTGAAAAGGAAGGCTTGTAATACCCAGACATACCACACAAATATTTTATTAAGATATTTTTCTCTCACTAAAATCTATATTGCTAAATATTTTTATTCATCTAAAGAAATATGCTTTAACACTAGATTTACAGATGTTGATAATATACCTATTTTTACAGAAGTGAGCCAATTTGACTCGTACAAGAAAATTGAAGTTTTTTGCAAAGAAAATAGTTCCAAATTAATTTAAATGAAATGTTTATTTTCAAAAAAATTCATGGAAAACATTTTTTACATATAAAATTTGTGTTTGAAACATTTTCCACAAACATTTCTATTACATTTAACACAATGGTTTCTACATCTGTTTCTTTTGCATGATTGTTGAACTTGACAATTCTTCCGTGCGTCAGTAGCATGAATTTCTGTCATTAAAAGTGTTCTCGACTTCTTCTCTATATTTACTTTATACTATACTTTATATACTATATTTACTTTATACTACATTTATTACTATATTTATTTTCACATACATTCTATGAGTCCAATGTGTCACAACCGTGAAAATAGGTATACCCCGTTTGATAATGCGAAAAGAATTAAAGAGGAATGAATGTTACATATATTTTATTATTTAACAAAAAACCAACGTATGTTTCTGAAAAGTGATATTAAAGTTATATATATATATATAATATATTATATATATATATATATATAATATTTTATTTATATATATTATATTTTATATATATATTAAAGTGATCAAATTTTTAATGAGTCAAATTGGCTCGATCCGTAAATCTAGTGTTAAATTGCAAAGATTTCTTCGAAAATTGTTTCTTTTATTGCCCGTGTTTTTAAATTTGTATTGGTATTTTTTTCTATAATAATAAGAAATATATCTTTGCTGGTGTTAGGTGTAAATTAAATGTACGTTATTTTTTTAAATCAATAGTAAGATAAATAATATAGGGAAAATTAAGAAAGGTCTCATAAAAACTAAAGTCCCGATGATTATGAAAATTCCCACCGACAGTGAAATTATCCAGAAAACTAATATCTCGGAACAAAACCCGAAAATGAAGATTTCAAAGTATGTCATTTCGATCGCTTTCGGTGTCAACTATCAAGAACACCTTAGCATATTTTCACTTTGATATCTATACGTGCCTACCTAAAAGTTCTCACATGTTGCCAGCGTTTCGTGCTCCTATCCAATTTAATACCACACTAATTTCTTACTTTCGGACCAATTTTCTCGCCACCTTCTTCTCCCACACTTACAATCTGAGTTGGCGAAAGGACAAGAGCGATGTGGTTTGAGAGACCAGTCTCTCCGTTCTTAGTTCTGGTCACAAGTGAACATTCTCGAAGCCAGAATCCTGGAGAATTTTTGTTTGTTAATCATTTTACTTAATCTGAAAGAGGAAAGTGTCGGCTTAGCATCACTTAATTAGATTTTATCGCACATTTGATCTATTATATCTGACATTAATGGATCTAGAAAAAATTTATAGAAATACGCAATACACATCCAATACTATTCTAAGAGGAAAAAAAATACATCAAATGTAAGTATTTTTTTCTAACCATTAGTAACGTCAAATTTTATGCAAATACAGTAACTGTCATAAAGAATTTAAATAAAATATTTACATTCTAAATATTTATTTAACCACATGTAAATTGATTAACACTAGATTTACAGATGTTGATAATATACCTATTTTTACAGAAGTGAGCCAATTTGACTCGTACAAGAAAATTGAAGTTTTTTGCAAAGAAAATAGTTCCAAATTAATTTAAATGAAATGTTTATTTTCAAAAAAATTCATGGAAAACATTTTTTACATATAAAATTTGTGTTTGAAACATTTTCCACAAACATTTCTATTACATTTAACACAATGGTTTCTACATCTGTTTCTTTTGCATGATTGTTGAACTTGACAATTCTTCCGTGCGTCAGTAGCATGAATTTCTGTCATTGGAATGGAAGTGTTCTCGACTTCTTCTCTATATTTACTTTATACTATACTTTATATACTTTATATTTACTTTATACTATATTTATTACTATATTTATTTATTTTCACATACATTCTATGAGTCAAATTGGTTCACAACCGTGAAAATAGGTATACCACATTTGATAATGCGAAAAGAAGGGGTCTGTGGGGAAGAGGAATGAATGTTTACATATATTTTATTATTTAACAAAAAACCAACGTATGTTTCTGAAAAGTGATATTAAAGTTATATATATATATATATATATAGTGATCAAATTTTTAATGAGTCAAATTGGCTCGATCCGTAAATCTAGTGTTAAATTGCAAAGATTTCTTCGAAAATTGTTTGACTTTTATTGCCCGTGTTTGTGAAATTTGTATTGGTATTTTTCTACTATAATAATATAGCATATATATCTTTGCTGGTGTTAGGTGTAAATTAAATGTACGTTATTTTTTTAATCTATAGTAAGATAAATAATACAAGAAAAAATTAAGAAAGGTCTCATAAAAACTAAAGTCCCGCTGATTATCGAAAATTCCCACCGTTTACAGTGAAATTATCCCAGAAAACTAAATCCCGCGGAATCAAAACCCGAAAACAAATGAAGATGTCAAAGTATGTCATTTCGATCGCTTTCGGTGTCAACTACTCAAGAACACCTTAGCATATTTTCCTTTGACATCTCATACGTGCCTATCTACAAGTTCCCAAGGGTTGCCAGCGCTCCGTCCTACCTATCCAATTTAATACCACACTAATTTCTTAGCTTTCGGACCAATTTTCTCGCCACCTTCTTCTCCCACACTTTCCACAATCTGAGTTTGGCGAAAGGACAAGAGCGATGTGGTAACCCTGAGAGACCAGTCTCTCCGAACTTCTTAGTCCCTCTGGTCACAAGTGAACAAGGTCTCGAAGCCAGGCAGTGTCCTGGAGAAGTGTTTGTTTGTTTGGAATCATTTGTGAGCGGATAATACGCTGCAAAGAGGGCAAAGTGTCGGCTTAGCATCACTTAATCCTGGAGATTTTATCGCAGGCAGTGTGTGATCTCTTGGATATCTGACATTGGAATGGATCTGGAGAAAAATTTATAGAAAAATACGCAATACACATCCAATACTATTCGGCCTTGGGAAGAGGAAAAAAAATACATAACAAAAGAGTAAGTTCTATTTTTTTTTAAACCATTAGTAACGTGCAAATTTTATGCAAATACAGTAACTGTCATAAAGATTTAAACTAAAATATTTACGCATTCTAAATATTTATTTAAAACCACATGTAAATTTAGTACAAATGCTTTTATAAGTTTATCTTTTTTCGTCTTATGCATTAAAAGCACTTGAAAATAAATTTCGTAGAAGCAATTATTAATATTTTTAAAACAAAATTAAAATATTTAGATTTGCTCTAACCGTTACTTTATAGATAATGAGTGTAAATGAGCATATATCTTTTGCAGATGTTTAAAAATGAGAAATCAATATTATATAGTACGTGATTTTTTTTCATTTAAATTTAAGAACATTTTAGTATTACCCCGAATTAAAAAAAAAATTAAAAACATTTGAATATTTTAATATACAAATTTGAAACGATACGAAATTACATTGAAAATTCTGTGATTATGTAGATTTAAAATTAAATGCGATGTTCACCACCATCGTATATTAATTAAATGCAGCATTAGATTAAGCATCAATATTGATCATATTGATCTTGTGTTAATGTTAGAAAGTTTCTTTTATTAAATATTAAGTTTAAAAACTGAAAACTTATACTGTTTTTTTTAATGTCACTAATCAAAGTCTTATATCAGGTGTTCTAAATTACAGCATGAGGAGGCTGATAAAAAAGTCGATATATCTATGCTAATTGGCTTTCCTTTAGTATTAAACATGTCTTATATTATATAACAATGAATCTTTAAGTATGCATTAATATGCAACCAAATGTGCTATTTTGAGATCATTTGTTCTCCGTGAACAAAAGTAAACAGATTCCGTAATTTCACATTTTAAACTACCATAAAAAGCAAACTTTAAAAATAATATTCGTTAGATATAAAAACATTTACTAAACTTAAATTCAGTATATTGAAGATTAGTGTGTAGAATTCGTATAAGCATCTACTTAAATTAGTTTACGTTTGAAAAACTTTCTATTCAAAAGCATTTCGAAATAAAAAAAAGACTCCGCCAAAAGAAACAAACATATTTAAGTGCTCGTATTTCAACCGACGTTAAAATGGAAGCAGTATATAGAAGATTATTGTTTAGAAAGTTTTTTTACGTGCTTCTACTTTGAACGTACTCTTACTTTGAAAAAACTTTCTATTCGGTAGCCTTTTGAGAATGTAAATTATTTCATATATTCTGTTTGTTTTTACTACATTACTTAAACATAATACTGGATATATATTTGACTACATATTTGATGTTTAGTTAATCGATTAAATGTTTTGCTGTAGTTAGCTAATTTTTTTCTGCTATTTTTCAATAGTAAATACACCTTATCTTATTGCAATCAGATAACCATATCCCAGCCTCATCAAATGAAACTAGATATTTCTATTTTTCACCTGCCAAATAATTTTTACAGCAAGCAATCTGCACAGAATCTGATGTTGAGAAACATGTTTTGACGTTAAGCGCTGAACTTCAGGGTTTTTTTTATTAACTTTAAATTGTATTTTTTTTTTCTCATCTCATTTGCTGTATCTATGAAGATGTTAAAAAATTTTGAGAACTTTTTTTCTTGGAGTGGGAAGGATTTTCTTTTGAATTATAGGATATGACTTTAGATATAATCAGAAGCATATTATACATATGTTGGGCCTGTATGTTTTTAATCTTTTTTTCCTAATTACATGAAAACTTTGACGTTTCTTTCCTTTTCAATAATTATATAATTTATTTTACATATAGATGTATTAAAGCTCTTTATTTCACTTTTTTTATAATACCAGAAAAAGAGCATTTATATATCTTCGCAAAGTGCAAAAATACAGCCTTAGATTCCGTTTTTTTGTTTTTCAGTGACACTTTAAACAAAGGTAATTATAACACTGCCAATAATTAAACACTAATCCAAACTGATGACACTCGCATTTTGTTTAGGTTAAAGTCATTACAAAAATCCCTTAAAACCTTTATATTAGAAACTAAAGTTTCATATGAAACTGAAATAAAATAGCATTTGACATTTTAAAACTAAAAACGGCTAATAAATTAAAATTTAATAAAAATTCATCTTTTATCGTGCTATGAAATAAATTATGTTTTTTATATTAAGCTCTGCATTTCACCTGTTTTATAATACTAGAAAAAAGCTTTTATTTCTCTTCGCAAAGCGTAAAGATACAGCCTTAGATTCATTTTTTGTTTTTCAGTGACACTATAAACAAAGATAATAATGACACAGTCAATAATTAAACACTATTCCAAATTAATGACACTCACATTTTTAAGTTGAAATCATTACAAAAATCATTTAAAACCTATATATTAGAAACTAAATTTTTATATGAAACTGAAGTAAAATATCATTTCACATTTTAAAACTAAAAACGGCTAATAAATTAAAATTTAATAAAAATTCAGCTTTTATCGTGCTACGAAATAAATTATGTTTTTGTATTAAGTTCTGTATTTCACCTTTTTTATAATACTAGGAAAAGAGCTTTTATTTCTCTTCGCAGAGTGCAAAAACACAGCCTTAGATTCCTTTTTTTGTGTTTCAGTGACGCTTTAAACAAAGACAATAATGACACAGTCAATAATTAAACACTATTCCATATTGATGACACTCACATTTTTTTTAAGCTGAAATCAATACAAAAATCCCTTAAAACCTTTATATTAGAAACTAAATTTTTATATGAAACTGAAGTAAAATAGCATTTGACATTTTAAAACTAAAAATGATTAAGAGCTTAAAATTTAATAAAAATTCAGCTTTTATCGTGCTATGAAATAAATTATGTTTTTTGTATTAAGCTCTGCATTTCACCTGTGTTATAATACTAGAAAAAGAGCTTTTATTTCTCTTCTCAAACCGTAAAGATACCGCCTGAGATTCATTTTTTGTTTTTCAGTGACACTATAAACAAAGATAATAATGACACAGTCAGTAATTAAACACTATTCTAAATTGATGACACTCACATTTTCTTTTAAGTCGAAATCGTTACAAAAATCCTTTAAAACCTTACCCCTCTCTCTCTCTTTCTCATTCTGAGTTGTGTATATACATACATATACAAGTTTGTACACATGTTTATTCCTGAATCCCCAATTTTTTCTTTAAGGCCGTTAGTAGACATAGTTCCTTAAGTGACTTAAAATGTTCAGTATTATAACAGCATCTTTTCCATTCATCATAAAATAAACAGTTCTGATCTGTTTACAATGACTTTTTTTAATAACACTCTAGCTTTGATAACAATGTTTTGCTTTGTCATTTCAATCAGTATATTTTATAAAAATAATATAAAAAAACATATTTTAAATGAAAAAAAAGTGAAAATCACTTCCTCACAAGATATTTTTTTTAAATATGTATATTAGAAACTAAATTTTTATATGAAACTGAAATAAAATAGTATTTGACATTTCAAAACTAAAAAAATATATATAAAAATGATTAAGAAATTAAAATTTAATAGAAATTCAGCTTTTGTCATGCTATGAAATAAAATGTTTTTCGTGTTAATGTTATTGAGGTACATGAGATTAAAAAAATATTCTATTTGATAAAAAAAAATAGCTTCTAATTTGCAAAATTCAAAAATAATTTTGAGGTTTACGCTTTATACATATTTCGATTTCTAAAAAAGGTTTTTATTCATATGTGAAAGATAAATATTTTGTTTAAAGTTAGAATTTATTGATGAACAAGTAAAAATTTTATACTAAACAGAACAGAATATTTGATGTTATGTTGAATCAACAGTAGGTTATTATAATGAAAATATTTCAGCTCTATAGGAATTATGTAATATAATTTTCATTTCTTTTATCTCTAACTTCGAAGGTTTGAGTGTGAAGAGAAACCGTCCGATAAATTAAAATTTTGGTTTTTATTCCTTTATATTTTTATTCCCTTTGAAATGAAAATTTAATGCCAAAGAAGAGTAATGTAGAATTACGGCCCCAATTAAAAATATTATATAACAGGGCCGTATATGCAAATATTGAAGAAACTATTGAGAGAAAGTTGTAAAAAAAGATAATTAGTAAAAGATTGGACTTCTTGTCTCCAAATTTACATTTTTTTTTCAATGAAATTTGCCATTGTGTCTCTTTGATTACTTTATTCAAATAAACTAAATTTTACTTTCCGAAACAAGAAATTAATCTAGATTCATTTTTCTGGAGTTACATTATCGACATGATTAATTATTACCTCTTTCAAAATAGTATATTATTGAATAGTGAACAGTTAAGAGTTGCGATAAGAAATAAATTTCAATAGAATATTGTACTTTTATGAAAATTATCAGTATAATGCAATTCTATTTTCCTTCTTTTTTTTTAAGTCATTCTTGTGTTTTTTAAACCTATAGTTTTTTTTGAAAAATCCCAGTTTTTATATATACTAGCATAATGTAATGTAGAAAGAAAAGCCTGAGTTACATCAGGCATATCAATGCCACAGTCTTTGGGCTGAATTGTCTCAGTTGTACTTTTATTTAATATGTTATTTATATCGATTTATTTAACATATTTCTGATACATTAAAAGAAACAAAAAAAAGTATTTATAAAATAAATAAATGCATAGCTATGTATATTTTCTATGAGTGGTTAACAGCGTATCCTATTTCATCATTTTTTCTTTATTTCATACTCTTTACAACTTTAATAGACGACTCTTAAAGTTTTATGCTTTTTTAAACTTGAGACGCTAACAAGCACTGACGCTGACATACTGAGCTGATATCATGTTACTTTACATTTTACTTTATTACTGCTACTATCTAACCTTTTTACATTTTTTGCATGCATGGGCATATTAGAAAAAAAATCTATTGATATAAATTAGGTATTTATATATATTTAATAATAATGGAAGACATTACAATAATAATACATTCAATCGTAGATATATTCGAGTTGCATGCAAACATATGAGTTGAAATATTATTAAATATAACATTTTCTGTGGAGTTCCAGATATTAGTCTTATTAAATACAAATTATTTATTATAAAAATTTGGGTTACTGCTTATTACAAATTTGTAGAGTTTTTTGGGTTGGTTATTAAGATTTCCTATTGTACATCACTGTACTATATAATTCATTGGAATAAGATTTTTCTTTATACTCCTTTTGTTGGTGATATGTTCAAAAAGCCTATCAAATTTAATCTAAAATAAGTTTAGGTTTAAAATTATTTCTTCTTAGTAAAATATGTATTTTCATACGTTTTATCACTGAACTTAGATATTACTTAAACAATTTTCTTTTATATTTGGCTTAAATAATAGATTAGGTGCATATGTGATAATTTTAAATTTAATCATCAATTATTTTTTGTTGCAATGAAAATTTTATCACCGGTATTAAGGACAAATTCTACCTTGAGGGTGTAGTGGATAATGATAGTTTCATTCCTGTACTTCAATTAATTACTGTGACGAAAAAATTGGGAAGAACTCAAAAATAATTTTGACGTAGCTAAGAAAACTTTGAATTATTTTTCTAAATGAATTCAACGTGATTTTAAACTCCATCCACAGTATTTCGAGACCTTAGAGGGGTATGGAGATAAACAAATTATTGAGCGTGTACCAGATAACTCTCAGTGAAAAACAAACCATTCTTTTACCTGTCTCATAGGCTACTTTACAATTCTGGAAATTTAAAAATTTTACTGATCCCATTATGGAGACCCCTGCTATGGCTTGACGATTCTTAACCCTTAATTTGACAAAATGTTTTTTCAATTTTTTTAGATTTTGATTTCTGCTATTTTCCTATATCTGTATAGACATTAGGATCTCTGTAAAATAAACAAACAAAAAAAAAATACATCATTTTCCATTTTTGAGAAGCTCTGGATATAAAACTGAACTAACGCTACAGAAGTTTAATAATACTGAAAGTACATACAAGTTACATAAACAGCAGTACCTTCGATGCAACCAAGCTTGGTTCTACTGGCACACTGACTCTTATATAGGCAGACAACATATACGTACATTAGATATATGTATATTTAAAAAGATAATGTGTTGCCACAAATAAAAATACGATAACTATAAAACTTTACTCATAACAAATATCAATACAGATCTATGAATTCATGTTACAATAGTATGTGAAAATACATTACAATATTTATAATATATTCAAGACACTATTTACAAAAACTAAACATTACGTCAACGGCCTTAATCAGAAATGATGCGTAATCATCACGTCATCATATGACGGGCTATATGCTAGTACCTATATATTCCTTTTCTTTTAAAAAACCTTATCATTTTTTGCCAGTTCTTGTTTTAAGGGGTTAAAATATTTGAGACTCCTTAAAAGATACCATAAGACCTGGTAACGGGCGACGCCAAGTCACTTGGCGCTAGTTCCGCACTACTGCAGAAAGAAGGGGTGGGAGGAAAGCTTATTGAGTAGGCATAAAAAAAAAGACTTTATTTATTCAAATGCAAGTCACTGGAAGATTGCACACTTTGATACAAACCTTTCACAGCTTAATCCTTTTTTCGCCACTTCTGTAACGTTGCAAGAGAATCGATTATGCTATGAAGCCAGCCTTTGCTATGATACAGATGAGCAATTTACAAAACAAAGAACAAATAGAAAATGATGTATTTTCTCACGCACTTTTTGATTTGGAACCAGTAAAATATAGAATAAAATAGACATATTTTTGTATATTCTTGCTCCCTGAGGCTTACGTGACTATGTGTGTGTATGGGCATACATATATATACACAGGTATGGGGCTTGTAGGCGTGCAGATCGTGCATGTATACTTTTGGCTCCATTTCTAGAGCGGCTGAGGGTATAATTAACATTAAAATATCCCAATTGTAGATTTTTTTTTAGAAAGACCGGATTTTACTAAAAGTATTTAGCTAGAAAATCTACTTCAATTCTAAATTCACCTATATTAGGTTTAATGAATATTCTTTCACCTATTTTGTTCTTTAAAGAGATTTATTTAAAATACATTAAATCATTTCAAAAGAAATTATTTAAAAAAATTTTCAGAAATACCAACTAAAAAAATAGTATTTAATTACTGTTAAATAGTATAATAACAATTAAAATTGTTTAAAATATCCCTATATATACTCACACACACACACATATATATATAGATATGTGTGTGTGTCTATATATATATATATATATATATATATATATATATATATATATATATATATATTACTGTCTGTCTGAGACAACCCAATAATAAAATGCGCACTATGACTGAAGATTCACTACATCCAGTTCTGTTAAAGTAAGGGAATTAAAAAAATTCAAAGGTGATTCCGTATAAAAAAATTGTTCAGATAGAGCGTAATTTACTTATAAATTATTGATTACGCAAATAAAAAAATTATCACATTGTTACGAATTAATTTAATTTTTTTGGGGGTGGGGTGGGGGGGAGGACCTACGAAAAATATCGCTATTTTCATTTAAGTACATTTCGATTACTTGTGGTAACTGTATGACTCAATTTGTATAAGAAAGTTTTACTTTCAAATTTCTATTCTAAATTATTCCTTAATATATCTAGAACATTCCACCCAAATTTGTTGGCGTTCTGATAACTATTTAACGATTTACGGTTAATTTTTGCAATCAGTTTTTTTCAATTTCCTTCTCAGTGTTTCTTTAAATGTCGTCTATTTCAACGTATACAGTTACATACATTTGATTAAATTTAGCTTTGAAAAATTGGATAAAACTGTGGAAGGAACATTTCAGTTCATTATAAGTAAACTTACATGCCCTCAAGAGCTCACTATATATGTTTAAAGTAATAGTTAAATAGTTCTGCTCGGGCTAACAGAATGTTCACTATAACCCAGAATTCATCATATTCCGAATTCATTATATTGAGGTTTAACTGAACATATATATTAAATTAGCAGCTTCCCGAGCAT
>CM063502.1:75449008-75624008 GCA_032207245.1 Pardosa pseudoannulata | reverse complement strand
GTGTATGCTACAAGAAATAGACTTTCGTGGTTTTTTTGGTGATTCCACATATATTTGTAATGCTCTATGTGATTTCAAGTACACTTTTATTTAAAATCTCTCAGGAAAATATATACAATTTATGCATTAATACATACCAATTATAAAATAATTAGTTTTTGACTTTCACTGAAGTCTAATTTTTGTATTTCTGTTTGCACAACATGCTATATAAATTTCAAAGCTTGTGATCTTCAAATATTTGAGTCATGGTGTTTTATAGAAACTTGGAAATCCTAATGATTTTAAATAGAAAATGTTTTTTCATACATTTGACAAATTATATTTATTAGATTTAAATGTGTCAAATTTATAAAATATACTTGTTTTTCTTCATAAAATAATATTATTTCTTTTTATCAGATTTTTGTAACACTGCAAAACTTAAACTATAAATGGTATGAAGCTTAATTTAATGTGCATTTTAATACTATTGTATTTCTACGCATCAAAATGAATATCCAACTTGCAGAAACTCTGCTTTCAAGCCATATATTACATCTTTCAATTAAAATTCAAATTTTCAATAAAAAAAAATCCTAGAGCTAACGCAAACCCAAGCGTACATATATGTTCTGTTAATGCATGTACACCATATAAATTTGTTCATAGCTCACGTTTAAGGCTAATGATCACATATGTTATGATAAACAACCATTGATTTTTAATAGGTTTCTGTTATATTACTCATTTAATATTTTGATGTATTCAGTATAGCAGCAAAGCATACATTTATTTATGCAAATATTTCATCGTATATATAATATATATATATATACACATATGTATATATATGTATATATATGTATATATATGTATATATATGTATATATATGTATATATATGTAATATATGTGTTTGTATATATATATGCATATATATATGTATATCTGTGTATGTAATATATCAAAGTTATTTCACTTTAATATTTCCTTAAAAACCTCCTCTCTCCCATTCTAATTCCTTAAAATCTCTTTTCCCAGCCTCAAAATGTCTTAATCAAAGGAGTATCCTCTACTTAAAGTTCTTCTAATACATTTCCCAAATCTTTCTGTCCCATAGATGTAAATTTTCTGTCCATTTAACACGTTTTCCAGCTGTCGCCGGTAAAGGGCTCAGCTTTTCTCCTGACCTATCAGTTAAATTATCTAAGTTTCTTGTCCCTTGGGGAAAATTATATCTTTCTTCACTCTTGGGTACACCCCTGTTCGAACAAAGTGTTTTTCTTGTCATTCTCTTGTCTGTCGTTGACTGGTAAAGATCTCTTTTAGCAGGTAATGAGTAAAGATTAAGCTTCGTTAAGAACTGTGCCTGTTCTTTTTACCGAAATGGCTCGACTGCAATTTACTTAAATAATCTAGTTGCTGAGGCTTCTCCTTGCCCAGTAGTTCGGGCATGTAAAAATAATAAGGGCTATAATTTCAAATGTGTTATATAATTCATGGATTACATGTATATGTATGTATATGTGTATATATATATGTATCTATATATATGTATATATATGTATATGTATATATATGTATATATATATTTATATATGTATATATATATATGTATATATATGTATATATACATATACAGAAAGTATTTGTATTTTATTATTTTCATATAAAGTTCATAAATTGAAATCTATAAGACTTTGAGGGAAATCGAAAATTATATATCCTATAAGTCAAATTTCCCTCATTTAGTTCAATTACAATATTTCTCAATTAGTTGGCTCACTTAAGTTATCAGAATAAAATGAAAAATTAAAAAATTAATATTTCAAGTGTTTGGAAACATTGCGTTTCTAATTATTTTCTATCCCAAAATGTAAATGGATTTCATTATGTTTTATAAAAGAGATTAAAGGGTAGTGGAATGAAAATGATTCGCGTAAATGCTTCCTCAAAGAGCGAGATCAAACAATTTCTTGCCTTGGGCGGAAAAAACCAAGCTATTAATGATCTCGAATGATTAATACATAATGAACTTCACAGCATAATTAAAAAATAGATAATTATATACTTATTCAAGTTCACAGACAGAAAAATCTAGGTATATTACCTTCAGTAATTCCAGCACCTTGTGAAAGTATACCATTTTTTTCGAAGATTAAAAGGAACTTAATTCTTTATTAAAGCGTTGTGAAAATTACATTGATTTTCCACACTAAACATACATTAAGAGAAGTGTCGTGAAAACAATTCATTGAATATCCGATACTAATAATGATTTCCCACATGCTATGAAATTACAGTATTTTACCATGGTAAAAAGGAAGTAAAAGCTATATGTAGCGTATGTGTTTTAAAGGAGAATTTTTTTCTACTCTGAAATTCAAATTTACAGCTAGAAAAACCACGTACATTAATCTCCATGACCTTGGGAAACATATAATTTTTCTTTTTGTAACAAAGGGGACTTAATTATTCAGTGAAGCCTTGTGAAAATTACTTTGTTATGTAGAAATGTTAGGTAGAAAAATGTACAGA
Organism: Pardosa pseudoannulata; assembly: GCA_032207245.1. Lineage (NCBI taxonomy): Eukaryota > Metazoa > Arthropoda > Arachnida > Araneae > Lycosidae > Pardosa > Pardosa pseudoannulata. The sequence continues at coordinate 75,621,489 of CM063502.1, read as the reverse complement.
AAACTAACATTGATTAATCCATAGAAGTAATATTTACAGATATATTCTGAGAAATATTATTTCACCATATTAAAAGGAGGGAAAGCTACATGTAGCACGTGTTTAAATTTAGAATTAATTTTTTCCAGAATATATTTTACCATAATTTTTTTATTCCACAGAAGAACAATATTAGGATTTCAGTTAAGAACAAACAATGTCTTCAGTAAAGTGCTGTCCATAGAAGTAATATTTACAGATATATTCTGAGAAATATTATTTCACCATATTAAAAGGAGGGAAAGCTACATGTAGCACGTGTTTAAATTTAGAATTAATTTTTTCCAGAATATATTTTACCATAATTTTTTTATTCCACAGAAGAACAATATTAGGATTTCAGTTAAGAACAAACAATGTCTTCAGTAAAGTGCTGTCAATATTACATTGAATTACCCATATTAAATAAATGTAAAGAAAAATGCCATAAATTTACGAATCCAAATTATTAATATTTACATACATATGCTCAGAAATAACATTAATTTATTACATTAAAAGTACGGGAAAACTACATGTAACACATGTATATAATTTTTTTTTTCTAAATTTCCAGTTATGTCAAATTTAACATTTGTATTAGAAATTAGGCAAAAGGGAAAAATATTTTCATATATTTTGTAAATTTGTCTTGATATTAAATATTAGTGAAGAAAAGTCTATTAAACTTGTTAAGTATAAGTAATATATGCTAAGTTATGAAAATTATTCATTGAATGTCCCACACTAATAATAATTTCAGACACATGCTGTGAAGTTAAAGTATTTTACCATAGTAAAATGAAGTAAAAGCTACATGTAGTATGTGTTTTAAAGGAGAATTTTTTTTCTTATCTGAAATTCAAATTCACTGCTAGAAAAACCACGCATATTAATCTCCGTGATTCCAGTACCTTAGAAAATATATAATTTTTCTTTTTGTAACAAAGGGAACTTAATTATTTAGTGAAGCCTTGTGAAAATTACTTTAATTTATCCACATAAAAAATATAAAGAGAAGTGTTAGGTTGAAAAGTGTAAAGAAAACTAACATTGACTAACCCACAGAAGTAGTATTTACAGATATATAATGAGAAATAACATTTCCCCATATTAAAAGAAGTGGAAAACCACATGTAGAACTTGTTTAAATTTGAAACTAATTTTTTTTCAAAATATATATTACCATAATTTTTTTATTTCATAGAAAAATCATATTATGATTTCAGTTTAATAATTCTGTTATGATTTCTCTTTATTCAATTACGATTTCAGTTTAATAATAATCAATTTAACAATTTAAGAAAAAACAATAACTACTGTAAAGTGATGTCAGATTTACATTGATTTACCCATATTAAATATATTTAAAGAGAAGTGTCATAAATTATGCATTCACAAATCCATATTATTAATATTTACATACACATACTGAGAAATAACTTTAATTTATTACATTAAAAGTACAGGAAAACTACATGTAACACATGTATATAATTTTTTTTTCTAAATTTCCAGTTATGTCAAATTTGACATTTGTATTAGAAATTAGGCAAAAGGGAAAAATATTTTCATATATTTTGTAAATTTGTCTTGATATTAAATATTAGTGAAGAAACGTCTATTAAACTTGTTAAGTATAAGTAATATATGCTAAGTTATGAAAATTATTCATTGAATACCCCATGCTAATAATTTCAGACACATGCTGTGAAATTACAATATTTTACCAGAGTAAAAAGGAAGTAAAATCTACATGTAGTGTATGTGTTTTAAAGGAGGATTTTTTCTTCTCTGAAATGCAAATTCACTGCTAGAAAAACCACGCATATTGATCTGCGTGATTCCAGTACCTTGGGGAAATACATAATTTTTCTTTTTGTAACAAAGGAAACTTAATTATTTAGTGAAGCCTTGTGAAAATTATCCATATTATTCATATTAAAATATAAAGAGATAAATTTATCCATATTAAAATACAAAGAGAAGTGTTATGTAGAAAAGTGTAAAGAAAACTAACAATGACTAGCCCATAGAAGTTATATTTATAGATATATACTGAGAAATATTATTTCACCAAATTAAAAGAAGGGAAACACTACATGTAGAACGTGTTTAAATTTAAAATTAATTTATTCCAAAATATATATTACCATAATTTTTTTTATTCCTTAGAAAAATAATATGATTTCAGTTTAATAATTCTGTTATGATTTCAATTTCATAATAATCAGTTTAACAATTTAAGAAAACACAATAGCTACAGTAAAGTGTTGTCAGAATTACATTGATTTACCCATATTAAATATATGTAAAGAGAAGTGCCATAAATTATGCACTCACAAATCCATATTAATAATATTTGCATACATATGCTGAGAAATAAAACTAATTTATTATATTAAAAGTACGGGAAAACTACATGCAACACATGTATTTAAAATATTTTTTTTTTCTAAATTTCCAGCTATGTAAAATTTGATATTTGTAATAGAAAATAGGCAAAAGGGAAAAATATTTTCATATATTTTGTAAATTTGTCTTGATATTAAATATTAGTGAAGAAACGTCTATTAAACTTGTTAAGTAAAAGTAATACATGCTAAGTTTGTTAAGTATCAAACGCATCGTTATTTATGGGTGCGTTTTGATGTGAATCGTTATTTTTTATTGGATTAGCTCTAGTGTAGCAAATGGTTAGACTTTAGCGGTATATATCAACCAACCATTCTTTGTTGAACAGAATAGACATTTCTAAAACAATTTAAGTGAAATAAGAGTTAATATTGATATAGGTAGTAACACATTATTTAAGTACCGATTAAAAACCGTTAGTTAATAAGGTAGAAATACATAAGAATATTCACCCGAAATTACACCTTATTTCAAGCAACTAAGAAAGAGCTATAACTGTGTCCTTAATTTAAAATAAAGTTAGATTTTAATGGAAATTTTTTATCGTGTAGGAATGCAGTTTTCCCAAGTAATTTATGAGACTATCTTGAATAAAACTAGACCTTTCTTTAAATGAATATGGATATAAATGGAAAGAATACCATTAAACCATATATCTTCAAAATACAGTTAAACCTGTCTATCTCGAATTTTGTGGAAATAGAGAACAAAATCGATATATAGAGGTTTTCGAGATACGTAGATTTTACATTTTGTCCGATTTTTCAAACCAGAATCGGGATTTTTTCAAACCATAACTACTTATTGAATAAACTAAATAACGTAATACAATGATCAGAATGCAGAATGCATTTACATACAAGGAGAAATTGAGGTACTAAATTACTGCTAATACAGCTTGGTATCGAATATTTTTCATTTGATCAACAGTTCTTATTTTGGTAATGACGGAAAACAATCTTGACTCCAGCTCCTGCGATTCCAGAAATTTTCTTAGAGCATTAATAACCTTCTTAGAATATTTTTATATGACTTTTGGAATATCTGTACCCTCTTTTGTTGGCCAGAATCAACCCGCACTTCTTTGATCTGATTTTCGTCAGTAATTCCAGAAATATCAAGAAAATTGTCCCCATTTATAAAATCTTTGAAAGAAATGTCTACTTCAAGAATTTTCTTTACCGCAATCTAATTTTCGTCCTGCAATTCAGTGTTAATGTCGTCAATTTCTTACTACTCTTCCGCCACTTGTGTACTCTGCCCAAATCAAGCTTAAAGAAAATAATTCTTGACCTACTTCACATTTTATGAATGACGGAGTTTGGATTTTGAGGTGTAGAGTTTCTGCATAAAAATATTCGAAATAAAAAAGGATTAAAAAAAAAACCCCAAAATAAATTAATTTAAAGTACAGGGAAATGAACAGAACTCAAGATTTACAGGTTTTCAGATAGACAAGTTTAACTGTATTTATTTTTTTATGTTTAATTAACCACAAAATCTCAAAAGGTGTAATACAAGAAATATTACATTTTAATCCTGTATACATTATAATTTACTGACCATAAATAAGAAAATTTAGATAGTACTGTTTTGATTTGGTCTGTGGCTTTGCAGCGTTACAGTTAACATTTTGCTATTCTTGGGTTACCTATATCGGGACCTACTGCTTAAAGCCGATTCCGAACGGCTACGAACATCCATGCTTTAATGGGAACCCACGAACTCTGGTACCGAAGATCAATGCCCTGACCATTCAGCCATCGTTCGAATAAACATGTGAGAAAATGGAATCGGAAAAATATGTGCTCGGAGAAATATCTGAGACATCGCATTGCTCAAAAAACAACGCTATTGTTGATACCCGTTAGATATAAAACTTCTATCCTCAAAAAAGACAGATTATTCCTGGGGCCATAAAAAGGTATTCAGGTAATTCCAAATATCTTAATTATTTCTGTAAAGAGTTCATTGTTTAAAATAGGTATAGCCAAACCAACGATCGCGAGTTACTACTAGACTACAAAGGAAGTTTTCGGTAGATAGCGGTGTCACGTTCAGGTTGACTAACCTGAAATTGCCTGTCTGAGCTCAGATAACCGAAAAAAAAATCTATCTTTAAAATCACTTTCTTCAAGCTCTGAAAATATTTGTCCTTTTTCGTCCCAAAAATAAACAATTTTTGTCCAGGTTTGTCAGAAATTGAAGGCAATATATAACTCTGAATATCTGTGTGAGTGTACACATTTTCTAATATGAAATTTGTAAAAAAAAATAATAGATTGTTTTATGAACATTTGAATGACTGTATTCGAAAAGTATAGAAACAGATTGACTGGACAGCTGCATTCTAATAGTTACCACAATTTCTTTCCCAGCTTAAAAAAAACCTACTGATGATCAAAAGGTCGTTAAGTTAATACAACGAAAATATTACATTTTAATACATGTATTACACTTCATAATTTACACACAAAAAAAAACACAAATAATATATAAATATATATATATTTTATATATATGTGGAAAATTCTGGGGTTACTTACAATAAATATTTGCTCATTTTACCATTCCCTTTTTTAAAGCTTAAAAAAACCTACGAGTCAGAGAAGGAATAATAATACATGGCCCAGACAATAAAATTTAAAAAATGGATATAAAAATTTTTCTGAGATATTTTCCCACAGATGTTGACATTTATATCTTGTACATAAAACTTATTCTAGTATTCAGTTTGTATGATATAAATTTAAATTATCTTAATATTTTGTAAAATGGTATTTTTTTTATGGTATATGCAAACAAAGTCAGTATTACATATATATATATATATAAATATATATATATATATATATATATATATATATATATATATAAAAAAAATATATATACAGTCTTAAATATTTTTCTAAATCATGAAAATATTTCCTTTTTTTAGAAATGCTTTTTGTAATCAAAAAATGTAACAATATTTAAACCACTGGCATAAAATATATCTGCGGTAGGTACAAATTTTGTAATAAAAAAAAAATAAAAAAAAATAGAAAGATTGTTTCAAAAAAATATTTAAAAGATCATCGATTTTTACTAAATCTAATTTTAATTTATATGCTTTTCAGTTTAAAAAAAACTCGTTCAAAACTTTCCTTTTGTAAAAACATTTTTTACATTTTTTTTTTATCTCAAAATACATTTTCATAATTTTAAGAACTCATTCAATACAATATCGTTTTATACAAAAATAAATATATATATATATATATTATTACAGGAAAATAAAATATATAGAATAATAAATCAATTTAAATCTTCTGCAAAATAAATAAAAAAATCCAAAGTTTTTTTCAACCAATATACCTTATAAATGCTTTTGTTATATCATTTATATGTATAATAAATATTCAACCACTTCATAGCATAATCAAATAGTAATGCTGTTTTAAAATTTAGGATACAATTTAAATATCATATAAAATCATAGATCATTATGAACCCTAGAATACATTTCATTTTGAGTAGATGAGAACATTTAATTTGTAATAAATACTTCACACTTCAGTTGTAATCTACAAATGAAGTGAATGTCGTTTTAAAATTTAATATTTTAATCTGTAATATCATTTATAAAATCATGATGATCAATTATGAATAATACATTTCATTTATAATAAATAATACATTTCATGTAATAAATTCTTCAAATTCATACATAATAAAATACAAAATATTTAATATACTGTTTTAATATTTAATAAAAATTTAATCTTATATCATTTATAAAATCAATTGATTTTATTTATTAAATTTATTTGTAGTAATATAATGAATACATTTCATTTGTAATAAATACTTCAACACTTCAGTCTGCATAATAAAATACAAATATTGTAATAGTCTGTTTTAAATTTAGGATAAAATTTAATCTGTAATATCATTTATAAAATCAATTGAATCAATTATGAACCCTTATGAATAATTTCATTTGTAGTAATGATGTATGAATACATTTCATTTGTAATAAATACTTCAACACTTCAGTTTAATCAAATACAAATTTGTGAATGTTTTTTAAAATTTAGGATAAAATTTAATCTGTAATATCATTTATAAAATCAATTGATGTCAATTATAACCCTAGTCGTTTTATACAAAAATAAAAAATAAATAATCCTCAGTTACAGGAAAATAAAATTGTACTTGAAGAATGAATAAATCAATTTTAAGCAAGTCTTCTGCAAATGAGTAATTAAAAAATCCCAAAGTTTCCTTTTCTTTAACCAGGGGATATAAATCCTTATAAATGCTTTTGTTATTAGTCATTTCGTATGTCTAATAAATACTTCAACACTTCAGTAGTATAATCAAACACAAATATTGTGAATGTCTGTTTTAAAATTTAGGATAAAATTTAATCTGTAATATCATTTATAAAATCAATTGATGATCAATTATGAACCCTTATGAATACATTTCATTTCTAGTTCTGTTTTTAATTACATATTTAAGAAAAAACAATTCTCTAGCATGAATTTCAAATATTGTTAATTATTTTGTTAATGTCTGTTTTAAAACTTAAGAAAAAATTTAATCTGTAATATCATTTATAAAATCATTTGTTGATCAATTATGAACCCTTATAAATACATTTCATTTGTAGTTCTATTTCTAATTACATATTTAAGAAAAAACAATTCTCTAGCATAAATTTAAATATTGTTAATTATTTTGTACAATCAACTATTATCATTTGTATTCAACACAAATAAAAGTTGACACTATTATTTGTGATGAATACAAAAATAATAGTTGATATAATAAACTAGTGATTTGAGGAAAATTATATGTCTTGAAAGTATTTCGTGCCTATTAAAAATATCTAACTAAAATATAGCATGCAAATAAAGATTGAAATCATTCATGAATATTAAGTTCAAAAGCAATATCGGCATCATCCTGAAACCAAGTTGTCATAAAAAGATCTGCATAACAGATGTTTTATGTTGATTTTTTTTTATGTAACAGTGTATTTAGAGGGAAATTAATTCCATTCAAGAGTAATACGAGGGTAGAGATTTTTTATTTTAATAGGTTACTCTTTTTTTTTTTCTGGATGTTATCTCCCGGTGTTTAAAAGACACATGCAGAGAGACTGAATCTGAATAGCAATTAACTTGGTATCACGTCACTATCTGAAACAGGAGACATAACAGATTTTGGAAAGTTAGGGAATATTTTAGATAGATTGAAACTATATGGAAATAATACAGTAGTTTGAAGGCAAAATTTAAAGTTTCATGGAATAAAATTATGGAATTTTTACAGCTTGAGTGTAAATGTATTAAGAAGCATCTCAATTTTATATTGCAACACTTTTTTTAATTGAGTTAGAAAAGTATTTTTGACTGAAAAAAAGCCTTTGATATGTGTATTTTACAGAACTTGTATGACGCAGTATGTCTCCCGAGGATTTTGTGCCAAAAAACATAAAATAAATAAATAAATAAATGACTGAAAAAAAAAACTATTTGCTCAAGTGGAATTTCCTGTGGATTATGATTTGATGTATTTTAACGTTCATTTTATATTCTACATCTCCTACATACATAATAATAACCTGGATTCTTGGTGAGTTAGGGTTAGGAAAATTCAAAACAAGTAAAGTTTATCTTCTCTTAAACTATCGATCCGATTCTAAAATAAATCCATATAAATATACTTCATATCGCAGCGAAAAATACTAATAAAACGTTCGAAATCCACCCTTTCCCCTTTTTCGAGAGTTTAATGCTATGTTTTCAAGCCCTATTTTTCCCGGTTAAGAGCAGGCGATTAAATTAATCAGTTTATCACATTATAAGTAGATGAAGATAAAAATGAAGATTTTCTAGCTTTATGACGTCATTCCTATAACCATCTCATTTAATCATTTCTTATTTTAAATTATTCAAATATCGTCTGCATTATTTTCGTACGCTTTATCACTGAACTTAGATATGACGTAAATAATTTTCTTTTATATTTGGCTTAAATAATAGATTAGGTACATATGTGATAATTTTCAATTTAATCATCGATTATTTTTTGTTGCAAAATAATTCTCAGCCAAAAAAAAAAAAAAAAAACAAACCATTTTTTTACCTGCCTTATAGGGTACTTTGCCGAACGGTGGCCGATTGGTTAGGGTGCTGGCCTTCGGAACCGGAGTTCGTGGGTTCAAATCCCACTATGGCATGAATGTTCGTAGCCGTTCGGAATCGGCTTTAAGCAGTAGGTCCCGGTCTCATTAGCCCTCGTGTTGCAAAAAGTAGACCGTAGCACTCCAAACCAAAGCCAAAACCATAGGGTACTTTACAATTCTGGAAAATTAAAAAGTTTACTGATTCCGTCATATGACTGACTATATGCTAGTTTACAAGGATAGATCAAGACAACTGTTCTTTTTGTTATAATCTCATCTCATGTTATCTTCAAATTCTTTGCATTTATGGAAGGAATTAAAAATTTGCTGGCACGAAATTTCAATCCTTTCTTTTGTTTCCCCTTAATCTAAATGATTGATATGCAGACCAAACATAATTATTAAACATTCTCTTGACTTTATAAATGTTGCATAAACAGTGAGTATGTTAAAGAAATTATGCTTAAGAATTTATGAACATTCATTTCTTGATTTTTTTTAATCTAAAAGAAAAACCTTATTCACATTATATTATATTGAGGGATATTTTCTTTACAAAGTTTATTAAAGTCTTTGAAAAATAAGATATACACAGATTGTTTGATATACATGTTTCCTGCATATTTAAAATCATTGATTTTATTATTTCATGATGCGTTTTTCATTTATTTCTTACATCGCCTAGTTTAACCCTCATCTATAAGACCTCCTCTCCTATATCTACAGCATACTACCACACCTTTTCTCTAGTTACTAGAATTTTCTAGGTTCTAGTCAGAGTCGTGTGTTTTCGGATACAGAAAAAAAAGTTATTTACGTGTCCATTCTTTTGTAGATTTTTAAAACTTATTGAGACTCCAGAGCCACAAAGTAGGTTAATTTTAACTTCGTGGATAATTTGAGGTTTTTTTCAAGGGCAAAATAATTATCTTGTGTTTTTTGCCATGAGGTTTTCAGCTGTCTCGTGTATTTCGTTTACCTGATTGTTACTAAAAAAAATTCTCCCTACATTTTTTTCTGATGTAATATTTTGAAAAAAATATAATAATCATGTTGTATTCATGTTAGATATTATTATACAGCTGATATTAATTTATCTGTATTTCCTCGCTAAGAAAATAAACTAGCCGTAAATTTGTAAGAATTTGTATGAAAATCTAGTTTTTTGAAAGATTATAGTCATTGAGACGAGGTTTGCAAAATAACTACAAGGTTTTTAAAATATTAATTTCAAAAGCTTTTTGAACACACATTATTAAAGTGCCTTAAAAATGTTTTGAGGATTTTCTGATATTTTGATCAGTTTAATAAAATGTGGCAACAGGTTTGGCACTAAGTAGTAGGTAATGTTGGTGACTGCCTACAACGACAAAATATAAAAGCAGAAAAACCGCTTAGGAGTTATCCATAAATTTTTATGAGTATTTGTTTTAATTGAATTATATTTCTATATGTGATTACCATGATTCTTTTGAAATTTGATTTTGCACATTTTTAATTTGAAGGTTTTTTAGCCTATGAGCCAGCAATTTTGAGGTTTACTTAATTTGACTAAAATACTAGGGCAGTTTACTGGCTCTGGTGGGAATCATATCATATTACAGAAAAGAATACTTTCTCTAAAAAAAGAAAAAAGGAAGACAATACTGTATATGTTTCCTTTGAATCTCGTGCCCAAAAGAATATAAAAGGGAGGTTCTCTGAATTTTACTATTTAAACTCAATTGTTAATATTAATTCTCAATCCACTAAGTGTCCTTATTTGAGGACAGTAAATGAAACGGTGTGTACTATTTTTGTTTTCTTTTAAAGATTTTTTTTTTAATTTTTAGGGATGGCAAATGGCACACCTTTAAACAGTTCCACCCCTTTTCAAGTGTTTGCTGTTATTTATCATTTCCTGATTTGGATTGGCATTTAATGATTTTTCAAACCTCGCTCATAATTTTTTTTCTTTGAGCAAGTAAAATCAGCAAAAGCAACATATACAACGTATAAACCTTCCATAATGCGTCCTTTTATAGTACTGTTTAAATATATGGTAGCAAATTACTTATCTCAAAATTTTCCTTCTTCTTATTAACATCTTGTGGTGTTTAAAATTTTAGCCCATCCACCAGTCTTGATGTTAATTGATGTTTCTTAAATCACCGGAATACTTGCTATACTTTCATATTTTTATACTCTCAGGAGTTTCATAATAGCTTATATGAGATATATCGTGTGTTTTGTTTTTAAGGTTATACGTTAAGTCTTAATAAGATAGTTATAAAGGTGCTATCTTCAAGATTACTCTCGAAAAACACAAATATAGAGTAGTAATCTGTTCATTTCAATTGAAGGTAAAGAAACGTTAGCAAATGTAATTACATTCGTAAAAAAATTAAGAGAAAAACATCGCTCTGCATTTTAATGTTTAAATTGAATATTATATATGTGTGTAAGAAATAATAAGTGCAGAAAATGGGTACAATTAAATTATTAAATTGAAATTGGAGATATTCGTAGTCCTCTACAAATCCACCATCTGCACATCTTATTAATCGGCGTACATTCTATAACATTCTAAGAGGAATACTAGAAGGCATTTAGATTCCCAGCAATGTCGGGTACCTTATAAAATGAATAGAATATAAATTACTATTGAAAAAACTTTAAAATATTTTAATCGGGATATTAATACTTCAGTGAAATTATATTGTAATATAATAACACCTTACGAGATTTGTAATTGAATTACAAACTTTGAATAGTAAATTTTGAATGCATAATTTACCTGTAGCCACTAATAAAGTGCAATATCTGACATATAGTTAGTTTCATGTGTAACCACTGCTCTAACAGAAGTAGGTTAAACGGTAATCCATTGAGTAGTAATATAAGCATATGTTAGACTTTCATCAGCCTAAGAGTTATTTTGTCTATTCTTACTTTCTGAAAGAAATAATGTCTTTTAAAGAGAAATTTCTTTGTTATTTTTACGGGAATATAAAAGGATTTGAGAAAGCACCAATACACCTAACTACAGATTTGTGTATGTTAAAAAGTACATTTTTGTATATAATTTGTAAATTGGAGATTTTGGGAGAAAAAAAAGGAAAGAACGTTAGTATACAATTTTAGTTAGGTTAAAGTTAGTTATTTCACAAAATCGTGGGGAAGTGATTACATTAATGATTTAATAATGTAGATTAAATTAGCACAATCAATCAAAATTTTAAGCTGTTGAGTATAAATTTTCTTCTTTTCAATTAATGAAGATTAATTACAATTTTATTTTTTAATACATTAACTGACATACTAAATACAAATGAAACTTCATAACAAGACAGCAAAGAAATAAGTCGTAGATCTAAAACAATTTAAAGATGATTAAAAAATTGGGCGGAACTGAGAACTTTTTTACCTTAATTCCTCCTGAAGTATGATGTCTGTTCTAAAAAGCATGAAAACCGAATTCGGTTGAACTGCAGGAGACACATTGAGCCTCAAGCAACCAACTGGAACCTCTCGTAACGCCTTTCCAAATTTTTTGAACGCGAACGTAGAGAAAAAAAAAATCCCTCTCAAACAAGGACTATGTGCTAACAGATGATGCTAGCTGTTCATCCATCATGATTATCATTCCAGTCTCTGTTCGCTTTTACACTTCGACATCAAAGAAAATTTAGTTAACGCTTGAAAGTTATAAAGAGAAAAAAAAAATAGATTTAGACTTAAAAGATTCCAGAAATTAGAAATGGGAATAAGCTGTTACTTTTCGCTGAAAGACATTTTATGTGCGATAGTAAGATATGTCTCAAACTAATATTTAATGTAGAACACAGGTAACGTAAAAATGATTTTGGCTATTCTTTCTCTGTTAATTTATATAATCACTATGTGCATTAGATCTTTCATGGCATGCACATTTCTATGAAACACTTCAGTACTGTTCGAAATTTCCTGAGAACTTAAAACTTGATCATGTATAATTCCCTACAAGAGATGCTGAAATAAACTTAAAACACGGTCTAATATTATGTCAAATTATTACACTAGTTGGATTTATAAAACGTGATAATTGTTCAGAGTGCAGCCTTATAAATGATTATGAAAGGTTAATGCATATTAGACATCTTCCACCTTTTTTAAAACAAAATAGAGCATTTTCTCATAATCTATCATGTTTATTTTTTATGATATTTCTTTAGTTACACTAATAAACAAAATTAAGAAAATTTGTGCTAAGAAAATGAGGACTTGGTTTACAGAAACAAAAATTGAAAAGCTCAGTTTAGAAAAAACAGTTCATATTTATAAATGAGGACTTTTTACTAAATTGAGCCAATTCAAAAATTATAGTTTAAATTATTTATAACAGTATGTGTGATAAAAATAAAGGCCTATTTACTAAATTGAACCAATTCAAAAATTATAGTTTAAACTATTTATAACAGTATGTGTGATTAAAAATAAAGGACTTTTTACTGAATTGAGCCAAAAAAAATTATAGTTTAAATTACTTATAAAAATATGTGTGATTAAAAATAATGTTGATCGTATAAAATGTGTCCGATATATCATGCTCCGATAATGCAGTACAATTCAAAGATCGAACAAAAAACACTCTATAGAATTATATAGACATGTATAATATTTTTAACAATTATTTGTCACAATTTATACCAATTTTGGTTTTGTTCATCCATCGTTTCTTTTTGTCTAAGAAAATCTCAAATTTGTGTCCGATATTTTGCATTTAGCGTTCGGTAAAGATACACTGTCCCCTTAAATTGCTGCTTCAATTTTCTCCAGCAGAGTTTGATCTCGTGTGAGATAAATGATTATGTAAAGAAGCTTTTTTCAGTTATTCCACAGCACCATTCGCTTGAATGGTGCCGCATAATAACTAGTTATTATCTCCAAATTGTTACTACCTAGCTAATCTATTCAGAGACAAGATAATCAATACATCTAATCTACCAGCAGGAAGGTTTCGTCTCTTGTCACAAATTGGAGATGTCTCTTTTATATTTCCCTATAGTATCAATTAACTTCCATCATCATTTCAGTAACTCGGGACATTTAATGAACACAATGTGTTACAAACAGGGCCGGAGGCAAGAGGGGCCGCTTTCCCTCCGAAATATAAACAGACAATAAAATTCGCGCTATTTGCAAAGTTACAGCATAATTTATTTTTATGTTTTTATTTAATGGATATATTCTGTAATATTCATTGCATATCTACTCGAGATTTTAAAAGTTCCTGCTATTAAACTAAAGTCATTTAACGAGAATGATCAATATTTTTAAACAAATACTTAGATCTTATATTATTTCTAATAGCTTCAAATTCAGACTAACGTATTTTAAAATTAGCATGTTTGTTGAATTATTCATCACAAAGTGTTTAGTCATTCTCCATATTTGAGTTAATTTAGAATTCATTATACATTTTGTTCTTTATATTTTCAACTCGAGACTTAGTATTATAAAAAAAAAAAATTAAATACTCGTTGAAAAGTGAATGAATATATTTTATTTATACCTTTATTTCTAATAAGAGTTCCTTTTGGGTTTAAAAGTAAGTTAAACATCGTTGATCATCTTCTGTTCTTTCTTAACTGCAAGTTCTACCTAAAAAAAACTCTCATTAAGTACTCTTGAAACTTATCATTATTCCTTTTGGTGTACTATGTTAACCTATTCATAATCAGGAATTTGCATAACTACGGCTAATTCCAGGAAACTTTTATTTAGACAAACACGAAAAACAATGCTAGAATTTAGAAACCTCAAAATAACAGGTTAAAGATAAGAAAGACTACCCTTCCAATTTTGCAAGATATATTAAAAAAATTACATTTTGTATAATATCGTATTAATCTCTCGGTTTTATGGGCTGCAAGATGTACAGTTTTACCTGGTCTAAAATATTGAGTAAAAAATAAGAGGTCCAACTAACTTTTGATGCTTTACTTTAAGTAATAATTAACCAATAACAGAAAAATTACATACATTGTCGATCATTACGGATTAGTGCATTTTTACATTTTAATAATTTTTTAAGGTTCGATAAGACACAAATTTACTTTTTTTCCTTCTATTTTATGTGAATTTTTAAAAGGTTGATTTAAATATACTTCACTAATGTAATATTTTATTGCATCAAAATAAGACAATTCATTTTAAAAATATTTTTATTGATATAGATTTTAAATAAATGTAGATTTTTTAGTCTATTACTTTGCCAAAAATCTTAGTGAGATATTCAAATTTCTTGATACTGCCATTTTATAAAACATAACTACACAAATATTTATTTTTTTACTTACACAATAACAATAAAGGGTGTTTTTAAGTCTTCAATCAAAAATCTTAGAGTACATCCAGCATTGAATAAATTTGAAATATAAGCAATATATATTTCCATATTTTAATATGGTTAACGGGGGGAAATAACTATGCTAACGAAACCATTGCCGTGATAAAGTTTCAGAGCAAAAATAAAATGTATAAAAAAGGAGCCGCGCTACAAAAAGTATTTTAAACTTCTCACCGTGCAATTAGTCCGGAAAGTGAAATTCGACATGGCACGGACACGATGGGGATGCCGATCAGAATCCCTCCCCACTTAATTGAGCACTTTCTGCAGCTTTTCCTCCATCCAATACCACTTGTTCCGGCCCCCGAACTCATTCATTCGTCACTTTTTATTGAGCTGAAAACCGCCGCAAATAGTCTCAAACCTAAACCACGGGTAATAGAAACCTCGGTCCCCCAAACCCGTTAACGCTGCATCCCCTGACACTTTCTTCACGCTCCTTCACCGAGCAATTAGAGAAATATTCTCCACGCATCATTTGGCGGCGCCGAGACGCGTCAAGCTACGTGATTGAAATCCTCTTTTGACCGCTTCAAGAACGGCGAGCCAATGGGCCAGTTTTGCTTTCGAGGACAGAAATTTCAACGAAGCTGCATAGTGAGGGGGAAAGCAAGCACATTTAGACACTCTGTACGTTTAACAGTTATTTCTTCATGAAACAACTACTGATTAATTTGTAAAAATAGTTTAGGGCTTAGCTTAATAGTATGTAACAGTGACAAGAACCTTCCAATAAAATTATCTCTACTTAAATTGCGTGAAGCAGCACTGTGAGGGGGAAAGCAAGCAGATTTTGATACTCAGTACCTTTAATAGTTGATTACAGTAGTTTATTCAACTACTGATTAATTTGTAAAAATAGTTTAGGGCTTAGCTTAATAGTATGTAACAGTGACAAGAACCTTCCAATAAAATTATCTCTACTTAAATTGCGTGAAGCAGCACTGTGAGGGGGAAAGCAAGCAGATTTTGATACTCAGTACCTTTAATAGTTGATTACAGTAGTTTATTAATTTGTAAAAATATTTTAGTGCTTAGCGTAATCGTAGGTAACAGTGACAAGAACCTCCCAATAAAATTATCTGTACTTAAATTGCGTGAAGCTCCATTGTGAGGGGGGAAAGTAAGCAGATTTAGACTATCAGTACGTTTAACAGTTGATTACTTCATGAAACAACTACTGATTAATTCGTAAAAGTAGTTTAGTGCTTAGATTAATAGTTATTAACAGTGATAAGAAACTTTCAATAAAATTATCTGTACTTAAATTGAACTATATGATGGTAAATTAAATTAACTAATTTTAAAGATTTTCGACTTTTGTCAGTTTTGTTTTCGAAGTTAAAAATTCCAACGCAGCCGCACCAAAATGGGGAAACCATGAAGATTTAGACTTTAGAATTACTGATTGATTGGGAGAAATGGTTTAAAATCGAGTGTAACAATAGCAAGAACCTTTCATTAAAAATTTGCATTTAAATTGAGCTTAGCTTGTGTACGATGCCAAATTACATTATCTAATTTTAAAGATTGTTGGGCTAGGTTTGATTTCGAAGCCAAAAATTTTAACCGAGCTGTGTTGAAATAGGGAAAGCCTACGATTTAGATATTTGGTGCGTGTAACAGTTGATTATTTCATAGAATAACTACCAATTAATTAGTAAAAAAAGTTTTCTGCTTAACGTAAAGCGTGTAGAACAGTGACAAGAAACTTGACGTCATTGAAATTATCTTTTAACTGTATCAAGACCTGCGAATCAGTGGGCCAGTTTGGCTTTCGAAGCCAAAAATTTCAAAGAAGCAGTGCAGCAGTGACAAGACTCTTTCCTTAAAATTATCTATATTTAAACTGAGCTTAAGTTTAATGCTTAATTACATTATCTAGTTTTAGAGATATCAGCTTTGTTAGTTTTGCTTTTGGAGGAGGGAATTTCAAAGAAGCTGTGAAATAGGGAAAGCATACAGATTTAGGTATTTGGTATGTTTAATAGCTGATTTTTTCGTGAAATAGTTACGAATTAACTAATAATAGTGTAGCTCTTACCATAAAACATGTGTAACAATGACAAGAACCATTCATTATAATGATCTGTACTAAATTTGAGCTTTCAGAATTTTCAAATTATGTTTTTGGAACTTTTCACAAAAGTTGTGGTAACAATTAGCTAAAAAATTATGGTCTTTCTACTTTGATTGAAACTACGCATGTGCATTGAACATTATTTTAATAAGCTTGCTCATATTTAAGTCAATATTTATTACTTTTAATTGTGATTTTTGGGGTATTGTGTACAATGTAGTTGTCATACTTCCTAAAAACAGCATTCTTTTTTTTATTGAGAACTATAAAAATCGTAAGCGTAACGCTTAATGAAATTTGGGTTTGTTTGTAAAAAATCATTAATTTCTCTTAGAATATACGTGCTATGATTATTAAAGTGGACACAGATAAATACAAGAAACCTAATCATGTGCTAAATTTTGAATGCTTTTCAGACTTTTGCTATCCGAAACATATTTGTTTTTCTTCACTTGCTTGACGGTCAACTATAGGGTTTAAAGAAATCAATTTTGCAGAAATATGACATCTACCATGCTCTTTACACACCTAAGTCTTTAGGATAATTCCTTATATATATTTTTTAGATATTTAACAAAACATCTAAAATTGCATGTGACCGGCCATCATTGATCATATAGTGCGTCTATATTTAAACAAACACACACACACACACACACACACACACACACACACACACACACACATATATATATATATATATATATATATATATATATATATATATATATATATATGTGTGTGTGTGTGTGTGTGTGTGTGTGTGTGTGTGTAATATATCAAAATTATTTAACTTTAATATTTCCTTAAAAACCTCCTGTCTCCCATTCTAATTCCCTAAAATCTTTTTCCCAGCCTCTTAATCAAAGGAGTGTCCTCGACTTAAAATTCTTTCGATCGATTTTCCAAAGTTTTCTATCCTACAGATGTAAATTTTCTGTCTATTCAATACGTTTTCCAGCTGCCGCCGGCAAATGGCTCTGCGTTTTTCCTGATCTTGCACTTAAACTCACTGAGTAAGTGGAAAGATTCTTTCTGTCTTCTCTCTTGGGTACACTTCTGTTCGAGCACAGTGATTTTTGTGTCTCTCCTTTGTCTGTCGTTGACTAGTAAAGATGTCCGTTTTAGCAGCTCTAAAATAAGGTTTTAATTAGACTTGTGCCGTTCTCTTCAATGTCTGCCGACTGCATTTTTATTACTGCTAGCTGTTTAGCTTTCTCCTTGTCCAGCAGTTTTATAATTTAGCGATTACACACACACACACACACACACACACACACACACACACACACACACACATATATATATATATATATATATATATACATATATATATACATATATATATACATATATATAAATACTTTTATAAAATAATTTTTTTTGTTATTTAATTCAGCAATTGCAATGTCTAACAATACGCATTAGTAGTGTACATAAATAATAGTTTCACCAGCTTTATTTAACTATTCAGTGAAAAAAGTTTGAGGCTACCTTATGTAAAAGTATATCCTCTAAATAAAATTACATATGGATATAATTATCTTGTGCGATATCAACATCGACTGCGGCTGACTCTATGAGCAATTCATAATTGAAACAATTGTGTAACTCTCATACAAACTGAAAAAAATACCCCCACAAGAACAATAACTGTCGATACCATTAAGAAAACCAGTCGAAGAGCTATTAATTTGGTTTGAACTGATTGCAATCCTTTTATACGAAACTGTACCTCTGTTAAGAGCTTCGCAAACAGAAAAAAAAAATGCCTAGGCAAAAGGGGAAAATTTCACCGAAGGTTAGAATCTAGACAGATGAGTATGAACAGTCACAATGGAGACAAAATAATTGCTAAGAAGGAGAAAGGTAAAAGCGGTAATTTTGATCGGACCTGCTTCCAAGTAAGCTGAAGCAACGTCTTTTCATTACGTCCTACCGTTATTCAGCATCAAAACAACATCAGTAAGAATAAAAAATAAATTAGCTACTGTTGTTAGCCACTTCTGTAGTACTTTGGATCTGGCATTAAAATAAAAACTATTGCGCTCTGGGAAGAATTTTCAAACAAACCTAAATATTCTAGTTTATACTTATTTTATCATGCTCATTATTTACAGTTGCGTCTTATAATTTACTAAATGAGGCTTCTGTTTGAAATTTGCTCTTGATTTCAGCTTTAGGGGTTGAATTTTTTTTCTTTATGTCAGTTTCTTACTAGTAAACACACTTTCAATACCTAAAAAGTTATTTACCGCCCCAATTATCCCTAAAACATATAGACCATGAAATGATCAAATGACCGGTTTCCCTCCCAATCTAATCTGGGGAACCGCATTTGCTATTTTCTTTAAAGCTAAAAGTTTTTCTTCTATTTTCTAATCAGTTCCAAATACTTCAGCTACATTGTCAAAACAACTCCATGAAACTAAATATTCGGACATTTAAAAATTGATTTAAAACTTTTACTACCTCATTGACCTGATAATTGCCAATATGTTTATTTTGTGGATATTACGCAGAAGAAAAATTGTATTTCAATATCAAATACTAGAGGCAAACACTGCAATTAATTTCTATATTTTCAAGTCGTAAACTTTAGGACAACCAACAAGTTTTCTGAGAAAAAAAAATTCTAAATGAAGCAAGATAAAATAGAGTTTATCGCTATATACCAGTCTTAGTAAATACATACAGGCGCTGTACTTGTTCTACTAAGGCACATCCAAAAGAGAACACGTGTGCAGAACTTGTAATGTCAAATTTATGTGTTTTTCCATACTTTCTAAAACCTAATAGAAAATGATATTTTGATTTCAGTCATCTATCAATACAAAAATCTCTACTATATAAGTTCATTTACAGTTTTTTTATTAACAAAATATATTTCAAATACACAAAACTGTAATTAGAAATAAAATTTCCATCTTTCAATAGCCCCAATAGGTAGTGGTAAGTATACTTACCCCCAAGAAAAATATGGTATTTAAAATCAAATTAACTTTATTTAAAAAGCCCAGGGAAATTTTTTTTTTTACAATCAATCTCAATTTCATTAGCCCTCGTGTTGCAAAAAGTAGACCATAGCACTGCAAACCAAACTAAACCAAACCAAACCAAACCTACCAATCTCAATTTAAATTTTTTTTTTAATATCATACTCTCTGTATACAATCCAAGTAAGGTTGGATGAAATATTTACCAATAGTAAAATATACTAAGTTACGTATATTCTCTCTCTTTCTTTCTTTCTTTCTCTCTCTCTGCATATATATATATATATATATATATATATATATATATATATATATATATATATATATATGCAGAGAGAGAGAGAGAGAGAAAGAGAGGGATAGATAGATAGATAGATATAGATAGTGTGTGTGTGTAATTTTCTATGCTTTAAATGAGGATTTCTTCAATTTCTAAAGGTGAGAGGGCCACATTGGAAACTATACATGCTTTCGGGCCTCACTTTCATAATTGACCATTTTTCATGAAACTGGGCAAGTAGGACAGATATACCAGCATGCAATAATATCGTCGTTTAGTTAAAAAAAAAAAAAGATTTAATCATTTTAGTTACTTAAATTTGAAACACATGTGTTATAAAATACATTTCTGGGGGCTCGTTGCTATTTATACGCTTTAAATGCAAGAATAAACATGAGAAAGTGAGAAATCAAAATTGAAAATAGCTTTTCTTAAAGTTTAAGCAAACTAATTAAAACTCTTATGCCACTTATGTCCCAATTGCATAAAAGAGTGAAATTAAAAATAAACATAAAGCTATTATTCCGCAAACAGTTGAATTTTTAAGACGATTTCTCAAAAGTGTTTGTTTATTGGAATTAGTATGAAGAAATGGCAAGAGGAAAAAATATAAAGACAAAATTAATAATATAATCAAAGTACTACTTATTAAAAGGTAATTAAGGGGTGCTATCATGAAATGGTCCATTGCATCAACTCATGAATTTATGTCCATAATCAACTCTGTCTCTCAAATTTCTACCTCAGAAGATGAAGTAAGAACCGCAAGTCGAGTTCTGTACTGATTTTTTCATCGCCATTCAGCCATTTCATTGCAGAAAAGGCTATGGAAATGGAACTTTGAAAAATACTCTTCTTCATTTTAAGAAAAAGTCTTAGAGCCGCCAATTTGAAACCCCTGTTTTAACCCAAATCAGGCAATTGTTCCGAAGGAGGTACGTAAATTATAGGGCAGGTTTCTGTTACGTGATTGGGAATAAAGTCCAAAATCTTGAATCACCATCCTTTCTTTTTACTCTTAACAATGCCCATTTCATTAAACCTATATCATTACAAACGAAAAGAGTGATTTCAATATCAGAAATCGTTATCTTCCTTGTTTTGCTTGTTAGGGACTTCGGAGATAAATTGCTATTTCTAATAAAATATTGGGTAGTTTTTTTTTTTTTTTTTTTTTACTTAACAAGGTATTTTACTTTCTCATCAGGAGCCGTTATAGCAATTTATATATTTTTTATACATACACTATCTCGTTATCAGATACTCTTAACCTACGTTATAGTTCGGAAATATTTGAGTTTTTCCTTTATTTTAAAGGTTGAAAATTATATACTCTGGTTTCACGTGCAATTTCCAAATGTTTATATTTTAAACATTGCCCCTCTTAACTACCTTTAAATTTCCATATACAGTTTATTTTCAAGTATTGGCTTAAATTCTATTTGTAGTTTTGATTTTTCCGACTGCTATGATCTGGGGATTATGAAAGTCTCTATATAAATTTCTCGCTCTCTAACTGTTATAAAAAATCTTCTCCAATTTTAATACTCAATGGAAAGAAGATATGCTATTTTATAAAGTTGTGATTAAAAATTCCAATATATTTTATAGAAACACATTATAGAAAGAGCCCTTTGAATCTGTTTTGCGGGAGATAAATGTGGAAGTAAACATGCTTTTTGATATATAGTTATTAGTGAATAAAAATGCAATCAAAATTTTTCCAGAGTATGGAAAAAAATGCACTAAAGAAAAGAAATAAGGTTACTGAAGGGATGATTGCGTATAATTTGGAATATATTTATTGGATTTTGTCGGTACAAAGAGAAAAAATACGACGAAAGAATTAATAAAATTGTAACAAAAAATTTCAATTCATTTTATAGAACTCATTATTATTATTATAGATTTCGATCATTGAAAATGCAAGAAACACCTGTGAAAAACATATAAACTAGTAAGATATAGTAATTAGTGATTTTTTTGGCTTTTCATGGCAAAATGACAAAAATTAGAGCAATAAAAACTAATTTTCACCCGGTGCAATTACACCTAGTCTTGGACAGCAGAATTAAAAGCAAAATAGCTTCATTTGTTACACAATCTTTTTCATATATTGAAAATAATGTAATTATATATTTGCTTTGTATATACACCTGTAATTGTATATACACCTAGCCTTGGACAACAAAATTAAAAGCAAAATATCTTCAATAGTTACACAATCTTTTTCATATATTGAAAATAATGTAAGTATATATTTGCTCTTAAGAAAAGGTTTACATACATTGAAAGACGTCACATATTAGGAAATTACAAAAAAAAAAAAAAGATAACATCTTACGATTAAAGCTACATACTATCTTTTACAGACTATAAACGCTTTACCTATCGCAAAAAAAAGAAGTGACATTTAATTGTTAACGATAAATTTTTATGTAATAAAATAAGAGTTCCACCTAATGTGGATTATTTGTTAATTTACCCTTCGCAAAGTTCTGGAATGGGCTTTAAAATGGAAAAAGTATATTGAAAAGCTTTTGTACATGTGATTATAAATTTTTACTTGAATAGGGTAATGTGGCTGAACAAAATAAAGTAACAGCAATAAATAAAAAATATATATGAAAACGTACCTGTGTGTATAATCAATAAGGCTCTAAACAGTATAAAACTTTGGAAAATTACTTCCATAAATAAGATTTAAACCTAATTATACATATTTTTTTAAAGTCTATAGATAAAAGAACATAAATTATGTTTGGACACAAAATATGTTTGATGTACCATACATTTATTAATCTTTTAGATTTTTAACATTCGTTTTTTTTTATTGCTATTTTATTTCTAAGCACTGTTACCACTATAAGTAGTAGCATCGCATTTCCAGATAGAATTTTAATTTCTTTTTTTATTCAAGTCGTCTCAGAATTTGATCATTTCCTCAATCGAAGGAAGGTATGGATTGGCAACTCATACCTAGATACTAATAACACTATAAAGTTATTAATAGCTAAATGTTCATATTTAATCCTTTTATAAGTTATTCTCACCTAGATATTTATTTAGAAGAACTTTCCAATGACCAGCTATCAATGTCATGAATTATTAAACGAGAAAAAAACCCATACAGAAGTAAAAAAAAGGGTAAGATATTTACTACTAGGAAATCAGACGGATTTATTTATTCCAGTCTAATTAAAAATATATAATCTTTTCTGGTGAATTTTCCGATGTAAATTTTATAAAGATTTAGTAAAGTTTTAATACCTCTACAATGCTCTATAAACTCAGTTT
Organism: Pardosa pseudoannulata; assembly: GCA_032207245.1. Taxonomy (NCBI): domain Eukaryota; kingdom Metazoa; phylum Arthropoda; class Arachnida; order Araneae; family Lycosidae; genus Pardosa; species Pardosa pseudoannulata. The sequence goes on along the minus strand of CM063502.1, from coordinate 75,597,855 downwards.
TTATTTCCAGAATTTTCTTACGAAAGAAAATATATTCTATTATCAGTGTTAGTTCTTATAAGCATCTTTTCAAAATATGTATTTAAACAATATAAATCGATCTTAATATGAGTTCAGTCGCCCCTGTTTCTGATACATCGTTACTGGCAAGCATTCAGAATACTCCATACTTTTTACACTTTCATATTATTATGATCAATTTCTTCAGTGAATTCACATATATTTTTTTAAAGCAGGAAATGTGTATTAAATTAAACAAATAGAATTAATATATCAATTGCAAACAAATGTCTGGTAAAGATATAAGATCATTTCCCAGTATTTTACTAAGACATATGTAAAGCGGTTAAGCGGTTTTTCTTTTGTGTGTGTGCCAATGTGTAACCCCCCCCCCCCAAAAAAAAAAAATAAATAAATAAATAAAAAACCTGAGTTGAAAATTAAATTTGAAGAAACACACAAAATTTTAAAGACTTTATACTTGTTGTCTGTCTCACTTCATATCTTTAAATTCATCATAATATACTGTTATTAGGAAAGAATCATCCGATTACAAATTTTAATATTTTCCACAAATAACATTCCCCAAACAATAGTTTATAATTAATATGCCAATATAAAGTGAAATAATTAAATTTTGTTACACAAATGTTCAACATGACTTCCTTAAATCACCTGTATAATACCATTGCGATATGACATTTCTTGCCTAACATGTAGTAATGTTTCACTAATGACAGTTTCTAAAATGAATGTAATGACTGTTTATAATGACTATTAGAGAAATGTGATATAAACACAAGATTTTTGACATATCCCTAATAGATGCCGCATGGGGTTTAATCAGATGACCGATGTGTGTTACTGAGTAGGAATCTGCTGAAATACCTGGTTACCCTGGACCTCTCCTTTTACCCAGGCTTCTAGTTTCTGGAATAGGTTGTACCATATTCTTCATATAGCGTTTCCGTACCATTAGTGATACGCAAAAAATAATCATCAACGGTGGACATAAAATATATTATACAGTAAAGTTGTTAATTTGTGCAGTCGATGATCAAATATCCAGCAACCGATTTTTTAATGCACTTTTCAATTTAGCCGTTAGCTATCAGTAACTTGAGATTCCTCCACCACCGCTACATACTGCCAGATGACAGCACGGGAGCCAAAAATGTTTTTGAAACGCTGTTTTAATACTATGAGATGCTGAAGCTTTACTTGTTTGTATTTTCTCCTAAATGTATCTTAAACATTGATTACTGACTTATTTTTGAATGCCATCTACTGCTGAGACGCCATTCCACTTCTTTTCAAAATTTCGAGTGCTATCTAAAGTGCATAATCTTTTATTTTTATATTACACTTGACGTGTAAGATTATGTTACAAATCCTGGTTATTAAGAAGGATTGGATAAGCAAGAAATAACTTCTTTTAGATAAAACACTCTATTATTTAGATTACTTTTATTATCTGCTATTAAAACAATTTCTCTTCGGAAAATAAAGAGAAAAAAGAGATGCAAATAAATTATATAGCTAAAAGTCCACATTCATATGTTTTTCACCCCGTCCGCTTTTAAATTGTATTCGTTCATCAACCTCTTTGAGCACACATTACACTAATAACTACTTTCTGCATTAAATTATATTCCTTTTTTTCATTAAAAGTGATCTTTATTGAACGTTTTCAACCTTTTTTGTAAACTTTAGAAACTATTTGTTTAAAAGCATGCAATTAAAAATTCTTTTTAACATCATATACAATTTATATTATTCTTCAAAAGGATATTCACCTTCTCGGAGAATACTACTTATAAACATTTACTTAGTCTTAGATTCAAAGATTAACACTTTTTATGTTTAAAAAGTTTTAACGTATGTTTTTGTGAACTTACATTCTGGACGCTTTTTAAATAACATATATCCGGATATCAAATGTACAAAGAGAGATAAGTTAAGTTTGTTATATAAATTATCTCAAAAGAAAAGAACTTTAGAGGTGAATGGCAGTATAAAAGAAATGAAACCATCTTTTATGATTTTGACTGTAAAGGTAGTGTAATGGCGTTAAGTTTTCTATTTATTTTTCAAAGCAGTATAAAATTTTCTTAGTTCAAAAGAAATAACGTAAAGGACATGAACTCTGATTACTAACAGGATGATCAACAACCGACTCAAGGCTAAAGCACACTATTTACAATCTAGGGGAGGGGGACATCAAAAACAATTGTGCACTTCAGCTATCCTTATATCTATCTTTTTTTTTTTTTTCCGGGGAGAGAGGGAGGCAACTCTCTCCTTTTTTTATTAATTTTATGTCGAATTTTGTTAGTTTTTCCGAATATTTTTGCAGACCACGGTGAAGACTGCCTGTTATTTGGATTCCTTTCCCTGTGTCGCTGGGCCATGGCCGAATGGTAAGGCTGATTTTCGGTTCCATTGCGTACGGGTTCGAACCTCACTACCAGCATGGATCTCCATGGCAACTCTGAATTGACTTTTAAGCAATAGATGCTGGTCTTATTAGCCCTCGTGTAGCCTCGTGATCGTAGCACTCTAAACCAAACCAAACCAAACCAAACCTTTCTCTTTCTCATCCCTCTCCCTTGCTTTATAACTACCAATTTCTTCGTTTCTGATTAATAATTCTGAATAATTTATTTAAAGTTAATAATTAGTATTGCTAACACGGCAGAAAAAAGCGTGATACGAGTGAAATAAAGAGACAATAATACTTTCTAACGTGTAAGATTTTTACCTCATTATTTTTTCCTTCAATACCATCTTGATTCCTACTATATCATAAGATTACTTTATTCTGTAAAAATCATTTCATACATAGAGTGCATCTTGTTTTAGCCTTAATTTTCTTAAAATGTGCCTTATGCAAGAGTAATTATATGATATGTATGTAATATATGTATGTGTGTGTGAGAGAGGGAGGAAAGGAAGGAGAGAGAGAGAGAGGGTGGGAGAGAGGGGGAGATGGATAGAAAGCGAGGGAGAGAGGACGAGGAAGGGAGACAGAGAGAGCGAGGGAGAGAGAGCGAGCGAAGGAGGGAGAGAGCGAGATAGATAGATAGAGAGAGAGGGAGGGAGAGATACAGAGGGAGTGAGAGAGAGCGAGAGAGAGATGGAGAGAGCGAGAAAAAGAGAGTGAGAGAGAGAGAGATGGAGAGAGCAAGAAAAAGAGAGGGAGAGAGTGAGTGAGTGAGTGAGAGAGAGAGATGGAGAGAGCAAGAAAAAGAGAGGGAGAGAGTGAGTGAGTGAGAGAGAGAGAGATGGAGAGAGCAAGAAAAAGAGAGGGAGAGAGTGAGTGAGTGAGAGAGAGAGGGAGGGGGGAAGTAAGTAACAGGTAAAAATGTCTTCACCAATCACACTTGAAATTATAATTTTAACGCTTCCAAAATAACTGTATAGGTTGGTTTAGTTTGCTGAAACCTTTTACCCTCAGGCAACATCATTCTATATGTTTGTAACTGCTCAAAGAGCCATAAAGAGTAAGGAAAATTCCCAACCACCACCCGGCCAAACCCTGTCCTGGGGCAATCGAACCACGCTGCCCAGTATTTATTAAGTTTCGCAGAAGAGGATAGATTGGTAAAAGACTATTACAAACTATAGTGTACAGCACATGAATATGACAAGAGAGTTAAGAAAAATATCAAAATCAAATATAAACACAGCAAAAGGTATAGCCTAATTAAAAACTCAATATTACACGATTATGAAATGCTTCCCAAAAATTTACAATTGTACAATGTACACTAAAAGCAATAATAATAAACAGTTTATTAGAGAAAAACGGTTTATATTTTGACTTGGGGCACTACGGTCTACTATTTTGCTGCACTGGTTCTAATGAGACCAGGAATTACTGCTTAATCCTTTCGCAGTTTTTTCCAGAATTGATTAAAAAGTGTAAAATTATTTCTTGAAGTCTTTTATTAATTTTAAAGTTTAAAATAAGAAAATATTAAAATTAACATTCCTAATATTTTTAAGCATTTATGATAACTTAGTTTTACTTCATTGAAAATAATGTTTCCGCTGTAAGTTGCCTTTTGTCCTACATGACTGTCTAACGGGAAAGCTACATTTACAGTTAATATCAGAAAGTAGAATTACTTTATTTTGTTTCGATTATATTTACCATTACTTACTCTCTCTATTCTGTATTTGAGGACTAGTATCAAAGTTTTCTAGTAAACTTTCAATACTAATAGATTCATTTACAGATATTTTAGATTGTGATTCCGAGTCACAGATCAAATTACGAGAAATACATTCTAAATCAGCCGTTATTTCAAAGTAAAGACAGATATTATTGATATAATTGTTAAGTGATTAGTAAAACACAAACACAGTGCTGAGCACTGAAAGATAAAAATTCGTCTAATTATAGAAAACAAGTGAAAGAAAGCGTTCCAATCAGAATCAAGAAGAGGGAAAAAAAAGAAAGCTAACTATCATTTAGTAGACATTCAATACGACTAATTTTATATTAAAATTAGAAAATATACAGTTGTAACAGTACAAGCAAAGAACCACATTGCCCGTATGGCGTACGGGTAAATCAGTAGTGACACACACTATACTAAAATCGATTCCGAATGGCTACTAAAATCTATGCAGCCTGGACAAACGAATTAAAGAACTAGAGTACCAAAGAGCAGCTACCCATTAGGTCACCGTTTGGCTGTAAGTATGGGAAGAAGGTCCTACTCGTTATTAAGATGACTTGAATACTTCTTAAAACCTTTGATTAGTCAATCAAATTTATCCTCTTTTGCTTTATTAAAAGTAGAATTTAAAGTAACAGAAAGATAATGTTTTAATGATTTTTTAATAAAAAAAAAACCGTCGTAGATTTTTTATTAAAAATGTAGTACAAAAATTATTGAACATTGATATATTAATCTGACGATTGATATATTATTCTGATATAGTTTCTTTTTTGTTCGGGGGTAGTGGGGGGGGGTGTGTTTCATCTAGTTCAGTGGTGGACCAACTACGGCCCACGAGCCAGATGCTGTCCAATTAGATGTTCTATGTGATCCACTATCGATTTTGAATTAAAGTTCAGAAATTTTTAGCGTCAGTGTTTAAAACTGTCATTTAAGAGCAAGTTCAATTTTTGCATATGTGTTTGTTATTTTACTTGAAAATGAAAGTGTTTACATATACAAAATAAATGTGTGATAATTTTTATTGCAAATGGTTTAAAACTTTGTTTATGTGAAAGAAAGGAACACGTGGTAGTAAATATGCATAAAAATTGTGAAATTGTATTTTTTTATATTTAAATTTAAAAGGTAGAAGCGAAATTTGAAAGGTGAATTTGAATTTTCTGATTTCAAGTGTATATAAGGTCATACTTGTCAATTTCAATCAAAATTTGGAAATTAAGTTTCGTTAACCCCATTACCTTAATTTTCAAACTATTCTATTTCTGGTAGTTTTAATTGAGTTCCATAATAAATAATTTGGGTCCACAAAAATCTTTCATTCTTTTTTTCTGCTTTTCAACATATTTACCCATTAATAGGTAATCATTATAATAGAAATATGTGTATGTGTTAAATACTTCAAAGCAAATATCCCTGGCTATTTTTCTCAAGTTTTTGTATATACCTTGATTATTGGAAATCTCTCTGCCATAAAATATTTTGCAATATAAACAACAGAGAAAAATGTTATATACTAGGTTTTTCCAACTGGCTTACAGCGAAAGTTTTTTTATATAAAATGTTTCATAGCCCTATAGTGTTTTTTCTTCACTAAAAATCACCACTAATCACTAACAATTTCACTAACAATCCACTTGGAAATTCGCACCTTTCTCCACATTTTGAGATTAGAATTAACGGAGTTGGTCATGGACATCCACTTATTGATGTAGGTGACCTTTCACAAAACTCCCACTAAATTTTTTTAAAAGTTTTTGGTTACATTAATTTTAGTTTGTCCTTCGGCTATTTGTTTCTTTTTACCATTGATTCAGGTAAAATAAAACTTTTGAGTGGTGGCCTTCAAAATTCAATTGTTAAAATTGCTTTAAGTTTATTTTGAATATCAAAATTTTATGCTATTTTCAAATAATGTTATTAGAGCTTTAATTTTTTTTCTAAACTTTTTATTTAATCCATTTTTCCTATTTTGATTTCGTACTTTCTCATACTTACTCTTACATTTAACATGCAAAAATAGTCATGAGCTTCCAGTAACGTCACAGGGGTCTCCGACTATTTTAAGCAACTAAAATGATTAAAGATTTGTTTTGATTAAACTATGCATATTACATCATACGGTTCTACATTCAAAACTTCTCAAAAATAGGTTAATTATGCCCGCAATTATGCATAAGGTTTCCAATATCATCTAGGAGCCTTTACAAGTTGGAAACCCCTGTTATATACAATCATATCTCCGATAACGCGATTAATTCTTATCGCGTAATAGGAAAACCTTATTATATGAAACTCAGAATTAATTCAAATCAGAAAATATGTTTTATAGATGCAACGTTATGGAAAACATAGAAATAAGATAAATCAGATTAATTTATACCTCGTTATATGGAAACCGCTTTAAGAAAAATTCAAAAAATTAATAAAAATTAAATGAATTTTAACAGCGTTATAGAAGCTCTCAAACATATATAAATTGCATTAAACCCTACTTATTCAGACTTATACAAATACGGCATTCTCAAAGAATTAAGTTGGGATTGATATGTTAATAAATAAAATTTTGTGATGGAAACGGCAATAATTATGTATAATTTTACATATTTGAATTTAGGCTTATGGAAATAATACATTGTTTATGTTATAAAAATATAAAATTTTAAAATGCTTGTTTAGTTTTGGGAATTTATCTGACAGCTGGAATTTTGAATATCCCACAGATATGAACTACAAAAATTGAACACTTCGAATAAGTGCTTCTATATAAAAAAATATTACAAGCCATTTGAGTTGTTGGAATTCTCATGTACGAAAAACGTCTTGTGTGAAGACCTTTATAGGAGTGCTCTCACTTAATGGAAATTGCCTTAATACAGGAGAAGTTAGGACTGGGTACAGGAGGTACCCAGTCCTACCATCTTACCAATCTTAACCAATACACCTGGTTACAGAAAGTAGTATGCTATTAGTTTTCACTGCGTACTGCCTTTGTACACTCGTACTGTTGTCTTCATATGATGACAAATTATCGTGCTTTTCGTTTTTGAGAATTTTCTTGCACGAAAAACGCGTTATGTGGAGACTGCTTTATAGGAGAGCTCCCATAATTTGCACTCCATGTTATATGGAAATTAAAAAAAAAAAAAAATAAAAGTACCATGTTATAGGATATTTGATTACGTTTACATTAATGTTCTAATGTATTGAGTTCTAATGTATTGATACAATGTCTTTATGGGACCAGTAGAGGACGCAATTTCCATATGTGCAACAACAACCCCCCCCCCCCGCTTTTTTTGTTAACTGTCAATGTTGAATTCCGGTGGCACTCAGCGCGCAGAAGTTCGGAAGCGAATCTGAAACCACAGCTATTAAAGCCAAATAAATTTGCCGTGTCGAATTTTTACAACGTAAAGGAGAACACTAACACGACAAGTGACAAAGTGTCTTTATCTCATCATGTGGTAGTAGCGCCTGTCCTGATTCCCCCAAATGCATTGTCTCGCTCCTTTTAGTAGATATAATTACCTTTGCGTGAGTAACAACTGAAATAACATGTCAAAGTAAGTTGAGTCATTACGATGGATACGCTTTAACATAACAGGTTTCGGAATAACACAGGCTTCTTTGAAACAAACATAAATTTAATGTTAAGAAGCTTGCCACATATAGGCCAGAGAGAATTTTAATTAGCTTTTCCTTAAAACTATTAGACCAAGAATGAATTCTTACTATGTGTAATGTTGTCGATATTTGTTCCTACCTGTGTCGAACGTCTTTTTAGTTTATACAGTAATCACAATAACATTAAGTAAAGGAAGGAGTAGGAAGATCGTATTATTAACGTAAATTACATTTCCCGCTCCTTCGTTCAATCGCAAAATCGTGCGGCGGAGATCAAATGAAATATATGGTTGACATTTACGACTTCAGACTTAATTTTATAAGGCTCGTAACGGAACTACAGAACGAGTTAATCACTAAGTGGAGAGAGAGAGAGCATCCCATATATTCTAACTCAATTTTTTTTTCTTAATAGATCTATTCTTTAACGTGTAAGTTGCTCGTAGGTCACTTGTGTTTGACATTTGCGTCCATGTCTATGCATTTTCTTCTTCTATCTTTGTCTTTGCAAGTATAATAGAATTCGCTGGAAAATCCAGCGATATAAATTCTCCAATTATATATAAATGCATTTCTTCACCTAAATGAACCTTATTATTTCTTTTTTATACACGCAATGGTCTGTTATTCTTTTTATAATGGTTTCGATTGATACATTTGTAATAATCAATATTTTTGTTACTTATATAGTTGACTGTATCTTTATTAATATTCCTCTGGATATTACAGCCATATTCTGTAGTATCTCAGATTTTACTAGTAACTTAACTTTAAGTATTTTTATCAAGTTAATACTATAATTCAAGGACAAATTTGCACTATGGATATAAACATCTTCCTGTTGTTATATTCTTTTTCTCGCAGAATTTTTGTTTCGTTATTCTTTTAAAAGAGGAAAGAGTTTTTAATTCTTTTTTTTCTATTTCTCTTAATATTTAATATTATTTTAGATTAAAAATGTTATAATGAAAGTGTTTATTGTATTTATTTTTGTATGAGTATAATGTAAAGAAACTTACTGTATTTAATATAGATAAAAAATTAATTTTTTTACTATGGTTTACAGATATTAATATAAATATAATTTTTACAGTTAAACTACATTTGTTTATTAAACATCCAGAAAATCAGCACATTAGTCTTTTTATGTTTTCTCAGGTAGAAACGACTGCTATTTACATATACGAAGTACAAAGGGTCATTTGATCTTTAAACAATTTTGATAGGTAAGTTTTATGTATAAATTCCGCATTTTTAGCGGTGATTTACTTCTATATGATTGTCATGGTTCTTGACAAAAGCTCGAGCTTTAATTTTCCTTGAGAGTAAAGTTTATCTTAGTACTGGCATGTCAATTTTATCCCAATCTTCTTGGACCGTGTTCTAAAGCCCGTTCAGTGTTCTTGTATGCCATTTTTCTAAGGCTCGTTTTAATAAACCGAAAGCTTAAAAGTCCATCGAAGAAGCGTCAGGGGATTTTACAGGTATTTCGTTAAGTGGGATACACTTTATTCTGATTTCTAACTCTTTCTTTGCTAAATAAGTGGCAGTGATTCAGAACTAATTGCTTTGTCCATATGAAGCGCAACTTTTCCAATGTCTTTTCAATATAAGAGTGGGATTTCGTGGTCAAAAGTTGGTTCTAAAATATTCTGCTTTTAGTAGGGTGAATTAATTTTGGCTTTACTTGAGACTCTTTTGATTTTTAATTGCCGTTGTAACAAAATACTGCAACTACCTTGAATCGCTTTGGAAATCTTTCTGTACACTGTCGAAGCTATTTCGTACGGTTATTCCCGTTATTGAGCAACATAGAGTTGATCTTTTTAGTTTACAGTCACTTAAATATATCCTTGCTTTATCGAGTGTTACCACAAATTTCCATTTTTCAGCAGCTAGGTGTTTTACATATAATTATCCACAATTTTCATTCAACAATATGCTTTATTAAAACTCACGAACTTTAGGCTTAAACTTTTAACTTCAAATTATTATGAATTATTTTACTTATAGTACCAGAAGATATTCTCAGTTTCGGTGCAATGCATCTTTGTGTTCACGGATTCTTTTAGGAACAGATTTCGTTTTCTTCAGATTTACCTGCGATCAACGTAAATCTCCGTTGTAAGATGCGATTTTGAAGTCAAGTTTTCATTTTTACTTGCTGATAAACGTTTTTTCCCTTTAAAATTATATATATATATATATATATATATATATATATATATATATATATATATATATATATATATATATTGAAATACAGTTACCATGATTTTTACACCACTTTATAATTTGTTCATACAAATAAACAAAAGCAGTCACTTAACCTTCAAGCTATCTATCAGTTTTAGGAGCCATTTTCAAAATAAATGTTTTATTTTACATTCCAAATAAAATCTAACAGTAGCAGATGATTATTCTGAAGTTGACAAATTTTTATCTCAAAATGCAAACTCGATAATAATTGCAAAAATGTTTCCATAAATCGTGGACGCTCACTTCACTTCCGAAGAATTCCGAAATTTTGAATAGAAAAGAGTCTATTTTTTAATCTGAAATTAGTGGTATTCAATTATCAATAATAAAGTATTATCTCGACTGTAATTATAGAAACAGAGTATTATCAGGCCTATATGTTTTAAGATATTCCAATAGGGGAAGTAACTGTACTTAAATTTGTGTCTTTTCTACTGGAAACCTTATAGTCCAAATATACTATTTCCTTACTTTAAAGCATTCAAATATAGATCTAACCATGAATAAAATTACTAAGATTACCATTTTTGAAGAATATTTTAAATGTTTGGGAAAATTCTAGACTAATATAAAAGTAACTTTTTAAATATCAAGACTCTTTTAGTTTCTATGTTTAAAAAAAAATAAGTTAAAATTGAAGTGAAATATAATTCAAATGTAAAAATGATTTAAATTACAAAGATATCAAACCTCAGCTCAGATATCAGATCAAAGATATCAGATCTAAGCTCAGAATTTTGATCGGATGATCAAAATTCTGAGCTTAGATCTTGGTGACAAAGAACTTGTTTTAAAAAACTTTTCTTCAAGGCAAAATTATAGTATAGATGAGAATTTGTCATTGAAAATGATCTTATGTCGATGGAATCCAGGAGTGAAAAAATAAAAAATGTAAACATATCGAAGTATTGGGAATTCATAGTAATGTCAAACACTAATAAGAAATATCAGTATAATGATCTACAATAATATTATATTGCATTATTTGATCTAGTAATATATTACTATAAAACATCATCTAAAATATGCACAGTTCATTTGTTGCCTTGAAAAAAGCAGATAAACTCTATTAGTTTTTTAGTGTAGAAAATATTCTAATTTGAATTTATAATTAAGTATTACATTTGCAAAATTTAGAAAAAATATATCTTTGTCATTTCTCATCTATTTATATAAATGCATTCATGCAATATTTTACTGGGTACTCTTTTATTTTTTTATTTTATTGAAAGCAAATTTTTTATGAGCACTTAGAAGGAAAATCGTATTTTAGCATGAGAGTGAAACAAGTTTGAGGCCGATTCCCAAATTTCCTCAGTAATTATCTGTCGCGATCAATTATCTTCAGGCATGCCAGTTGATTTTACGCTTGACAAAAGAAATTGGGGGATCGCATATGTTGTGGCCCCTCTTTAACGCTTTGCTGTCAGTTCCTCCGAAAAGGTCAAAGGGAGAGGGAGCGTGACCTCTCTATTATGGCCCTCTTTATCCTGGAGAAAAATGGAGGCAGGGAGTGCCTCAGATACGTTGCCCAAGAATGAGGGTGGGTTAGAAAAAAGACGGCAGGACAGTTTTAACGACGCGACATTCATTTTGAGGTTTTTCACGGCCTTCGATGGCGTGACCAGTTTTACCAAAACCGATTTTCAACAGTAGCTCGGCAAGCCACCTCTGGTTATGGAAGGTCTGTTAGAAATTGTAAACATTCTTTTAACGCCCTTTTCGCTGGCACCAACAATAACTTTTGCTAGAATATTTAGCTTCTGTTGAAAAAGATTGCAAGATTCGCCTCCAGAGAAAACCTTAATAAATGGGTTACAGAATGTGTTACCTATTTCATTCTTTCATAACATTTTCTGAGATTTTTTTCGTGAACAGAAAAGCATGTTCTTCGTTATCAAAAGATGAGAAAAATGGTTTTTCACCGCATTCCAAATGTGACAAATGGATATTTTTAAGCTTTTAATCCCAGTAAAATTTCAGTGAAAACTAATCAGTTTCTTTGAACTTTTTTTGTTTTGTTTTTCATTATACTCCATATGCCACTAAAAGAGTTATATCATTGTTTTTAGAATTATTCTAAGGGCTTAAATATTTAGTAATAATAATTTTTGATCTGGATCTTAAGGCTTTAAAGTAGTATATATGTCTGCTACTGCCAATGACTGCATTAGATATTACAACATATTATTTTGATTGTAATTGGAAAGTTAAGGATATTCTACATGGTTTTGATGACTTTATTTTATAGTACAAAATGTCATACATCCCATAGGAAAAAGTAACATTTAGAATAGTTTTATTAGCTGCATTTAATAATATAGCAAAATTTAATTTGTGGGTAAATTTGAACTTTCAAATATCTTAAGCATTGTTGTGAGTTAAATTCACTTTAATTGACAACAATGCAAGTGTCGTCACTAAGGAAGTCGTCATCTATTCAATAATTTAAAATTATTGAAACTCATTCAAATTCGTTTATTATAAGAAATTCATTGGTAATAAAAGCAATAGCATTTTATACGATTTGTTTCTGTCTTTTCCTTGGAGTAAAGTTATTGAACACCCAAACTAAGTGGCAATATATAGTACTTTACTCAGTAGCATACACAAACTTTTTTTATGGGCATGGTTTTAGACGAAAATCTACAGACAGGTAAATTTTTTATGCCATTTTGTCCAATTATAATCTAGTACAACTGCGTATTTGTCAAAATATAATAGAAGGGCCAAAATATAATACAAGTCTGTCAGCCGAGACGTTATCTTTATTTAAAAAAAATTTAAAACTATGGATTTGTTTTCCTGTCTATTGGTCCATGAGAGAAGTTTGAACGCCCAAACCTTGCCCTTGTGTACATTACTGCCTTAAATGCTTAATCTGTCAATTAGCTGTACATTGATGTCCCTTTTTTAGTTATTTATTGAATTTAGTTTTGCTTGAAATCCAGGACACAATAAACTCCTAGATAGTTTTAAATGTATTTTTTTCGTCGCACATTTTTCCTCTGAATTCTTCTGGTTTTTGTCTACAGATGTTACTAAGACGTTAAATGAAAATTTGACCACATTTTTTCAGCGATGAATTTTCTGCTTGTGTAGAATTCTTTTTTCGAAAACTGCTATAATTTTTTCAAAATGTTTAAATATCACAGCCCTAAAATAACTTTAATGTTATAAAACTAAGCTCTAAAGTGTTGATTTTATGGAGCATCGTTATGTTTATAATAACTTTAAATGAATTATAAGTGAATTAAGCTTGAAACATTGCATTAAAAAACTGCTAAAACTTCTAGTGAAATGTGTTAATTTTGAACAAACATAGTCAATGCAATGCCTAATAAGTTAAGACTTTATAAATCTAAGATATTAAATTTTCAAGAAAAGATCGGACGTTGAAAAATGTAAGATTTAAAGAGAATAACTCCTGGAATATATTGATAGTTAAAATTAAAGATAAACCTTTATAAATCTACGAACTGTTTTAGTCTTACGACTCTGTGATGCTTCGCGATCTATGCATGTTTGAAAATCTCATATATAAAGGAGTTTTCAGAAGAAAATGCTTAATTCATTTTGCGATGTACTAACAGAAAATAATATAGTTCAGTTTATGCAAATCAGGTAGTTATAATTCTTCAGCATCCTATTACCCTCATTATATGTGCAAATATCAGATCCAAAATGAGCTACTCATTGTACTATATTTTGAAACTTAATGAAAAACTTTTCATAATCTTTCTCTCTCTCTCTCTTTACTTAATCTAGATCTGAGAGATTAGTAAAAACCCTTAGATTACAAATTAATTTGTTTGCAATTTGTTCTAATCTGTTTCATCATTATAAATATAATAAATGTTGCAAACAGTTACCATAAAGTTATGTGCCTTCCTGATAAATTTTACTTATGTGACTCAGTCAAAAGACACTTAGAACAGTAAGAAGGGCTAAAATCATAAGCTGATCTGTATGATGAAATTAAATCTTTCCGAAAATAATTTCTGATGCGAGATTACGCTTTGGGTACTAAAATATAGTGAAGTTATCATCTGTGTGATAACGATATCAGCACCTTTTGACGTATAAAGCCGAAAGATAGACAAATAGATGGTTATGGGGGAAGAAAACCTCTGACAGACCTGTTAAGAGGAATTTTTTCGGAGGACTTCATTCTAGTGAAGATAACGGTGACGTATATATGTCTCCAAACTGCGTATCCGTTGCCAAGAGCTTTGATTCTGAGCTGCTGATAGCAGCAGTGAAATAAACATGTCTTGAGCAGCAGCAGCAACTGGTTTACTAGGCTCCTGGGGGTCATTCCTGGCAAGAGGGTGACAGAACCAAATAGCGGTGTAGATGTTCGATAATTGGAGGGGTTGGCCCGGCCAGGCGGAAAGTGACATGTTACGTGTGGCGGATGCGAGAAATTACGGTATGCAATCGGAGTGTCCGATCTCTGACGGTTCTTTAATGTTGTGTCGTTATCGGGAAGGGAAGCAACTTGATGTAGTGTCTCGGTACTTCGAAAGGACTGCTCAGCCCAACAGTTGCAGAAAGACAGCGATAAACAAGATAGAGCGCGCCGGGTATTCGAGCTGCCGCAGGAAATACTACTCGGATTCACTAAAAATCTATTATACACATACATACAAACTTTTTTACAACTTATTAACGGGTCCGGTTTCTATTAACTGCTGCAAAAGTGTACTTTATTTTCAATCTTCTCTAACTTAATACGTTCGCAGCTTAAGCTAAAACGGTGCATCTGTCAGTGGCGTAACATAGATTCCTGCCGCCAGGGGAAAATACCAAACTTGCCACCCTGGACAAAGGCTCAATTTGCCTTGAATCCCATCTAATAAAATATGATATTCGAAATATATGATAAATCTTCACAAAGCTTGAAATACAAAGCTGGAAAGAGATTTCTTTTTTTTTTCTCCAGAATTTAAAAGTTTTACAAACTAGAAAACAGTATAATTATGAAAATACATTTTACATTCTAATATTAATGATTTTAAATAATTCTTAAAAATTGTATTATTATTTTAAAAAACTTATTCTTAGTAAAAAATTAGAATAGTAATAATGTAAGGGAATTTCTAATTGTTGCAATATGATTAAATTTTTTGTGCGTTTTTATTGAAGACAAATCTTTTCATCATCATAAACTTAAAATAAGCGATAAAATTTATATATATATATATATATATATATATATATATATATTATATATATATATATATATATATATATATATATATATATATATTGATTTGTGTCTTTCGTAGTACTGTCAATGGCAAAGATTTTGCCTCTCCTCACTTTTGTTGCCCCTTTGCTTCCCTCTCCTTACGCTATGCTACTAGCATCTGTGGACACACGCCAAATCACGTGTGCATTTTTATGCTTTTTTATTATCTTCTGTTGATTTAAACAATCCACTTTAAGAGGAAAATTGCTTTAAAACTTACATATTATTTTGTTTTAATATATCTATTAAGATTTCAAAATAATTTAAAATATCTTTTATTTTTTGCATTCTTCAAAATATTTTTGTGTGTGTGTGTATATATATATATATATATATTATATATATATATATATATATATATGTGTGTGTGTGTGTGTATGTATGTATGTATGTATGTAATCGTCCAGGGACCAACTGGCCCCGAACTATACACTTAAAACTGCTTTTTAAAATTGCCCCTATTATTTTCCTCAGCCCGGGCATGCTGGGCTGCCAAGTGTCCCGCTAACCGTTCGTTAGAAAGAAGCACATCATTTGTCGTGGCCGTACTTAACTTTTTATTTCATCCTATAAAAATTGCACAGAATCCAGAGACGTCTGAACCTGACGGTGTCAGAACGCTATCTCTCTAAGTAATTGTAATGCCAACCTTCTGCGAGAGACGGCTAAAACCCGTGTGTGTGAAAAATACTGAAGCACGTGTTATTTGCTTATAGAAAGTAACCTTTGACTGGAGCCATCTGTAAATCGTGGCGTCTCAGAGTAGCATTACTACTGATCGTTACAAATTTTCATGGGAAAGTTATAAGTTCCTAATTAAAATGCCAGCTATATCATTTTCTGTTTTGAGAATCATACAAAGAATTTCGGGGTTACGCTGAAGGAATTAAAACATTCTCGTTTAAATTGGATGGCTGGGAAATATGGTTAATATAAAGAGAAGAAATTAAGATCTAGAATATGAATGGGGAAAAGGTATAATTTTGGAATAGGCTTTAGGGTTTAGATATTGATATTATTACATATATATATATATATATATATATATATATATATATATATATATATATATGCGTGTGTATTTATGCACTCTAAACATTTAGTTCTTGTATATAGGATTTTAGTAATAAATGATCCATTTCAGTAAATCCAGTGTATTATAAAGTCCAGAGAGGACAAATAGGTCTCTTAGTGGATTATGGAAGGCAAAGCTATTAGCTTGCTAATTTTAACTTAAACACAAAACATTATGCAATAACTATTTGTAAAAAAATGTTTTGCTTATCATATTTGTATGACTATTATAATTTTTGTGCCTATGAGTTAAATATTTCCAACAAGCACGTCAATAGTAATAATAATATAAAACAAATACAAAAATGAAATTTTAAAATAATAAATTTTACAAAATAAAAAAAATTGGTGAGTCAGATACCAGCAAAACAGTGCAAATAACGTTTATGGTTAAATAATTTTCGGTACAAAAATAGAATAAAAAATTTAACAGTACTTACTCTGCAGTAAAAATTAGACTTTTTTTCTGTAAAAATGACGGATTTGTAAAAATGTAAAACGGATTTGTAATTCTGTAAAAATGACGGATTCATGATTGTATGTATGTTAGTATTAACTTAAGAAAGGTGGGTGTGTCATTTTGACTTTTTTTTTTCTTTTGGATATACAACTAAGCACTGTTCTTTTTTTTTTTTTTAATTTATATACTTAGGTTTATGAAATTGGTAGAAAATTGCTCTAAATATAAAATATTTAATCATTTTTAGTTTTGTATAAAAATGCGTTAAATATTCTGTATTTATTATATTTTCACCAAAAAATGTTCAAAAATTTGCTTTCAAAACTAAAAATCCCAATTGCGCCAAAAATCAAGCTCTAAAATCATTGCATCTTTAAACACCAAATTTATTGAAGCTTGTATTGAAACAAATTAAAAAGTTAATATTTTTAATTTTTAATTTTCTTAAATTCTGACAAGGAAATTTCTTTGAAAGAAATATAGTCATGTTGACTTGGCATCATGACTCTTGGTAGTAAAACTGGAGAAATTTTAAGGTAAAAATCCCGATTGTATCAAAAACTAGGTTTAAAAATAATTGTAAAATCCAGGGCCCGATTAAGGCAAAGTTGGGCCCAGGACCTGGTAGTCTTTCGGGACCCCCTAACCCCCTTTCAAGGGAAAAAAAAAAGAAAAAAAAAGTTTATAAAAGAGGATACAAACGTACATTTTAGGAGGAAAGTTTATATTAATTTTTTTTTTATGTTTACATACCTTTGTAGTACAGTCGAATGCCAAAAATCTGTGACTGGAGTGATGTAAATAAGTAAACTGGAGTTTGTTTTAGATAAAATTATCAACATTTTAACTGTTCTTATTTAATTTCTGAATAGGGTTTCATGAAATATTACTTGAAGAATTAACAAAAAACATTTTCAAATTTTGTTAATTAAATTATTTAAAATTTAATAATTAAGTACCAAATTTTAGGGGGCCCCTAAAACTAAAGAGCCCAGGGCCTAGGCCCAGTCGGCCCGTCCTTTAATCAGGCCTGGTAAAGTCCTACAAGCATCAGGCCGAACGATGGCCGATTGGTTAGGGCGCTGATCGTCGGTACCGGAGTTCGTGGGTTCGAATCCCGCTATGGCATGGATGTTCGTAGCCGTTCGGAATCGGCTTTAAGCAGTAGGTCCCGGTCTCATTATCCCTCGTGTGCAAAACAGTAGACCGTAGCGCTCCTAACCAAACCAAAACCTACAAGCATCAGTGAAACAATATTTTTTAACTTTTAAATTTATAGGGTTAAAGATGAAGAACTTTGTTGAGATTCCTTACACATTTGAGTCATCTCTAAATACAAATACGCTACCTTCTTGGATTATGTTAAATTTTTGCTAATAAAATAAAAACGAGACCAAATTGCAGTACAATTTATTTGAATCTACGTTTTTAAACAATTAACAACATACGATGTATTCTTCAACAGTCTTATTGAAGGGAACACCAACAAAGCCAAAAACTCCGTCTTCTTCAGTTTAAGATGAGTCGATTTACTACATCTAAAGAAGGAAACTAATCAACTGCAGTGCCTTAGACCTGAAATTGCCCAGTTGTCAGCATGCAGGGCTCAAATCCCGAGGTGACGGGTTTGAACCTAGCAGATGCATTAAATATCTCTCTAGTACAACCAGGGAGCGTGGAGGATAAGCTTGTAGGCCTCAATGACCTCTCGCTGGCAGGTTGCCCTGTGGGATAGAAGTAATAAAACAGGAGCGAAAATACCCCCGTTCTTCCAAAATTCCATTCTCAGATTTGCGATTTATACGGTAACTAAATAAAATTGTGCAATAGAAATGACAATGAATGTCTTGATTTATACATATTTAAATTCAGATTTATTAAGTATAATACATAGTACATGCAATAAAATTATAAACTAGAAATAATTTTTTTAAAAATGCTTTGTTTGATACGAAGTAGATTGCTTTATCAGGCGCGATACATAACTGTGATCAGATAACTGGAATTGGGAATACTCCCTAAACGTCGACTACCACATCGAATAAGTCTATCATATATAAATTTTTCAATCCATTTGAGTTACTGAAATGTTTCTTATGCGAAAAACGCCTTATATGGATACCATATTATAGGAGAGCGCTCAGAATTTTCGCTTTGCGTTTTATGGAAATCATGTTATGGAATACTTGACTGTATTAAAAAGAGCTATCAGTTTTTATGATAATGATACAGTTATATATAAAATAGTGGTTATAATGAGGGTAAGATGATATGATTTCAGAGGTTTAATAACCAATGCGACTTATACGTTCCTGCATATGCTTATTTATATAAAAGTAATACACAGGTGTATTCGCTGTATTTGAGTACTCTCGCATTTTCATTCAACACACCTCCGAAACTCATCTGTTTTCTAGCGTTAAATATTAATCACTTATACTAAAATGTTAATAATAAGAGGAGAAAGAAGCTTTCCAATGCCATTCCGAACTTTGACAAAATCATTCTATTAAAATGATAAACGGAAAAACGAAGCCGCGTGATTAAAAACAAGAGGCTATCCAGTGCCCTCTAGACGGACAAAGAATAAATCAAAGTCAGGGCCCCAAGTTCTACAACAGCGAACGCAACTTCCCCGTAACCAAAATCAGCGAGAGACCTCCTCGAGCGCCACGTGACACTATCAAGCTATCCCGCAGATACCTTCCTTTGCAAGCTGTCAGAACCTCAGGTCCGGTTTCCCTACGGCCCAGCACTCAATTACCAAACCATCTCTAGTAGATTGGTTTATGCGGAATTCGTAGCGTAATTCATCCGAAGACAGCCAGGACTTTCCAGAACAACACCATGAGATTTTGAAGCGACATAAAGTGCCAAAAAAGAATCAAAATGCATATCTTCATCAGAAAACTTCAAAGAAAATTGCAAGTAAAAGAAAAAGCACTATTATCTTTAATTTTTGCTGAAAGGACAACAAAGCACTTAATCTGTAGTTTCTGCTCAAGCATGCTGTCAGTACTTCATAGCAAATGATGGTAAATCAGAAACCGTCAGTTGACAGTGTGATTGGGTGTTATTAAAATTCCAAGCCATTTGTATTCATTGATGGAAAGTGAGGTTTAATAAAATGAAACATGACATGATTTTGTACTCAGGTGTTATTCCATGCAGCTTCAGTAATCTAATGTCTTGTTCAGAGAAGATAGTTAATGTGTCAACTCATGAAATGTCGTTATATTCTTCTCTGGATCGCGAACATTGATGAACTGCTTATATGTGTGTGTAACGAAGAATTGTAAATTCGTCAAATCTTAGCTCTTAAACCAGATTACGATGAATAACAAAGTTATCAAATTATATCGCTCTGGTGTCCCTTTTATCCCATAGGCGTTGTCATTTATTTAATTTAGGACATTTATTTTTTCATTATTTAAATAAAAAATTACATTAACTAATTTAACAAACTTAAGTATTGTTCCACCAATTTTTCTTATATCTTAAATATATCTGATGCAAAGTTCCATTTGTTTACTGTTTGTCCCCATGGTTTTGCACCTGATAAATAAGACTTAAAAATAATGCTTTAAAAATATTTGTTTATCCCACTTTAAGAAAAGAATCAGAAATTATATTATTGTTATTATTATTATTATTAATGAGTCTCCAAATACTTTAAATTAATATTTTGCACCAATGGCATTACTATTTATTCAAAAATCGAGCTTTTCTATCCTTTCGGCATGAAAATATCAATATTAAAAATAGTCTGGTTTCTTAGTTTTACTTGAGAGTTAATATTAAATACGTATTATTTTGCATGTTTACGTTTTTCCGTTATATAAAGTTATGCAGTTTGACATTTAAAACGTCACAATTTGAAAGGCAGGAACAGAAGTTTAGCAACATTTTTCTCTTTATCCACGAAAGACTATAACAAAGAAATGTGTTTCTGAATTCCCATTGCATGTGATCATTGCTAAAAATATAAATAAAATATAGAAAACAAATAATTTTTTAAGTTTTCGAATTTAATAAAAAATTATATACTATACAGGTCAAATTCTTTATTTTGGCTTGTTATATGGCGTAAGGATTTTATACCTTCTGCACTTGTATTCTTGACATGGCATATATAGCTATGCATTTGTATATCTTTAAACAACATATCGTGTTTAGTTGTATACATAAATATATCTATGTGTATAATTTATATATATATATATTATATATTATATACAATATATATATATATATATATATATATATATATATATATACACACGAGAAAAAAAATTCAAAAATTTAAACTTATTCTGTCTGTAATCACTGAGAAGGTAGCGCTTAGTGCTTGGGTACAATAGTGCAGCGTTTGGTAGTGGTTGTAACTAAGTAGTTATAACTACAAATCACCTTCAACTTTTCTTTTATACCTAACTATCTCTTAGATCTATTAAAAAGGAAAATTAACATTTACATAGACTTAGGGAGAAAAAAAGAAATCGATATATAACAGTTTCTAAATGTTCAGAATACAATTAAAATATAACGTTAAGCAATATCTACATAACGTAAAATGCAGATTTAAGCTTTTCCCTTATAAAATATATGTATACATAAGTGTATAAGTATATCTTTTGAATGATACTAAGTTGCATAAAGAAAGTTACTTTGAGAAACAATAGTTTCAAAGCTCAAATTGTTGTTTTTAAGATAAGCCAACAGAATATCAGTTGCAAAGCAGATATAAATGAGCTATTGTCTACAAAACATTCACTATCAGTTGTACTAATCCTTTTTTTGTTCTAGTAACAATTCTGTTTGCTCTAAACTTAGGAATAATTGGGCACTTTTTTACTGATAAGAACTATTCCATTTTTACGTAGAATCACGTTTTCACGAAAATACCTAAAATACTATTTTCCGATTATAACATGATATATATAGTTAAAAATATTTGTTGCAAAAATCTTTTTGAATATAAAATAGAAATTCGTAGCTTAGATGTGTATAAAGACACGTGCATGTATTATATATGTATGTGTATGCATGCACGCATGTAAATAATATTTTTATGGGATTAAATTTTAAAGAAAAAAGATAATATAGTATTATATTTCAGAATAATGTATCGTATTCTGTATTTTTAATTATAATTTTGTTTAACTATTTGTATCACAACAAATTAGAATTGAAAAATTTTCCTTAAATATTAGAATACATTATTTCAATCCTGTATTCTTTTCTGTGTCTTAATATAAAAATACCATTGACAATAACCTATGTTAAATAATTAAAAGAAAGTTAAGCATTCTTATAACCAGAGATGATTTTTTCTAACTACAGTGATATATACCTTTAAAATAATTATCTATTGTATTGATTTTGAGAAAGAAAGTTTTCATAAATTGTACGAGTTTGATAGAAAAACAGCAATTTTTAATTTATTCGATTTTTTAAAAGACTTTCGTAAGCTAGTTCTCTTTCGTAGACGTGTTGTTCCTTTGATTCAAAAAGTTATTCCCATCTTTCATTGTCTTGATGCTTTGTATTTCAAAAAATATTTCATATTTCAATTTCTACTTCTGGTGTCTCTGTTTTATTTATTTTATTTTATTTATCGGAAACAACAATACTCAACTACAGTCAGTCTCCTAACCTACACCACATATGTACCAAGATAGGTGGGGATAACTATCCATTGAATAAGTCTGAGTTTACTTATAATTTATTTATAATTTAACACAGCCAGAGTTTTTTTTTTTCGGTGATAAATGAAACTTTGATAAGAAAAATCAACTTAGTATCACCTTTTCATAGAGAATCTATGAGCTAATTCCGTTAAATTCAGTGTTGAAGGATAGAAACAACCAACAAAACAGTCTTTCCAAGCCAATGTAAAGGACATCAATTCTTGTGTGTGTTGCAGATATGCCGCGTAGTGATATAGGGGTTACTTTTGTTAAGTTCTACTATAAATATTAATTGATAGAATTCAAGATAGCTTTTCTTTTACTATTTTTAAGAATCTTGAAATCCAATTTCGTGGGTTGAATCGTTTGAATTCATTAACACTCCAAGTGCTGCCACTGCAATTTTATGCTTGTACAAAAGAAAAAAAAATCTGGTTTCAACAAAACTTTGCTTTTTTTTCCCTCCAAAACCTTGGAAAAGTAAATGAAAATTCTACACCATAACCAAAACAGTGATAAAATGCTTTTCCAAAGATACCAAATTTTAAAGAAAAAAGTGGCAATATTTAAAAGAATCCTAAAAAAGTAATATTATATTTCAGACTATTGTAATATCCTGTAGGTTATTATAATCCTGTGTAATTATAATTTTATTCAGATCTTATTAACTATTAAGAAATTTATAAACTGATAGAATTAAAAAAAAAAATGTTAATATATTTTACTATTTTTAAGTGTATTGGAATCTTAAGTTCGCAGTGTGAATCATTTGTGTTTGTTAACAATTCAAGTACTGCCACTATAATTTGAAGCATGTAGAAAAGAGATAAAGATTGATGTAGTAATATTCTGTTATGCAGATTTTTCTCTTGCCTGCAAAACATTAAGGAAGTAAATTTAAATTCCATCATCGCATAACAAATGCAGAAACTGCCCTAATATTGGTATGCCAGCAATTTCTACCCTCTTACAAAAGTCTTTCATTACGTACCATATTATTCTTCTTTTCACCAGTACATATTTATTATTACTCCACTTTCAATAATATCCCTTTCTGATTTATAGGAATTCCCTTAATATGTTTTTCTTTTCTGTTGCATTCAATCTCATAGAGCACTAGAAGATGTGTTTATTTTTTCTTTTTTTTAACGACAAATTAATCGTTTTTTCGTTGTAAATTAATTTTGGAAAGTTAAAAAATATTTTTCAGATAAAAGTGTAAATTACTACCCAAAAAATTTTTTAACGGAAGAATGTAAAATTTTTTTTCTCTTATTACCATTTATTAATGTTTTATCGGAAAATCGAAAATTTTAATTTAACTCCCATGAACAAAAAAGCTTCCGGCAAAGAAATTGATGAAATTTTAGCTTCCAAATTAAGGAGCTGATTTTATAGGTATAAATTACTTGTAATAAAGCTGTATCGTAATTTCAGGTGGAAAAAAATCTATATTCCAATATTTTTACTCTGAAAAATGAAAATAATAGTTTTCATTTTGAGAAAAATTCTGGTTGAAAACTATAATTTTCATCATTTTCACTGTCAACTAGATTTGAATTTCATTTACGTCTAGGTGATTTAAATTTGGCAGGTAGGTGATCTAAGTTCATTAAGTTTAGAGTTTGATTGGGGTTAATTCTTCTCATTCTGAGTACAATTGTTATCTTCACTACATGGATGAAGTCACGCAGAATGAAAAATTTTTTGCCTCTTTCACTTTAATTAATGAAGCTTTTGGGTTTTGAGTATTTAAGTGAGTAATATACATTAACCATTCAAAAGTATATACTGACACCCATGTAGTTTAGATTCTTTGACTCACGTTTGTTTTTAAAAATTATTTAAATATTTAGAGTAGAAACATTTATATTTTATTTTAAATAACTATTTTATATAATGGTGATTTGATTTTGGCAGGTAGCCGATGTAGATCTATTATGTTTAAATAAATGTTTTGATTAATTCATCTCATTCTAGGTAGAATTGTTATCCTCACTCTATGGCTTCGGCCAGGTGAGAATGAAAAATTTTTGACCCTGTATTTCAGTTAATGGAGTTTCTAGGTATTGAGTAGTTAAGAGAGTAATATACATTTATCACTCAAGAGTATATAGTAAAATGTATGTAGACTAGATCTTTTGCTCACTTTCCGTTTAAAACATTCTTTAAACACTTACAGAGATATAATTAAAATGTTAGCTTAAATAGTTTTATTTTTAAAATGGTGATTTGATTTTGGTAGGTAGGTGATCTAAGGAGAAGAGGCTTAAATTATGGTTATGAATTTTAGTTCGTCTCATTCTGAGGTGGGGGATAAGTGGGTGTTTGGGGGTGATAAGTCACTTTGACGACTTAATACCCCCGCTGCATGGATTCGGCCAGGTGAGAATGAGAAAACTTTTATCTTTTGTATTTCAATTAATGGAATTTCTGGGTAGAGTAGATAAGAGAGTAATTTACATTAAGGGGACACAATACCTTTCAGGTCCTCCTGATAAAAGTCTCATTTTGATTCGTCATAAAAGGTTAGAGAGCTAATTAATTCCAACAATTAAACACACGGGCAAAAATAAATATTAAACTTTGCTGTCTTTGAAGATAGTGAGAGCTGGATTAAAATAATTTGAAATGATCCAATTTAACAAGGGAAAAAATCTAAGGTACTGCAAATAGTTCTGATCTTTTTTTTTTTATTGAGAAGGCTTATTAACATCTAAAAAATATTTAGAACTGAAACACGAATTTCTCCAATTTTCCATTCCAAATTAAGTTTGATACTAGAAAAATTATATACTATAATTTCAGTGAAAGGGTTCTAATCAGGTCCAGCAATTACACACACGCTCAAAAATAAATATCAAACTTTCCTATCTTTGAAGATTGTGATAGCTGGATTAAAATAATTTGAAAGGAACCAATTTAACAAGTGGAAAAAAATCTAATGTACTGCAAATAGTTTTAATCTTTCTTTTATTAGGAAGGCTTATTAACATCTAAAAAATATTTAGAACTGGAACACGAATTTCTCAATTTTTTCATTCCAAATTAAGGGCTGATACAAGAAAAATGATATGCTATAATTTCAATGAAAGGGTACTAATCAGTTCCAACAATTAGACACAAGCGCAAAAATTAATATCAAACTTTGCTATCTTTGAAGATTGTGATAGCTGGATTAAAATAATTTGAAATGAATCAATTTAACGAGGGAAAAAAATCTAATGTACTGCAAATAGTTCTGAACTTTCTTTTATAGGTAAGGCTTATTAACATCTAAAATATATTTAGGACTGAAACACGAATTTCTCAATTTTTTCATTCCATATTAAGGGCTGATACAAAAAAAAAATAATAATAATAATAATATGCTATGATTTCAGTTAAAGGGTGCTAATCAGTCTAAACAATTATGAAAAAAAAAAAAAGCGAACTTAGTCTCTAAGGTCTAGGATAGTTGAACGAATATTATGCGAAAGGAACCAATTCTATAAAGGAAAAAAAATCTAATGTGCTGTATAGTAAATGGTTCTCCTCCTTTTCTTTTTGCGAAACCTTATTAACATCTGGGGAATATTTACGACTGAGAAGTGATTTATTTATTTTGTTATTTTGTTATTCCGAAGTGGTGGTAAAAAGCCCGTGCGCGGAAGATGGGGCCAGCGCGCTGAAAACCAGTTACCGGTGTACGTTCGGCGTGGGTCATCGTGCAGAAGGGACGCACGCACCGGAATTAAGACATTAGGAGGGAATTGCGCGTCGAATGTTTTAAGCAGCGTTGTTGAGGGTTAATAGCAGTGATGAAGACGTCAATTGCCGGGGTGTGGCCCCCAGTCCCTGTGGGCAGCAGATGCGGACGACCCAGCGCTGTGGTAAAAAAACCAGTTTGCCGAGGCTGGCAAGCGGGGAACCCCGGGCAAGAATATTTGCCAAATTTCTTACGTAAGGCATATATTTTAGCTGCGCCTCAACCTCAATACTAAAAGGATCAGACGATAAGATGTCACTTTAATCAATAATTAAGACTAATTGCCGAAAAATTTAGACAGACCTTAAATGAAATATAATCGCTCCTCATTTAATATCAGAAGTACAGCTGCAGGCTGAAAACAAAATTAGCTTTACTGGTACAAAGCATTGTATTTTTTGTTTTGATCTCTTTTTGCTATAAAATCCTATATATGGACAGAGAAAATAAGCTCCATAGAAAAGCTGATTGGCAACATCAACTTTTCACTCAACAATCTATTCTCAGTTGGTACAAAACAATGTATTTTTTTTATTTTGATCTCTTTTGGCTATAAAATCTTATATATGGACAGAGAAAATAAGCTCCATAGAAAAGCTGATCGGCAACATAAACTTTTAATTCAACAATCCATTCTCAGCTGGTACAAAACAATGTATTTTTTGTTTTGATCTCTATTTGCTATAAAATCCTATATAAGGACATAGAAAATAAGCTCCATAGAAAAGCTGATCGGCAACATCAACTTTTCATTCAACAATCTATTCTCAGCTGTCAACGATTTGAGCCCTATCAATTGTAAAATAACTCATTAACAATTTTGTCTGTAAAGCTTGCAAGGCAGACATATCATTAAGAAAGACAATTAATTTCAATTTTTTTTTATTTCGAAAAGAATGTGGGATTCTTCTTAACTGGTTTATTTGAAGCTTGGCATCTCCAGGAATAGGTACTCATTATATTATTTTGTTGCTGTTTAATTAAAGTTCAGTATACTGCAAATATATTTTAGTTGGGCGTCAACTTCACTAGTAAAAGGATCCAACGATAAGACGTCATTTTAATCAAGAATCAAAGCTAATTGCAAAATAACCTAGACAAACCTTTAGTAAAATACAATTGCTTCTTTTTTAATATTAGAAATAATGATGTAGACTTAAAGAAAATTTTCTTCTCTGGAACAATAACCATGTACATATTTTTTCGTCCTTGTTTGCTATAAATTCTTAAATAGGGATAGAGGAAACATGTTCAGTATGAAAGATAATATGTTTCATTTATTCGAACTCATTAACAGTTTTGTTTACAGAGCTGGTAAGATTGATCACCAAAAAAAAAAAAAAGATTTATTTTATTTATTTATTTATTTATTTATTTATTTATTTATTATTTTTTTTTTTTATTTTTTTTTTTTTATTTTTTTTTTTGAGAAAGAGTGCAAAAGCGTTCCTAACTGGTTCATTTCTAGCCTGGCATCACCATGAATAGGTAATCAATATAGTTTTGTTGATGTGTAAGTTCAGTCCCCTGTAAAATAAACTATTGCGAGTGCAATCGGTATGTAGATGACTGTGAATGTGTAGATGACTGCGAAAAGGTAGGATTTATTTTTCTTAATTCTGCATGCAAACTCTAACAACGTTCCTCCTCTTTTAAAGGTAAGGATGTTCAAATGGTTCCGAGCTTCAACCTTTGATATGAAGTAGGTGAAAATGCTGGTTCGAGGTCTTCGTTGTTTAATCAGTTCCTAAGATGGACCCCCATTTCGGTAAGTTGCTGACACATTGCCTATTTATTATATTATGGAATAAAGCATTATTTATTGTAAGTGGAATTTTCTGTTCTTTGGTGTAAAAAAAAGGACTTATTCATCTAATTGTAATTGAGATAAATTGGGTGTAGGTAAAAGACTGCATAATTGAATACATTTTGGTCATCCGAGAGTCTCTTTTGATAGACGCCTTCATAAGAAAATCTAATAACGGAATACGTGTTTTGCTATGTGCGGGGAAGCGCTTCACAGTGTTGACTTGCCCTGAAGCAAAGTTTAGTTCCTGATTCCTTCTCCCCACCTCTCCCATTCCATTCTCCGACCGCTAGGGGGGAAAACGTTTTGAGACTAATCTTTCTATGCACTTATTTTATCTTTCTAACACAGTCTGAATATTCATATTCACCCTAATTTCCCTGTATCCCCTAGACCTCTTGCCTACTGCACTTGTAGATAAATATATGAGTGCAAATGTGAGAAAACAGGGCATAACAATGACACTAAAAGAGCTGATACACATTTTCTCCACTTTTGAACTGTGACTAACCAATCTGAGAAAAACGGATGAATTAAAAAGTGCATTACAACCATGGTAGATGATATACTTACGATAAAGGTTTTCTCCATAAGGTAGGTACAGAATATATCTATATTAATGCACACATATATATATGTATATATATGTATATATATATATGTATATATATATATATATATATATATATGTATGTATGTATGTATATTGTAAACATGTAATAAATTTTATTTACATATAATTTATAAATTGTAAACTAATTTAATATTTAAAGATATCCCATGTGACCCATGCTGACATTTCAACTAAGCTATACCATTCATTCAGTAAGTATGATACATGAAAAATTTGTGAAGAGTAAAAATTACAATTACTGTCCCTAACAGATATTGAACTATTTAATCGTTACAAAGACTAAATATTGCTTCAAGTGTTTCAATTAAAATAGTAAATTAGAAAATCCTTTTATGTGATTTTAAACAAAATACCCTTTAAAATCAGAAATATTTGGGATAAAAATCATGCTTATGGTTGTTAAATACTAATTACTAATGGCTGGGAAGTGTTTATAATTTTTACTACATACTGACCAAATTGCAGTATTCAAATGCCTTTTGGGGTACTGTTTTCAGTACTTATATTACTCTGTGGTACTCTTATACTTTAGATAATCTCGTACTGCTTAACGTTATTTCTTAGAGGTATCTGATACTTGGATAAATATTATGAAGGATATCTGCAGGAAATAATTCCTATTTTGAAGATATGTATTTTGGTTTAAGAAGTATTCTTAGTTAAAAATAATGCCCTAGAAACAATATTAAATTTAAAATATTGCCTTATAGTCTCAAGCTGTCTGTGTAGATTCTGATATTAATGTTCCATTAGGTCCCGTTATGCTCCATTTGTGTGGTTCCGACATGAGACGTATTATGTTCCCTTTCATAACCACCTTCCATCACCAATCCATCAACGATCTAAACTGTCAGCCCGTTATCTATGTTGAAGAATTATTCTGTCACAGTTTGTCATCATAAGAATTTTTTTTCTTAATGTGGCAAGAACTTGTCTTTTTGACATTCATCTAATCCCCATCTTAAATAGGTTTGGTCATCTTACTGTTAAAGCATGTCTATTACCCCCTACGAAATTCATATTAAATGAATCCAAGCCTTGATGGAGGTATCACACTAGTATCACCAGACACCGAATAGATTGTAAAAAGAGAACCTCGAAGACAGTGTGGTGTATGCTGTTCAAAAAAAGATGCAAATGGCAAAAAAATTGCAAAGAAACACGAATCTGGTGCAAAGACTGGGAAGTTGGACTTTGCCTTGAACCCTGCATCAAACTATATCTCACTAAACTGCATTTCTAAGATATTTTTAGTCGGTCCTTTAAATATTCTTAAATTTTGTATATTTTATTTTTTTATATTATTCAATAAATAGAAACTAACTGTAATTCCACTGAAATTTATTTTAAAAAGAATTATTTTGGTGAAATCATCTGAAATTAGTTTCTAATGATACTTACAACTTAGTTTCTAAGGATAAAAATCTATATAAAAATATTTCCTGGAAAGAAAAAATGCATTTTTCAATTCTCCAATATATATAGATTTGAGATAGGCAGTAAAAAAATATGCCATTTTAAAAGCGATTTCGGTCTAAAAATTGAGCAGTCAGAGGGTTAATCAAATATTGCATGATATAGACGGTTTCATAGAAACACGACATGAAGCACCATAAGATTTCTTTTATTAATTTCATATATATATATGTTTTCCGTTATCTTACAATACTTCAATATCATCAGAAAAAAACTTATTATTCTTTATTTTCAAAAGTTGCCACACCACAAAAGAAAAATTAAAATAAAGTTAATGACAAACGATAATATTTTAATACTTTTTAAAACAAATATTAAAACCATTGATGTACGCAACACATGATCTAATTCATTTCAATGTAGTGATAAACTTCGTTTGTGATTAGGCTTGAAATTAATTAGATGGTAGAGCTGTATGTTTAACAAGTGACATACATGTATTAGTTGAGATAATAGAATAGAAATTAGCAACTAATTGATGTAGACGTAATTTGAATTTTGGTTTTTAGCTCCCTAGAACTGTGCAAATGAAAAGAAAAGTAAAGAAGACAGTGGTCATTGAATTTATTTTTTGAGTCCTTTAAGGTTTTCAACATTCGATATTGTTAGTGTGTGTATTTTTCAGTTGCTTTTAAATGGGATTTTCAGTCACAGATGAGATCAATAATAAATCAGTTACTCAAATCATGTATGATTTCTAGCGATAATTAAAAAAAAATTATCATCTGAGCAATAATTTAAAAGTTACTGCATAGTTAAGAAATTGTTACATGTGAGGATAGATTACTTCACAATGATAAGAACACACACACACACACATATATATATATATATATATATATATATATATATATATATATATGCATGTATTTTAAACTTTTAAAATTTTTAATTTTTTACGAATATGAAGTCATGAATTTTAGAAAATTTTCCATTTATATAAATTTTGAGAATAAGACAAAAAGCTTTTGTATTTAAATAAGTGTTGCCAAAATAATTATAAATTTTATATATATCACTTTTTAATTGCCATAATGGAAAGAACGGCCTTTCGAAGTACCTCGAAACTAATAAATCTAATTATTAGAAAATACAAATTACCAAACAACTAGTACCTTTTATTTAAATATGCACTTATAATTATGTACAGTTGCGTACCCATATGGGTTGTAAACGGACATATGCATGAAAGATTTTTTTTCTCGAAACAGGAATAGTTCAGGATAATTTTTATTATACTATTACGGGTGTTCTAAACTTTTAAAAAAATAACCTTTTTTTCTTTTTTGCTTTAATATTATCAATCACGGAGAGAGAAAAAAAATTACATCAAACCTCTAACAGTTTTAAATAGGAAAGGTAAGAATGATATAACATGCTCTTGGTTTGTATTAAGGAATAAAACAAGACTAAACGAGTGCATCTTTATATCCTATATGATTTTGGAGTACGCCACTGCTTATGTACATACATATCATTAATCTGATCACTAGTTATCCCTTTATCATTCATATGACTATTTTCTATTTCATTTTCTTAACATTTGGCAGAGATTCATCACACTTTTCTCAATTTGAATTTGGAATGTTCCCCGAACAGTTTCCTGGCAAATAATTACCGGAAGGGTTCTTTTTTTCCGACAGCTTTTCAATCATCAAATTATTTTAATCATTTTTTTTAATAATGCTTGATTCCACCGATTCTAATAAGTAATAATCTCTGTTTCCATAGTATCATATTATTTTCCTTAAAAGATGTTTATTTTTATAATTATTGTAACTTGATAAAAATTATATTAAACCTCTAACAGTTTTAAATAGGAAAAATAAGAATGATATAGCATGTTCTTAGTTTTTATTAAGGAACAAAACGAAACTAGACGAATTGATTCGTTTTCTAAACTAAACGAGTTGATTATTTTATGCCAGTCCAACAGTATGCATCTCCAAAAACTTTTTTGGGGGGTACACCACTGCTTACATACATACATATCATTAATATGATCACTAGTTATCACTATTTATCAATCAAATGACTATTTTCTATTTTATTTAACACTGAACTGAGATTCATTACCTTTTAATCAATTTGAATTAGGAATTTACGTATTGATGCCTAAAATATTTAAATAGAAGAAATAAAAAGGATATAGTGTATTCTTAGTTTTTACCAAGTTTTAAATAAAGTTAACTCTATTGCCTCTTTCATGCCAATGACCTTATTCCCCCCCCCCCCGAAAAAAAATGTTTTTTGGAGTACGTAATTGCTTATGTACATGCATATTATTAATTTTATCACTAGTCCTCATTATTTATCAATCAAATGACTATTATATCATTTTCTTAACATTAGAGAGAGATTCATCACATTTTATCAATTTGAATTTGGAAGTTAAGTGGTGAGCATGAAAGCAATAACTTTCTTACCAGCATGTCTACTAACACAAAGAAAAATATCTACAACAAAATAGAAATTTAAAAACTTTTCAAAAGTTTTTATATAAACGAATTAAAACTGACGCCTTCAAATTATAACAAAAAATTAATTAAAAAAAGGGTTTGGATGATCTAAAAATAAGATTAAAAACCAAGCATTTCTTATAACCTTTAAAGTACCATATAAACTTTGCCTCCTAAAACCCCCTTTCTCTCCTGTCGTCCATTGTATTTGATGACAAAAATTAGATGTATTTACCTTTTGGCTACAGAAAGCCTCATTGTTCAATGGAATTGAAAAAGAAAGTTCTGTGAATATAAGTTCTTATTAGTAAGGTCATTAAATACTCATTACGAAGAGTTCGTTTAGCAGTTTAATGCAACACTAGCAGTAACAGAATTCTCGCTTAGGGAAGACCTATCTCCCTCACTTCTGAGATCCGTATGAAATGAAAAAAAATTTGAAGCATATTTATTCCTATAAAATATTCTATTAACCTGATTTTCAAATTTGTCTCCCTCTTTAAACCATTCTTTCTCCCCTGTCATCTATTGAAGATGAAAGTTAGACATATTTACCTTTGAGTACAAAGTGCTTCATTATTCATTAGAATCGAAAAAGAATGTTCTATGTATTTGTAAGATCATTAAATGTTCATTACAGAGAGTCTGCTTAGCAAATTAAAGTAACACTAGCAGTGCGAGAATTCTCGCAAAACGTATCTCACATCCATTTGATGTGTAAAAAATTGTTAGAAACGTGTTTATTTCAATAAAACATTTTATAATCCGAATTTTAAATTAGTCTCATTTCATAAACCTTCCTTTCTGTCCTGTTACTGATTGAACCCGAGGATTTTTGTGGACAGAACGAACGTATCATTGTTCACTAGAATTGAAAAAAAAGTTTTATGTGTATGTATTCTTATTAATAAGGTCATTTAACACTCATTATAAAGAAATCGTTTACAAGATTAATGTAACACTAGTAGTGCAAAAATTCTTGCATGCAAAAAACCTATCTCAAATTACCTCTCTCATCCGTATAATGTGTAGAATATTAATAGAAATGTATTTAATCGTTAAAAATATTTTATAAACTTAATTTTAAATTTACTTATAGGGTATAAAATTAAAAAAAAATATATACAATTGATATTTTGAAAGTAATGTTCTTTTCGATTTGTCATAAAATAAAAGCGGGGTGGTTTTAAAAATAAAATTTTACTAGGTCTTAAAAATTATATTATTCAGTTATTTCAATTAATATGATTTTTTAAAATACGTACATCAAATTTAAAAAATGAAATTTAGTAAACAAGAGGATTTTTGAAATATATGTATATAAAATCTAATGAGGAAATATATATATATATATATATATATATATATATATATAAATATGTAATCTAATGATGAAATATATAACAGGGTTTTTGATATATATATATATATATATATATATATATATATATATATATATATATATATATATATATATATATATATATATATATATATATATATATATACATATATATATATGAGTCAGTTTTATCAAAAGGCTAATGAAAAAAAGCATTCCATGCATTTAATTTTATTCGCATTACAATAATTCTTAGAGACAAGCAGTACGTCACACGATGATTAAAGATTTTTTGAAAAAATTAGATGTTTACCTGCATACACTTGAATTGTTAGTTTTAAACTTTGATTATTACTCTTCATTCTGTTTTCTATGTTGTAATTTACTAGTGATTACTACCTAAGAAGACTTTAAAATTATATTTTTACGTAAATCTGCATTAAACTTTTAATAATCCAAATCTTTTATTAAAATATCAATCATGGGATTACTTACTGATACGTCGGTTTTGTTGGTCCCTTGTAAAAGTAAACAGAGAGTTGTCTGCCGCAGGCCTCTGATGAAGTGAAGGAGGGGGGAAGCTCCAAAGAATTGAAGCACATGTATTGTAACGAAATGGAGTATGGAAATACACCAAGTGAGAAATTATAAGGTAGTCTAAAAAAAAGGGCTCATGGCGTGTTCTCAAATGCTTCCACATGGACAAATTTTCTGACAACTGTATGGGTAATTTCAGAATTTCTGATCCCTGTAAGCAGACTCCAACTTTTAACTTTAATACTAGAGGTGTCTTTGTTGTTGACGGATAAATTAAAAATTCGCAAATTAATAAGCTTTTTTATTTCATGCTTATCTGCTAGATACAAGAAATTTTAGATAACATGTAAGTCTAAGAAAATATTTTTAGCTTTATGATTGTTATTATACGAAAGATGGTTTCTCTTTGTTCTTAAGTATTTTCTTTTTGTGTCCCAAATCCTGTTAACTGTTTAATTCTTATCAAATAAATGTTAACTATACATTTCTGTTGACATCTTGTGTACCAATAAGGGAAGCACCATCGAAATTTCCGCCATGATCCAGCTATACTTGCAGGATCACCATTGTTCCCTTGAATGGCACATAAAAGATGCTTTGCTGTACTGGGAAAAAGATACACAAATCCACTGAATAGTTGTCAACAGTCTATAACAGAATTCCACTGGCATATAATATTTTGGAAAGAACTGACTTAGGGAACGTAAATTAGCACATTGTATGCGGGACACGTACTAGTACGTTTTTTGATGACTGATACTTGAGAACAGGTCACGTACTATTACGGGTTAGTGTAACAAGATGGTTTGTTTGTGGGTAAAAAAAGAACGGTATAGTCACGAAAACGAAGCCGAATGTTCTAGTCTACTCCATAGATTCTGGAAAAATTTAGACAAATAAAAACTAGTTTTTACATCAGTCGATGCGGAACCACAGAACGGGAAGGTTGATTAAAATAATCAAAAATGATTATTGTGATAGAATTTACGCGCAAAACGCCCGCTCCCGGTAGAATTCCTCTGCGAAATGTACCCGCACAAAATGTGTTAAGATTAATAGTGTTTCTGAGCATTCAACTTATTTTGGTACAAGAAAGTTTCAGAAGAATTATGATTATCAGAATCTTCATTATGCCATGAGAAACTTAGTATTCATAAATACTCTTTTTTCTCAATGCATTATTCATTTGGTTTTACCATGAAATGATAATACTTGAGCCGCTACTCAAAAATTGTTAATTTTATTATAAAATATTTCAATCGAAAAATGCTTCTACATTTATAGATATAAACTACTGTTTTATGGAAAATTTTCAGAAAAAAACCTTTATGAGAAAAAAAACTTCCCATTTTATATTTGTCATAGTTGATGAAGTATCCCTTAAAACGAATTTTAAGTGTTTTAGATATGATATAGTAAGTGATACACCATTTACAAAAAAGTTTCCTTATCAAAAAATACATTATAAAGTTCCAGTTTTTTTTTTTTTTTCCAAATCGTTTTGCCGATAAAACAGTATATAGCAATGATATATAGTTTTATGATAATAAGTTAATATCTTACAGAATCTGTAAGCTCATTTATAGATCTTAGTTGAAAATTTCAGCTCTTAATTGATCCAAAATAATAGACTTGGTTTGGTTTGGTGTGGAGCACTACAATCTACGTTTTTGCAACACGAGAGCTAACAAAACCAGGACCTACTATTGAAAGCCGATTACGAACGGCTACGAACATCCATGTCACACTGGGATTCAAACCTACCATAAACTTCTGTACCGAAAATCCTAACATTCTGCCATTTTTTTGGAAAAAAAAAGTCAGATTAAAAAAAATTAACAGCAAAACAGGAGTAAAATTTTAGAAATAGATGAAACTATGTACTGCACTGAAGTTACAAAATCATATATTTTTATTGCTTAATGTCTACTTGTAAAATCCAAATACACTATCATAGCAGAATGTTCAAAAATAAATCAAAGCTTTTAGCGTTTGAAAAGTAATATAAAAAAATAAAGCTATCTATAATGAAATTGCATAGTTGGGGTAAAATGTTTTAAGGAAGTAATAAGAAATTAACTTACAGCCTATAAACAAATATAACCTAAATATTAACAGTTTCTTTTGCTCTTAATTCAAACAGTGAAAACAAAATTAGGAACCATACGGTTAGGGCTTAACAGAAAAAAAAAATTGCTTTGAAACAGTATTAAACTAACGGATCTTATCTATAAAATACAGCTTTTCCCTGTACCGTATAATGATGGGTAAAATGTTTTTAGGAAGTAGTAAAAAATTAGCTTATAGCCTATAAACAAATATAACCCAAATATTAACAGTTTCTTTTGCTCTTAATTCAAACAGTGAAAACAATATTAGAAAGCATACGGTTAGGGCTTAACAGAAAGAAAAAAAAATGCTTTGAAACAGTATTAAACTAACGGATCTTATATATACAATACAACTTTTTTCTGTACTGTATAATGAAATAGATTTTTTGATCTTACATCAAATCTGTATATCTGAAACTTTATCAGAGGTTGACACCTCTCCTACTGAGCCAGTGGATCTATTTACCACCTACTCACTTCTTCAGCGTTCACTTCTTTCTTTTATGATTTTTATCGTTGCAGAACCCAATAATAAATACATTTTCAGTTATTAATTTTTGCAAGTTTATAGATATTATTTTTGAAGAAAAGAACTTTCAGTAGAATTTATAAATAATATTGATAAACTTATGAACAGAAACAAGCTGACTACGGTTTGCTTTAACGAAAAGAAATTTACTAATAGGGTCGATTAGCATTATTCTTAGCGAAAATTAATCAAAGGTGTAGTAGGTTGCATAGGTAATACTACTACTCGGATAATTTTAAGTAATTAAATTTCAGTAATTATTATTTTTTTAGTTTGAGATCTACTTCAAACTTCTGTCTCTCACTACAATTTGTTGTACACTAAACTAAGTTAAGGCTAAAACACTCGATCGGATTGATGTTCAGATAAATTATCTGTTTTATGAGCATAATTAGCCTAAATAAAGAATGTCACGTATTTGTACCCTGTTGAGAACAGAGTTATTCGCCGTTATTTTCATTAAAAAAATTAAAACCCACTTTTTATTATTTTATATTCTCGAAACTACACATTTGAATAATAATGATGAGGAGGAGGAGGATAATGATTGTAAAAAGAGGAAAATCTTTTATTCCTGTTAGAAGACAGCCTAAATAAAGTATGTAATATATTTGTACCCTGTTGCAAGCAAAGTTATTCGCCGTTATTTTCATTAAAAAAACTAAAACCCGCTTTTTATTATTTTATAGTCTCCCAACTATACATTTGAATAATAATAATGATAATAATGATGATGATGATTATGATGATGATAATGATTGTAAAAAGAGGAAAATCTTTTATTAATGGGAAAAGACTTGATCCCTGCAGCTGTAATAGTTATGAATCTTACGGTCTAGCTGTGCAGGAAAGTATACGGTTTTTTAGAAATTCAATTTAAAAATTTTAATGCACAAATTCAGGACTTTAATACATCAACATTTGCTTGGAATTCCCCCTATTTTTGAAGTATTTATTTTCATTCAATTCAGTCAGATTTTTTTTCTGTTATAAAGCAAATGACGTAACGCAGGTTTCTGCCCCCCTGGAGTAAATTTTTACAAGCTATAAAACTTAATTGAGAGTACAAGTTTTGACATGTAATATTAACAAATTATTGTCTAAATTAATATCACTTGAGGAAAATATTTTATTAATCTGAAGTTATAATAAATATTCGAAAACTAGTACAACATGGTACAGCATGATATACATTTTTTTTTTTTTTTTTACTAAGAAAATCGTATTTAAAATCAACTCTCAAAAATAAAAAAAAACATATTTTAATATAAGACTAATTAATATTAATTCCGGGATAAGGATTTTGCCGCCCGGGGCAAACGATGAAGAGACCCTTTGCCCCCCCCCCCCCCCTTTTCGCTAAGCTACTGTCGAGAGCTCTAAGTTTTCGTTTTGGATCTGTAAAATCGTAACCTGCATAATTATTTAGTTTCAGATAAGTGTGTAATGTATTTACATTCAATGTTTGATTTAGTTTGTATCTCATAACAGCCCATTGTAGGGTAAAATATTCATATTACTAAAATATACTACAATGTAGTGCAATAATCTTATGCTGTAATTATTATAGTTTCCTTCAATACAAAGTAATATTCTCATGTTAAAAATTGCAATTTACTCACACCTATTCCTTGAGTAAACAATATGAGAAAACGATGAATTGTTTTGGGAAATACCAATCTGCATTTGATTTTGGGGATATCAAAAAACACAGTAGTTAGATCTGAAAATAATATCAAAATAACAAGAATAATAACAGTAGAAAAGTGCTTATAACTCACTGATATAACCCTGGATATTTTAAAGTTCTTTCATTATTCTCTATGTATTTTAAATCTAATTAAGTACCCTGAATTTTAGTTCCCCGAGAAATTTCTCGTCTTCTTTGCAGGTTATATGACCTTGTATGTCCTAAACAAATAAAATGACGGCTATCTAAACAATAAATAGATTAAATTCTTATTTGCATTCAAATCTGTAGTGTTTTTCTTCATGATTATTGCTCTCCAAATATGAAAAAACTGATGTCATTCAAACTGACAAAATGCGCAAACATAATTGAAATCTCCCCACTGTCTGAAAAAGAAATACTTGCTAGGCTTTCATCACATCCTTTCACGAAATGCTTATAGACATCAACGGGCTGAAGCTAAATCGTAAATATAGCTCTGATGGCATGACAATGTTGTTGTCGGAATCGATTAATTATTCCCCGGTACTAAACTGTTGCAATGGGTGCGAAACAGAAAAGAGAAATAACGAAAGAAGCAACAAATCCCCCAATATTCCCTTTTTTAATAGAGGCCCTCTTTAACGCGCGATCATGTTTCTTTCATTGGATGCATGTGACACGATACAGAGCTGATATTACATGAAAGGGGAATGAAAAATGAGTCCGTGTCATGCTACGGAGAGAGAGCCGGGACCGGTCTGGGCCTCACGATCAAGAACCAAGTTCTCTCACGACTAGCTATAAACGTGTCTCAATCAAGGGCCTATTTTAACTCGCTAGAAAAACTCGTTTTGAAGGCTCGCGCCGCGAAATTGAGATATTACCACATTGGCGTCTTTTGGCAGCTTCTTGGCGATATCCCTCTAACTACGCCCTTCTCGTGTCGGCAACCAATCGCAAAGCCAAGACATTCCGCTGTTCATTGTTCGAGCAAACAGGCGTGGCGGCACGTCGGATTTACAGTGTTACCGGGTCCGCTTACTCTTTTTTTCTAAATGCTTTTCCGACCACCTAATTGCTTTCACACATCGCTTGCAACAACACTCCTTCAGCTCATCGACCCGCACTCCTTTTCTTTGATCTCTATCCCTTATAATTTTTACCCCAGCTTTTACCTATGGATATTCTTATTTGCAAAATTTCCCCTCCATTCATACTTCAATGCGATGGTATCAGAACCGTCTATTTTGCCCTTCCAAATCGTAAATTTTCTTTTCCACCAAGTCGGAAAATCTCAACTACAGAGAGAAATTTCGGTTTATGTTCCGCCCATCCGCAAAGAGGATATTATTATTATTATTATTATCATTATTATTTTCAAGGCTGTTTATTTTGCTCCAACAATCTCCTCCTTTTTTTTCCACGCATTTCATAAGTGAATATTCCTTTCCTTCTAAAATAAGCTGTCTCATTACACCATTATTACAGCTTTGAGTAAATTTCAACGCTGGATGTCTAGTTTTTCACCTCTTTAGATCTCAAGTCGGTAATATCCCCTACTGTCTTCATTAAAAAAATTAAAATAAAAATAAAAACTGATACCACTGATGTGATATATATGTTGATGTATTATATAATTGCTGTATTAATTGAGACATTAGTTGAATGAGGATGCCCCCAACCCAATGAAAAATTTCTTGCTACACCCCTGACTATATGATCGGGATTACAATGTTTATCTGAAACATTATCCCCTACTGTCTTCATTAAAAAAATTAAAATAAAAATAAAAACTGATACCACTGATGTGATATATATGTTGATGTATTATATAATTGCTGTATTAATTGAGACATTAGTTGAATGAGGATGCCCCCAACCCAATGAAAAATTTCTTGCTACACCCCTGACTATATGATCGGGATTACAATGTTTATCTGAAACATTATCCCCAACTGTCTTCATTAAAAAAATAAAAATAAAAATAAAAACCAATACCGCTAATATACTATTTATGTTGAGCATGTATTATAAAATTGCTGTATTAATTTTGAGACAGGAGTTGAATAAGGATACCCCCTACCCAATGAAAAATTTCTTTCTACGCCCCTGACTATACGATCGGGAATACAATGTGTATCTGAAATATTATCCCCAACTGTCTTCATTAAAAAAATAAAAATAAAAACTTAATACCACTGATATACTATTTATGTTGATGATGTATTAT
This sequence comes from Pardosa pseudoannulata, assembly GCA_032207245.1. Classification (NCBI taxonomy): domain Eukaryota; kingdom Metazoa; phylum Arthropoda; class Arachnida; order Araneae; family Lycosidae; genus Pardosa; species Pardosa pseudoannulata. The sequence continues at coordinate 75,556,756 of CM063502.1, read as the reverse complement.
ACAATTGCTGTATTAATTTTGAGAACTGAGTTGAATAAGGATACCCCCAACCCAATGAAAAATTTCTTGCAACGCCCCTGACTATACGATCAGGAATACAATGTTTATCTGAAATATTATCCCCAAATGTCTTCATTAAAAAAATAAAAATAAAAATAAAAACTAACACCACTGATGTACTATTTGTGTTGATAATGTATTATATAATTGCTGTATTAATTTTGAGACATGATTTGAATAAGGATACCCCCAACCCAATGAAAAATTTCTTGCCCCTGACTATACAATCGGGAATACAATGTTTATCTGAAATATTATCCCCAACGGTCTTCATTAAAAAAATAAAAATAAAAACTAATACCACTGATGTACTATTTATGTTGATGATGTATTATACAATTGCTGTATTAATTTTGAGACATGATTTGAATAAGGATACCCCCAACCCAATGAAAAATTTCTTGCCCCTGACTATACGATCGGGAATACAATGTTTATCTGAAATATTATCCCCAACGGTCTTCATTAAAAAAATAAAAATAAAAACTAATACCACTGATGTACTATTTATGTTGATGATGTATTATACAATTGCTGTATTAATTTTGAGACATGAGTTGAATAAGGATACCCCCAACCCAATGAAAAATTTCTTGCCCCTGACTATACGATCGGGAATACAATGTTTATCTGAAATATTATCCCCAACGGTCTTCATTAAAAAAATAAAAATAAAAACTAATACCACTGATGTACTATTTATGTTGATGATGTATTATACAATTGCTGTATTAATTTTGAGACATGAGTTGAATAAGGATACCCCCAACCCAATGAAAAATTTCTTGCCCCTGACTATACGATCGGGAATACAATGTTTATCTGAAATATTATCCCCAACGGTCTTCATTAAAAAAATAAAAATAAAAACTAATACCACTGATGTACTATTTATGTTGATGATGTATTATACAATTGCTGTATTAATTTTGAGACATGAGTTGAGTAAGGATACCCCTACCCAATGAAAAATTTTCGCTGACTATACGATCGGGAATACAAAGTTTATCTGCAATATCCCCTGATCATGGTAAATATAATATTAATGTAATTTTGGATTTAATTAACTGTTAATCGTGTGAGCAAAGAGTTACGTATTATATTTACCTTCATTAAAAATATAAAAATAAAAACTAATACCTCTGATGTACTATTTATGTTGATGATGTATTATATAATTGCTGTATTAATTTTGAGACATCGGTTGAATAAGGTACCCCCTACCCAATGAAAAATTTTTCGCTGACTATATGATCGGGAATACAATGTTTATCTGACATATCCCCTGATCATGGTAAATATAATATTAATGTAATTTTTGATTTAATTAACTGATATTCCTGTGAGCAAAGAGTTGCTATCTAAATGCAACGTCAGGGCCATAACTAGGTCCTATAGCACCTGTGGAAAAGAACTGGTGTGCGCCCCTACCACCATATAAAATTAGAAAATATGTAAACATGATTTTTTTCTATCATATACTAAAAATAAACTCACAAAATATGTTGTTAGTTCTTAAACTGTTAATAGTACATTAATTTTTAATTTTTCTTCTATTTTTGCCTTATTAATACTTAAAATTTTTTTAAAAACTCTTTGTAGGTATTATTTTGCTGATAAATTGAACAGTTTTTGGAGGAGAATATTTTTTTATTTGAAAATGGAATTTTCATAGAAAATTGGTGAATTTCTAAATTTAAATTTAGTTTTAATAACTTTAAAATTTAAAACAAATACCCAGATTTGTATTAAGGCATATTAGGAGTGTTTGGTAAACATTTTGTAAGAATATAAAACAAGTTCAGTCTCTAGAAATATTTTAAAAAATCAAAAAATTCATTTAAAAAAATCATTTGTAAACACATTGGATTTTATATAAAAAAAACTATTTTTCAACTTTCCTTTATTTCTACTCAGGGCGAATCGTTCTCTTTCGGATTCCATTTTCTTCACGGTGCGGCGTACCTAAGTCTGACGCGCCAGTGGCAGATGCCACTTTTGCCACGCCCTAGATATGGCCTGGGCCTGATTATCGCACGGGCACTTAGGGCACTTGCCCTGGACACGAAAATTTAGTCGAGTGCTTGAAACACATATTAAGTGGGGAAAACTTGCAAACTTACTCTACCATCGTTAAGTTTTAATAAATTATTGTACGAGGTAATTGTGTTTGTCATGAACTATATTGTTTCCTATTTAGTTTAATTTTACTGTTATTTACCTGATAGTTAATTCCCTCAACAAACCTGGTGCTCTTTTTATCCTATGGGTTATTGCATATTTATAAGACAAATTATTAACAACGTACCAATATAAACCATTAAATCATCTCATCAATTTAAATTATTTTTAATTCTATTATTATTTATTTTCTGCACCACAGAGCTTGTGAGTGTGACATGGTAAAAATAAAAAATGTGGGTCACTCTAGGTCTTTAAAAGAAATTAATTTTTCGCATGGCTAAACAGAGATAATAATGATTACGTAAATTGAAAATTTGGTGTTTTTGATTTTGAATATTATTTTAACGCTAATTTTTTAAATACGTTTTCTAATTCAATGTTATAATTTTTATATGACTGTAAATATGATAATAACTTGTCGCTGTAATTTTTCATGGGGTTGGAGGGCTCAAAAAAATCGAATTGTGCCCTGGGGAAAAAAGTATTTTAGTTGGGCCCTGGTTACGGCCCTGTACAACGGGCCTTAAAATAATGAGTATATACTTAAAAACGTAAACGACCTTCATGTATAACATTCTAAATTCTTAAAATATGTGACTTTACCGTTGTTGATACTCTTGGCTATCTTCTCACTCAATGTGCAAGAAAAGAAAATCTTTACTTTTGATTATTTCTTTTTTTCTTCAAAAGAGAAAAGATATGAAACTTTATCAGAAGATGATACCACAAAATCAAGTATACACTTAACTAATTTTTTAGTTTAACAACTTTTTTTTTAAAGTATTTTTACAGACGCACATTTGAATGATGATTTGAAAGATAATAAGTATTTTATTGATATAATATTCCCTTTCAAGTTTAGAAACTGTTGAAAGGAAATGTGGGGAGAAATTTATCAGAATAAATACAATGTTTATCTGAAATGTTATCCCCAACTGTCTTCATTAAAAAAATAAAAATAAAAACTGATACCATTGATGTACCATATATTTTGATGTATTATATAATTGTTGTATTAATTTTGAGACATGAATTAAATGAGGATACCCCCTACCCAATGAAAAATTTCTCGCTATGCCCCTGACTATACGATCGGGAATACATTGTTTATCTGAAATATTATCCCCTGATCAAGATAAATCTAATATTAATGTAATTTTGGATTTAATTATCTGTTAATCCTGTGAGCAAAGAGCTACTTACCGAAGAACAAAGGGCCTTAAAATAATGAGTATATACTTAAAAACGTTAACGACCTTCATGTATAACACTCTAAATTTTTAAAATATGTGGCTTTCCCATCGTTGATACACTTGGCTATCTCCTCTCTCAATGTGCAAGAAAAGAAAATCCTACTTTTGATTATTTCTTTTTCCTTCAAAAGAGAAAACCACAAAATCAAGTATACACTGAACTAATTTGTTAGTTTAACAACTTTTTTTAAGTATTCTTACAGCCGGATTTCAATAATTATTTGAAAGATAATAAGTATTTTATTGATATAATTTTCCCTTTCACGTTTAGAAATGCTTGAAATAAAATGTGGGAGAAATTTATCAGAATAAATATTATTTAATCATAAAATAATCTAGAGATGACCAATCTGTTCAAGAAATTGCTTGGTTGTTTTTTCATATGGAAAAGTCATGTTTTGTCTAATAATACTCCATAAGTATTAGGGAATTGGAAAATCTGTGACCAATAATGTTCCAGGAAGAGTGCATAGGGACATTTTGAATTCTACTGCAGAGAAAAAGTTTGTACGCTCAGTAAATAAAATCCATCGTTGAGTTCCGCAAAGATTTTATATAGATGTCCTTAGAAACTGGATGAAAGGTTTCAACGTGACCACGTTAGACGTATTCTTAATAATAACATACTTCACTGTCATATTTTGATGCAGACGCTTATTAATTACGCCAACCCCCCCCCCCCTCAAAGAAAAAAAAGTATTCTTTACATCTGGAATCTTTTACGGCAGTGATTCTCAACCTTTTTCAAGTTGCCGCCCCACTGAGGCGTGAAAAAATTTCAACGCCCCTTTTTGGGAAAATCATAATTTAAAGCAGTGATTCTCAACCTTTTTCAAGCTGCTACTCCTCTACGGAGCCGAAATGTGTTCAACGCCACCCTTTGTAAAAATTCCGTAATTTAAAGTCTAGGGCAGGAGAAGTACTCAGTTATAAGAGGCAAAACGCTTGAATAATTTCCTTCAATGGTGTTGCACACCAAAAATTTTATTGCTGACACACCCTCAAGCAACGATCATACGAATGCTGTTGATTAAATATATTTTTCTGAATGTCCCCCCAATTTCACATATGAGAACATAGTGGATGAAAATTACTGGTTCTGATGTGGTCGCGGAAGCTCGTTTTATTACTGGTAAAAATCATGTAAGTTAGATAATTAATGTAATAAAGTTATTTAATATTTTTAAAATTAAATTTGAAAGCCAAAACATGCTCACATCACCTCCCTATCGCCCCAAACAAGTTCACTGCCCATCAGTATCGTCACACCGCCTCCGTTGAGAACTCATGATTCAGAGCATTGTTCTGTTCTACGATGAAAGTAAATCCAGTCTATTAAGAGACTATAGACAGTATAATGGGAGTGGAATGCCAGGAAAAAAAACTGAATCCTAAACATATCATTAAGAGGTTAAGTAAAAGTATGAGAATGGATCTGTACTTATTCGTTATACCATGGCAGCAGGAGGAATAGGAGAAATTCTTATCAATGGCGACATTACGTATAGACTATTATACCTACAGATCTTAAAGAACAAGCTGCGAAAATAATACCAAAAAAGTACGGTTTTATTCAAAATTGGTCTTTTAGCAAAACAAGTGCACTGCCCATCAGCATCGTCACACCGCCTCCGTTGAGAACCAATATTTTAGAGTATTGTTCTATTATACGATGAAAGTAAATCCAGTATATTAAGAAGCTATAAACAGTATAAAGGGAGTGGAATGTCTGGGAAAAAAATTGAATCCTAAACATACCATTAAGAGGTTAAGTAAAAGTATGAGAATGGATCTGTACTTATTCGTTATACCATGGCAGCAGGAGGAATAGGAGAAATTCTTATCAATGGCGACATTACGTATAGACTATTATACCTACAGATCTTAAAGAACAAACTGCAAAAATAGTACCAAAATGTAAGGTTTTGCTCAAAATTTGTCTTTGATCTAAAACAATGATTCGAAACAGCTGATGAAGAGAATACAATTATATTCGTTCTGACATTGGAAAAAAAAATCTAATTCTAATTTTTAGACCTAAATGTAGCTGAAAATTTAGGGTTCAGTGTGAAAAATCCATTCATGAACAAGACGCCAAAGGTAAAACATAATTAGAAAAGGTTTGAAGAGAAAAAATGGGCCAAAATTTGAGTTAAAACAGAAAAAAATACTAGTGGAATTATGCCTAAAAATGTGCATGTCATAATTCAGGTAAAAGTGCTTAAAACTGGAAATTATTTTTTCTATCGAATTTAATATAACTGCATACTGAATTTTGTTTCGGAGTTTTTTAGGCTACTTGTCATTTTTTCTTTCATTTTTATAATAAATCTAATTCGATTACACATTATTTGTCTTCATACTTTAAAGGGGGTTGAAGATATGTATCAAAAGGGAAAAACTGCGATTATCTTAAGGTAAAATCTACCCCGTTAAGGAAAATATACTTCTCTCTTAAAAATAGATATTTCAATTATGTAAACAATTTTGGAGCTCTTCTCTTCTCTCTAAATTACTATGATTTCCTTCGCGGAGCTATCCACTTCTTATTTGAAAGCAAAATTGCTCTTGCCCATATTTTTTCTTAAATTTGGACAAGAACTCTGATGTTAACTTTCGCAATAGAATAAATTGTATGGTTAGCTGGTTTTTGAATCAGACTTGGTAAAAATAAAAATTTGAATATAATTTTTTAAAAATAAGGGCTTCCTGTAACTTGATCACTGTAGTTAACTATGCTTTTTTTTTTTACTACTGCAAAAATTCTTTGTAGAAGTGCAAACTTTTCTTGGTCATTTGATTTGACAAATCTAGTTATCTCACAGTGACAATCCAGGGATTTTTTGGATGACTTTTGTTCGCACAACTATTTTTTATTCAATAGTATCATAGCTTTTTGTGAATTCTTCAATAATTATATTTCTTTATTTACTCCTGTTTAGTTATTCTTACTGTTAAAAATCTGAATAGGTGCTTTTCAGTAGCATTTTAAAATTCTAAAAGTTTTATAGCTTTTTATGCGTTTTAAGTGGTGAATAAAAATTATATATTAGATGTATTACCGATGCAGATAAAGTAAAAGAAAAGTAGTTAAAAGGATTTAGTATTTATTTTGATTGAAGAACTATATCACCTCATTAATGAAAGATTTCAGAAAAACTTTTGTCTCAATACTAAGTGCAAGTAAAAAAAGAACTTTAAGTCTGTTTATTAATAATGATTAATATGTAAAAAAAAAAAAAGAAAAACAGACTCTAGAAAGGTTTTTCTAACAATAAAATATACATTGAGTAAGTTTTTATTAGCGCTTTTAAAGTGATAAAGTGATTGTTTATGAAATCTGAATGTACGTGTCTCATGGAGACATAGAGAGAAAAAATACCCTAACTTATTACAGATATTATTACCAAATCCGTCTTTATTTTTTGAATAGAAACAATTTTCAAGTATAATTCATCATTATTATGCTTAATATTCACAAGTTGGTTCTGTATGTTCTTAGTACTCCTTTAAGAACTGGGTTTGAACTTACAACAGTTATTAAGGACTTAATAACTAATTTTCCATTTTTCCCTTTTATATCTTTCTCAGTACATTTCTTCCATTTCTTTACAGTTTTTATTTTCAGATATGCTTAAGACTTTAACCCCTAGACAAATAATGAGGAGTTGGGGTCTTCATTCCTTTCATGTGCCGTTGTAGACTTTGCCGAGTCTACCTCGTTAAAAGTTGTTTTCAGAGACACCGTGCAATATATAATAAAATTACTCAGTTTCTTCACTCTTGCGTTGATTCTGGTTTGTTTATAAGTTCTAGATAACCACGCTTGCATCTTATCATCAGTACAAATAACAGTACAACTCCGAAAGAAGTGCATTAAAAGCAGTGATATCGCACGGCGAATGCCATGCTAGGCAATATTTGAGACTGATATGATCAAATATTAAGCCCAGTGGCGTCGTGGTACCGCTTTGCGTTCCCACGCCGCAGGTCCGAGGTTCGATCCCCGGACTGGGCAAGGTTGACTTAGCCTTTCATCCTTTCAGTGGGTAGAGAAATTGAGGACCAAGCATGCTTGGGAACTAAACACTGGGGGTTCCGCGTAAGGCTGACCATCTAACCGGAACATATGCTTCGCACCCCAGGGCTCTTGGTCTAGGAAACGGAGATTGGCACCGTAGGCCCTGGTCCCCTAGGGGCTGTTGCGCCGAGGAGTTTAGTTTTTTTTTATAATCAAATATTATGTAAAATAACAGAAATGGCGATGCTCGAATCACTTAAATATTTTACAACAATCAAAATTTTAAAATAACATATCCCCTGTTTCAGCTTGTTCATAACTATTCAGGTGAAGCAAATAAAATAGAATTTTTTGGACGTATCAAATTTCATTTGTATGTGAAGGGATTCATGAAAATTCAAGCAATTTTATTGTTGAATATTACAAGGACAATTGTTCAAGGACATTGCTAGCGTCTAAGTGTTGTATGTGTACTAGAGTTTTTAATAGCTTATACCAAGAAAACATGTTAGATATTCCTGTTCAACACAAATCATGTTAAAATTTAAGATCAACCTACAGTCGAACTTTGTAATAGTGAACCCGGAATGTAGTGAAATATCCTTTACAGAGAACTTTTTTACTAATCCAAAACTGAATTCTTATTGAACTTTTATTTTGAATACTTACAGGAAACTCCTGAAAAAATCATTCTTATAGTAAACTGAAATTTTCTGTCCAGTTTTTTTTTCTAAATTTAGAAAGGTAATTTTCATTTTTACTAATTATGATTTCGGATGACAGCAACCTTAAATCTCCATCTTCCAATCTTGAAGTGAAAACGATTGTAAACATTCTGGATACCCATTTTTAAAAGGAAAATCTGTTAAAAAAATTCGTGGAATCTTTTCTAATTGTCTATAAAGAATTGATGTACTTTATTTAGAATCGAAATTTACTCAGTCATATACTACATTTATGTCCCACAGTATGCAAAAATAAAACTTCAAAATTATTTATTTTTTATAGCATGATAAATTATCTGCGCAATAATTAATAATTTATTAGTAAATTTTGGGCTATCCCAATGATTCTTTCCAACCAAACCATCATCAAATAGACTGAAATGCAAAGCCAGCCTAAATAATGCACAAATATAGAAAGTACGCAACAGTGTCGCTGCTTCGAGCGAGTAGGATTCACGGTGCGAAAGATTTCAGCATGCACAATAAGAAAGATTTCAGTGACTTATAAAAGCAGACATTCGCCCAATTTGCTTTTAAAAGTCACCAAGTTTATTGGCAATGAGAATTCTGCTCTCTCGAAGCAACATCTGTGCCTTACTTTATTGACATTGCATTTTATGTTATATATCAGCACTAAGAGAGGTGGATTAACCCATATTGTACCACACCAACTAAATACTTCTGTAAGTTATTAAAACTTAATACATATCAATTATATGGTGTAATTAAGTATATAAAACCAAAATTTTGAAAAAATATTTTCAATTTTTTATATAATTGGCTGTCTTATAAATAGGACAACGGTCCATTACACTACTAAAACTTAACAAATATCACTTACATTGCATTAGTCTGATTCATAGATGAAATTTGGAGAAACAGTTAAAACAGTCCAATATTACATTTTAAACATACTGTTGTACGTTTTCTCTTGCAGTTATTGAACTGGCAGTAAGATAGTAAGTTTATCTTGCAAAAAATCTCCAGTTTTCTGAATAGAATAGACATCTATTTACCCCTTGTTGCGTCCTGGTGTGTGAACAGGTGTTTGAACTGGTTTTCTTTGTAAGATAAGAAAAGAATGTGATGTATCAATGCAATATCGAATTCATAGAAAAATATTCAGGATTAGACTGTCGTCTTAATTTTAGGGCACCTTTTTTATACTTACAAAATACACATGTAAAATATAATTTTCAACAAAAACTTTCAGCTACATTATTAGCTCTGTTTTTAAACTAAAAGTACCACAATGTTTAAAAAATAATAATAATAAATATAAAGTTAAAGATTAAAATATGACAATTTTTAAGAGGTTGATGAAAATAAATTTTACAATATAATTTGATTTCTCAGTTTTTTCTTGTTACTATGTTAAAGTGTGTCTATTTTAAAGGTGTTAAAATAAAATCCACTTAGAAAATATTTATAATTTTTATTATTAAATGGAATTTTATTTGCTGTCCTGTTTATAGGACAACGGTCCAATATGGGTTAAACCTGGTTGAGGCTCTGGGCGACGAAAATTTATTGGTCCACTTTAAAAAAAAGAGTATCAAGAAAATTAAAATAGATATTAACCACATTTTTATAGAAATAGAATTGCTATCTATATTTTAGTCCAGGGATGGGTAAACTACGGCCCTCCAGAAGGTTTTATCCGGCCAGCCGATAGAATTTTAAGTTGCCGGTCCGAGGCAAATTAAAAGAAATGTATATTTATACATTTTATATCCATCTCCATTTTTACTTTGCTTAAATATTATATCCCAAATTTATTATCTCACGCCAGAAGATCAGCGGTATATTTTCTTCTTATACGTGAACAAGTGTTTTCAACTTTGAACCTTAGAAAGAATAATTTCAAAAGTAGACTGACAGATGAGCATTTAGCATCGTTCCTTAAAATCAGTACATCTCACTTCGAATCTCAGTATAAGGAACTTTTAAAAATGAAATCGCAATTTCATTCATCTTATTAACGTATTTAAACCGTTAGGTACTTGTATATTATTTTTAAAATTTTAGAAAAATTTATCTTTACCAGCCAAACTTATTTTCTTTCGATTTTTGACCCGCGGCCGAAAAAGTTCGTCCATCCCTGTTGTAGTCCAAGAAAATTTTAATATAACATAAATAACTAGAAATTTGACTTGAAATTACGCTATGAAAATATATAAAAAATAATATATTAATTTTTAGTTTTTCCAAACTTATAAATTATCAATATTTTTTTAAGTGAAATGTGCTCTATATCTAAAATAACCATGTAATTTAATCTTTCCTGTGACATTAAAATTCTAATTCTTTCTACTTTTTTCATACAAGGAAAAGACCATTTTCACGATCAGTTTCAAATTGATATGGATAACAAAGTTTTCAAAGTAATTCTCGGATTCGAAATATTTAATTTCATATCTAATGATTGTTTTTACATATTTTTTATTGCGTGTCTTTTTCCTCTAAAATGTTTAAACACAGTTGTAAATCATCTTTCAAACTATTGAAAATGCCATCTTTATACATTTCTATTAAGAACATTATTAACACAATGTAATTTTTACATTAAAAGTTCATTAATTTTTGATCCAAACTCATTGAAATTAAGACTTACTTCTTTCATTTATAACATATTCCAGCTTTTTAAGCCGAATGGCTAGAGTGCTGGCCTTCGGTACCGGAGTTCATGGGTTCGAATCCCACTGTGGCATAGATGTTCGTAGCCGTTCAGAATCAGCTTTAAACTATAGGTCTCGGTCTCATTAGCTCTCGTGTTGCAAAAAATAGACCGTATCACTCCAAACCAAACCAAAACTAGCTTTTTAACAAAGACACACACGTAACACCTGTGATTTCAATAGATTGTAAAGATTTACTTGTTGTATTGATTTTTGTTGAAATTTTATTCCGTTGACCAAAGTACAGCAGTTTCAGAAACATTCATCACAAGAGTTCCTTTTTTAAGTATTGTTTTGTTTTTATTTGAGAAATTGCGCGTTTCATTTAATGCCTCTTTTATATTTTTATAACCGAATTTCAACGTTAAAACTGCATCAACTCTGGCAGACAACCACGTATTTGACAGTTTTCTTTATTGTATAATAACCTTTATCCAGTAGTTGTATTTCAGCTTTGATTTCTAATGAAAATAAGCAAATATAAATATACCATCAGGTTTTAGTAATGACAATTCCAGTAGATAAAAACTGTAAAGTTCGGGTTTTGCGGAAGCAATCGACGCTATACCGGTACGATCGCCGTGAAATCCGCTTTTTAACACAGAGGTTTTATTTTCTCTTATATCACCATCAATCGTTAAAAGATTTGACTGATTCAACAAAATTGGATGCATTGAACCTTTAGTTAAAATGAACTTTTTATTGGGTCCGCAGCGGGTTCACTCTAACGGGGTTTGACTGTGTACATTTCCTCAACACCTTGACATAATAAAACGAAATTTGATAGGGTCATAATACCTTCAAACGGTTCAAAAATTTCCACAATTTCAGGGAAAAAATATTTAATAGCTTGGTTATTTCTGAACAATTTAAACAAACCTCCAGAAAAATTCCTATTATTTTTTGAGTTACAAGGCACATTTATGTGAACAACATTTGGTCGTCGTGAAATCCGCTTTTTAACACAGAGGTTTTATTTTCTCTTATATCACCATCAATCGTTAAAAGATTTGACTGATTCAACAAAATTGGATGCATTGAACCTTTAGTTAAAATGAACTTTTTATTGGGTCCGCAGCGGGTTCACTCTAACGGGGTTTGACTGTGTACATTTCCTCAACACCTTGACATAATAAAACGAAATTTGATAGGGTCATAATACCTTCAAACGGTCAAAAATTTCCACAATTTCAGGAAAAAAAAGTTTAATAGCTTGGTTGTTTCTGCGCAATTTAAAACAAACCTCTAGAAAAATTCTTATTTTTTGATCAGTTACAGGACATGTTTCAGTAAATAACAATTAGTAAAACATCTTTTACAGTCCTTTACAGTCTTTTACAGATTTTTCAAACTTAGGCACAAGGTTTTTATATAATGCATTTACTTTTATTAAAATGTTTCAGTACATATACTAGATCAGGAATTTTAACTTGAACCAGAAGTAGGACTTTGGTATGAAAGAAAAATATCATAACTTCTGAAATACTTGCAAAAAGGACTCTATTTTTAAGGTAAAAAGTATTTTTTAAAGAACTATTAAATTTAAATATTTCTGGTTCAAAATTACGTTGTAACTCAAAAAACGTATTCCAAGAGGTATACTGCCAGTGAAATAAAGAATTAAGCTGTAAAAATCTGGGGAAGCACGTATTATAAATTTGAATTTCTAAAAGGGATACCCAATTTTTTCATTTTAATTTTTTAATTGATTTATTGCATATTTAATTATATTTTTCTACAGAAGAGAGATTTTTTCCTATTAAGTTAAAACAATTGCATTTATTTGAAGCATATTTTGTGAGATATGACAATTTGAAATTTGTTAAAATTTGCATATCAATTTCGTGTTTAATAGTCCTATTTTTTTTTAAAGAACCATTAAATTTAAATATTTCTGGTTCAAAATGACATTGTAACTCAAAAAATGTATAACGAGGGATATACTACCTGTGAAATGAATAATTAAACAGTAATAATCTGTGGAAACACGTGTTATAAATTTGAATTTTTAAAAGTAATACCCAGTATTTATCATTTTAATTTTTTAATTGATTTATTGCATATTTATATATATATATATATATTTTCTATAGAGGAGAGATTTTTCTGATTTAGTTAAAACAGTTCCATTTATTTGAAGCATATCTTGTGAGATATGACAATTCAAAATTTGTTAAAATTTGCATATCAATTTCGTGTTTAATAGTCGTATAATTCCTTAATATTTACTTAAGGATTTCTTTATATTTCTCTTCATGTTACATGGAAGAAAAAATTAGAACGAGGATCGATTTTGAATGTATTTCACTATTTTAACAAATTCTAATAAAAATAAATAATATAGAATATAAATTTTAAATTTTATACTTTATTGCAGGGGTGATCAGCCCACGACCTGCTGCCCCGATGGGAAAATGTGAAATATATTTTGCATATCTTCCTGTATAAACTTAACAAATATTTACCGACTAGCATATAGCCCGTCATATGACGGAATCAGTAAAATTTGTTTTCAGAATTGTAAAGTACTCTATAAGGCAGTTAGAATAAAAAGTTTGTTTTTTGGCTGAGTATTATTTTGCAACAAAAAATAATCGATGATAAATCAATGATAATTGATGATAGAACGAAGATCGATTTTGAATATATTTCACTATTTTAATAGATTATTCTAATAAAAATAAATAATGTAGAATATAAATTTTGAAATTTATAGTTTATTGCAGGGGGAATCAACCTACGCCCTGCTGCCCCCTTAGGAAAATGTGCATTATATTTTACATATCTTCCTGTATAAACTTAGCAAATATTTACTGACTAGCATATAGCCCGTCATATGACGGGATCAGTAAAATTTTTAATTTTTCATAAATGTAAATTCCTCTATAAGGCAGGTAAAAAAAAAAGTTTGTTTTTTGACTGAGTATTATTTTGCAACAAAAATTAATCGATGATTAAATTTAAAATTATCACATATGTACCTAATTTATTATTTAAGCCAAATATAAAAGAAAATTAATTACGTAATATCAAAGTTCAGTGATAAAACGTATGAAAATAATGCAGACATTATTTAAATAATTTTAAATAAGAAATGATTAAAGGAGATGGTTAGAGTAATGACTTCATAATGCTAGAAAAGAATGTTATTATTACCTATTTATTATGTAATAAATTGATCAATTTAATCGCCTGCTCTTAAAATGGGGCTTGATATAATGACATTAAACGCTCGAAAAGGGGAGCAGGGGTGATTTCAAACGTTTTAAAGACGACAGTATTTTTTTCTGTGATATGAAGCATATTATAACAATTTATTTTAGAATCGGATCGATTGTTTAGGAGAAGATAAACTTTATTCGCTTTGAATTTTGCCTACCCTAACTCATCAAGAATCCAATATAGATGCCTCTATCCATTCCAGGTCCAACAACTTCATAAATTCGAGGACAAACGGACTATTATTATATAAGGGATTTTGATTTTATTTTCCACGTGAATGAGCATAGTGCAAATTGAGTGAAAAATTAAATTTAAGAAATGTTTTGATACTCAGCTAAGCACCGAAATATCACTAAACGCATCTTCTTTCACGCGATTAGACTCTTGAAAGGAATACTGACGATCAATCATACTTTAAGTAGATCATGCACTATTTCTTATTTATCCAGAAAAAAAAGTTAGGTCATAAAGAAATAATGTGCATATTGGTTTAGATATTCCTGTGCGCAAACTATAGAAATAAATAAATTTAATTTTTTTTTTCTACGCCTTATCCAATTTTTTTGCATGTTCTGTATATTATTTTACATCGGTTAAGTTGAGATGAGTTGATTGAAATTTAATGCCACATGAATATAGGTTTATATGGGAGCAAAAACATCTCAAAAGGATTCGTTTCCTTTGGTTGTACTTCTGTTTTAAATTTTAATATCATGTACAGTTTATATCTTTTCAATGTTAATTTTACTATTAAATTCATTATGTAGTTATTACATTACTCATTCAAGGGTAACTCATTCAATTTGTTCATTATAACATTTTTTAATTATTTTCATGTTTTAAAATCCCACTGTGTTGTGATATTGACTAGGAGTTTACATGCACAAGAAAACCTGCATTTTTGTTGAAGCATCATTCACAAAAACAATGTCCCCCTTCGAATATAATTTGTGGCTATGGCCCTGCTGACTATAATTCGATTCCTGTGACAATACAACATTCAATCGATTATATTTATTTCCTAATTCTATTTATTACCTAATTAAATTTCTATTACTCTATATAATTTATTCCACTGGTTAAACGGTGAAAAGACGGAATGTGCTTCTTAATGAAGGAAGAAACACACATGCCCGCGGAAAATCGCGGGATGAGCAAATTTTCCAACATTTGAATTGCCCGTGGAAATCGCGGGATGAGCAGTCAAAGGGTTAATATTGCCATCTAGAGGCATAACTAAACACTCAAAATAAAGTTTTTACTTTTTAGTGCATTTTTAATTGTTTTCCTTGTTAAATAAAAGCAACATTTAAAAAATACTTTTCCTTGATGTATGAAATTTTTCTTGTTGTATCTCTTCTTTTCTAAAATAAATAACCATTTCAACTAATTGGCTATTTATTTATATAACAGAATGTACTGGTAACTGATATACGAATTTTGGGCTTCATTCCCTAGATTTTATTTACTTTTTTTCCAACAGAAAAGTTTCTTTTGTAATTGGCTATGCATCCAATTAAAGAAACTTTAAACAGAGTAAAAAGTGTCTTCTGGTTTTTGCCTCGTAATCCAAATACTGCTTTACAAATTACATTCAATTTTTATGGTTAAAATTACCGATGTATTTACCGATGTAAGTACTCCCCGATGTCCCAAAATGCATCTCTTTGATTTTTAATTAGCTGCCTCTGCAAAAACTTAACCGCAAGAAATAGTTTTTACTTGCTCATTCATAACCTGGAGAATTTCTTTCATATTTCACATTTATGTGTTAAATGGGCAGAACAATTCATGGTTTAATGGTTTCACTTTCTCTCGAAACCATGATTTCTATAGAAAGAATCTCTTGGTTTTGCTATTCGATGTTTCAAGCAACTGTAATAAAGATTCTTTCAATTTAGCGCATAGGATAAAACCTCTAATGATTGCTATTGTTTATAGA
Organism: Pardosa pseudoannulata; assembly: GCA_032207245.1. NCBI lineage: Eukaryota > Metazoa > Arthropoda > Arachnida > Araneae > Lycosidae > Pardosa > Pardosa pseudoannulata. The sequence goes on along the minus strand of CM063502.1, from coordinate 75,540,671 downwards.
TTTTTAGCAACCCAAGAAAAAGTAAGTGCTAAGATGTATTGAAGCAATAAAAAAACTAAAACAATACGTGTAATACATGGTCATTCAACTTAACGTGAAAATTTTAAAATGAAGTTGTTATAAAGATTTTATACTTCGATGAATACTTTAAATAGCTGTTTAAAGAATATGAGTAAATAAATAAATCTTAGACTTTTTCAGTTTGCTCATTAAAGATCAGTAAGAAAAAACAACCTACTTTATTTTTATTTAGTAAAAATTTGTAAACTTTACTTTTAAAGTAAGGTTTACAAATAAAATAATTGATTGCCTATTGTTCACAAGGTGTGTACCCACAAATAATACAGGTGTTAGAAATAATAGAACTATTTATTTCCAATGTTTTCTGAGGATAATGTTACCCACAAAAAATCTAGTTACAAATAAGAGTTACAAACATTTTTGTAAAATAAGTAGTCAGAAAACTGGAATAGGGGTTGTTTATTTTCTCTCTAAGCTGAAACACTCCTTATTAGCATCAAGAACATGAATTCCAAATTCTTTTGTTAGGGAGAAATTTATGTTACCTCTTCAAACCTTCAATTAATCATACTTTATCTATTGTTTTATTTCATCCACAGTCGACATAACTTTCTGAAAGCCAATCAAGAATGTTTTACAGCTAAAGCATTGCTGTAGAACAAGCTTATCCAGGTGTATATAAACATGCATAGATACATAGGCACTGCTTCATGTTGAAGGGGGCAACCCCCTGCGCTTCTCAGATTTTTTTTTTTTTTTGTATTCTCTGCATGGAAAAGGTTTTCAACAGACTATGTCATTTTAAACAAAGGTCATAATACAAATTTCACTAGAGTATTCCGTTGCACAATTTTCCCAATGCACATGAGGATAAAAATGACACTGTCAATATTATACATCTACATATACCGATTACAAAGTCTACGCAGTCGAAGCTTTGGTAAGATGAATGAATTGTGGAAAATTCCGCTCAACACAAATTTTAGACATTTAAGACTATATATTTATCTACACAACTAAAGAATTAAAGTAAAAGGAGATAATTCCGAATAATTAACGATCAGTTCGTCAACTGGGTCCTAGATCCATAAGTACAGGGCTTACAAACAGAGGACTCAACTCCTCTCAAATATTTCAATGAGATATCTCCAATTTTTCTGAGAGATAGCTCGAAAAATCAGAAGCAGCACCTGCCGGCTTCTGTGGCATCAAAGTCAGCGAGCGGAAGCCAGCCTTTTAATTCATTCACTTCTCTTATAACTTTTCTACTTCTTTCGATAGTTCGAATGCTTTCAAGTTTTGAGTCATTAAATTATTCTGACAAAGAAAAGTGGATAATTTAATTCCACGAGGACGGGTCGAAAACAGGGATCTTTCCAAACGCAGATATTAAAAAGCTTGAGCTCCGAACCTTTCTTGCCTTAAAAAAATTACTGGAACTTTTTTACATAGTCCACATTCGGAGGTAATTTACAAGCAAGACAACTTCCTTCAATTCTTTTTTAATTTTTGTCGTTAAACAGAAGGGAGAATTAATGACATATTAATCATCAGATATTTTTCGTAACTCTAATATAGAAAAAAGTTAGGGTTACATTACAAATGGTCGATCTGTAAATAAGGTAGGAGATAAGTAAAAAATAAAAGACTGTGAAAGATAAATAAGGCAGGATATAGATTCGGTTCAGTTTGAAGTGCTACGGTCTACTTTTTGCAATACGAGGGGTAATGCAACCGGGATCTACAGCTCAAAGCCGATTCCGAATGGCTATGAACATCCATGCCACTGTGGGATTCGATCCCACGAACTCCAGTACCAACGACCAGCACCCTAACCAATCGGCCATCGTTCGGCAGCAGAAGAAGTAAGAATTAGAAAAAAACAATACACAGAAAAATCTCCAGCTCTCCCGGCTGAAGAATTTAAGGGTTCTCTAAACTCAATACATACACATACATACACATCTCAATACAAACTCAATACATACACATTTCAATACATACGCATAGCAAAAATACTAGTTCAAGATTTTTTTTATTAATATATGAAAAGATTAAATTTGTTTTTCATTTTTCGACTCATTAGTATAAGGAACAGTAAGGCCTTTGACATGACAGATTTGGATCAAAAATATTAAATGAAATTTTTTTTCTGAAAAAATCTACTTAGTTATACGTTTCATTATCCTAAAGACATTTTTCGAATATCCTGATTATTTTACTGCACTGAAATCTGTGTTTGTCATACACCCTTATGTTAATATTTTAAAAATAATATTTCCCAGTTTGACGATTTTTGTATCGCATTAATAATTTCGAAATGTTCCAGGTGTATTACTTTTATGTAATTCTTATTCAAAATTTTGTGGATTCTGTATTAATGTGTTTGTCATTTGACTGGGTACGCTTTTTAAAATCGCGAAATATTTTCTCGAGTTAAAGAGGATTTAGCACGATAAAACTGCGATTAAAGTTGCTAAAACATTATATAGTTTTAAATAATTGTATTGTATAAATAGTTTAAATAGTTTTAAACGCAAGTGAAAATCGATACCCAGTTCCATTTACGTATAAATTCTAAAGATAATATGGAAAAACAAAAGCATTTGGTTAGTATGCCTTTCTCTTTGAAAGTTTGTAAGCAATATTGATAAACTGCTCAATTTCTATCAAATTGTCTTGTATTTTAATCAAAAATTATTTTCTTATACATTTCTTTTTAGACTACTTATAGATTTTGCCTTATATGTTTTATGTAACAACATTATATATTCTCATAATAAAATTATCATTAAAATTGAAAATTTTAAAAACTAAAATTCAAAGTCCCTTATTTCCTTGAACTTAATATTATTACACAGGCTTACATTTTCTTATATGTACTGTTAAGCAAGCAATGATTTCTTACCAGGACCGAATTATACTTCTTTGTTGCCAAATTATTCTTACCGAGTCCCCGGCCGCTGCCTGTGAATTAGAGCTCACAAAATATATAAAATATAAATAATCTGAAAAACTAAAACAAATCTTAAATTCTTACTAGTAAACAATATTAGTTCTTCTGGAAAGATTTGAATATTTTGTTTATATATTTGAAAAGAATTTAAAATTGTTTTATGAAATTTCTAACAAAAGTATAAAAATATGAATAAACTTTGATTAAAAATTCCCCTTTTTAGTCTGTCATTTAGCAAAACTATCAATTATTTCCACATAATTAATATTAATCAAAACATTTGGTTCGATGAATAAAAAAGATAATTTTAAAGTGAATTTCGTAAATAGTTTTTTACACGTTCAAATACAGAGAGTGATATTTCACCAGATGGATGCAATACGTACAAGGTTAAAAAAGGCTTTGCTAAAAGTGCTATCAATCTACTCTTACTGGTCGAATACAATTTGCACTTTCTGTTTAATTTCCCGTCACTAAACACACTGTTTTATGCACACTGTTGTCTATGCACAGTTAGGTAGATGACAAACAGCACATATGGTCCATTTACTTTCCACTAAACGGTCATTTAGAATTTTTGAAGGGGGGCCGATCCCTTAAATCCCCTCTTTTATCTACAGCCTTGTTCACACGTGTGTCGAATTTGCGCAATGCTTATGGGTTCCCCAGGCCAAAAATTTAGGAAAACCTGGTCTATGCGATAATACGCCCCTGGCTAAGCAGGGTAAATTTTCTTATGGCAATCATTGAGCTTGTATAATGTAAATTACCATTCTCATATTGCGGAAGATGATCGAGAGTTGATATCTGAAAAATTACGTAAATCGAACACCCGTAATATCCTCTACAAATAGATGGCAGCACAATTCCACTCTACTGAATTGAAGAATAAATGATACAACTTGTTTCTGCTAAATTTCTTTTTTACAGTATCATGAATATATTCTACATCAAAATGTAAAAGCAAATATCAGATTGTTATAAGTATTATAAATAATCTTAGCATTCAAGAGGACACATAACCATTAAAAATTCAAAAAATCGATTTTTCAAAATGTAGTGTACCTGATAGCAATTTACTTTCTCTGTTTTATGCCACAAATGGCTTAAAATATTCCAAACTCTCAAATTTCAATAACTATAAAAGTATGTAAAGTAGCATTCCATGAGTAGGAGAGATTTAAAAGTGATATTACAAAGCATATTTACGCAATTTACGCGCATACCTAAACAATTATATGTAAAAAATTTTAAATTTAACATACATGTTAGTCATAAACTGAAACTAAAAAAATACGTAAAGTTTAAGAAAAAATTTAAAATATAGATTATTTGAAATCTTAGTTTTATTGAAAAAATTATGAAATTTCACTTTAAAATTTATAAACTATATAATTTTTTTTAAATATCACTTAAATTTTACTTTATTTTTATTGTCATGTCTTGTATAAAATCTGTCTGAATCATTGAAGAAATATATACAGAATGTAGTAAATTTTCCACTCTTGCAATGTTCTCTATAATATGAATTAATAACACAATATATATGATAGATTTACATAATTACTTTTTTTTTATCCAAAGAAAATTAGAAAATGTGAAAATAAAGTTTCGGTACCATTTTATATATCGAAAAAATTCAAGGATATTACTTTAAGGGATCATACGACTATTAAAAGTTTAAAAAAAGTGTAAAATAATTATCATCTTCGGCTTCTCATACCTTGAAAATTCCCAGTAATGCAAATTATAATTATTTTTTTAACACAGAGCAAATTATTATCTTTACTCACATATCGCATTATTTTTCACTAGCATATAGCCCCTCATATGACGGGATCAGTAAAATTTTTAATTTTCCACAATTGTAAAGTACCCTATGAGGCAGGGAAAAAAATGGTTTGTTTTTTGGCTGAGAATTGCACGCTTAATAATTTGTTTATCTTTAATGACCGCATGTTAGTCGCCAACTTTAATTTATCTTGTTATATTACATGATGGGATGGACAGCAGAGGTTTTAATATCGACAGTGATTATTTGGCGGTATATATGAATGATGTCTAAAATTTAACGAATCGATTACAAACCGTGGGGTTATGTATAAATGTTACTGTGAAAGACCGAAATCTGGAGAATGTCGACTTTCACCGGTGAATGTCAACATTCACGTAGTCGTTTGGTGTATGTCCGAAATATTTGCTAAATACCCTTATTTCTGACTTACACTGGTAAATGTCGACATTCACCATGCACTAATGGTGAATGTTGAACATGTCGGATATTTATATTTTCTTCTTCATAATACAGTCAAATTTATAGTAATAGCACATGTAACTGTTGAACATAAAACAAACCGAACACTCTTAGAACAGTAATAATACCAATAATTAACTTAATTATGTGATTGACGTTATATTATCTTATTTGTTGCAACAATTTATACTGCTATAGCAATTTGAATTGCACAAGAGTCCCTTGCATTTATTAATGGCATTTAGTAACTAAACATTTCTTTTTGCAATGACAGCGTTTATAGCCATGCCATCCACGTCTCGAATTAGCTTCAGCGGCTTCTCTCAGTGCGACATTTCTTGAGAAGAAATCTCATCTATGGAGAGCAACTTTTCTTTACAAAATATAAACTGATTACGGGTATCAAGCTGCTTGAGCGAACCATTTTTGTTTACTTATTTATAAAAGTCGGAGTCTTCTATTCCAACAACAACCGCCAATACATTTCGAGCATCTGTACGACCACGGTCGACATCAGGGACTTGTATTCACACAGTGTCATCAATTTGAGCAGAAGGAAATTTTCTTTTTGATGTCTATAACATTTTAGTTGCATGCATTAGATTATCTTTTGCGGCCGCTTTTTTAATAGAAATAAACTTCTGCTGTTTAGTCATGGCTTGATAGAAGGTGTAATAGGTTGAAGCTCTTCTGTATTTTCCTTTGGAATGGATGCAGAAACTTTGGAGTATTCCTTAATGGTAATTGCTATTTTAACATATATATGTTTTAATAATAAAGTATGATTTAAAAACGTAAAAAAATATTATTTTTCAACATTCACCATCAATGCATACGGATTGTCGACATACACCGGTGATAGTCCGAATATGTAAGAATATAATCAAATATTCTGTCTTTCACCGAGGTATTTGGTGTATGTCGACATTCACCGGTGAATGTCGACATTCTCCACTTTCGGGCATTCACAGTAACATAAAAAAATAACACACGTGCAAACTTAATTTTCAAAGATATGTAACTTAAACGCTAGATATTTATGAGTCCGTGAAATAGACTCCTAGACTTTTATGAAAAGAATTGGTTGCTAATACCGGCGATAAAATTTTTATTACAACAAAAAATAATCAATGATTCAATTTAAAATTATACCATATGTACCTAATCTATTATTTAAGCCGAATATAAAAGAAAATTATTTACGTAAATCTAAGTTTGGGGATAAAACCCATGAAAATAATGCAGACGTCATTAAAATAATATAAAATAAGAAATGATTAAATCAGATGGTTAAAGGAATGACGTCGTAATGCTAGAAATAAATGTTATTTTCATCTACTTATAATGCGATAAATTGGTGAATTTAACCATCGCCTGCTCTTAACCAAGAAAAATAGACTTGAAATACTGGCATTAAACGATCGAAAAGGGGGGGGGAAGGCATGTATTTCGAATGTTTTTGAATGTTTTGCTTTGAAGTTTGCTAACCCTAACTCACCAAGAACCCAATATGGATGCCTCTATCCATTCCAGGTCCAACCGCTTCATAAATTCGAGGACAGACGAACAGATAGATAACTTAGGCTATTATTATATAGGGGATTATTATTTATTATTATTATTATTATTAATTTTATTATTATATTATTATATTATTTTTTATTTATTTATTTTTTATTTTTATTTTCATATCTCATTATTTTTCATTATTCATTTTTGAAACAAAAAATATTTTTGTTAAAAAGTTTTAAGTAAGAGACATTTTGTTGTTAACAAAAATGATATCGAGGCTAATACGCATGATTGCTAAAAATATAATTAAGTTTAAGACAAAGTTATTGCTTAAAACCATATTACAATATGTCAAAATAACTTAGAACCTAAATTTGTATGTATTTATAATAAATATATATTTTTAAAAAATATATATGAATAAAGTGAATTTTTTAATTAAAAATTTCTCATTACAATAAATAAATAAATAATTAAAAATAATTAAACAAATAAATAAAAATGAAACATAAAATTGGGAAAATTTAGGTTTAATCGCACGAAAATTATATTGTATACAATCTGTAAAAATTTCATTAAAAATATAAAAAAATTTTTGAGATAACATGCGCGTTACATAAAAAAAACCCACAATTTGAGAAAAATCAAGTTAAAGTTTTATAAGTTTCAATGTGTTTACAGCGAACAGTTGACACGTTTTGTTTTCATTACTCCTCTCAATATTGGAATTTTTTTATGCGGATTGTTTTAAAATGTTCGGAACTGAATTCCTTTTCCCATATATTTTTCTGGAAAATCGAATTTTTTGTCGATTTAACAGTCGTATGACGCTTTTACGTAATGTGTCAGATGGAATCGTAAAACATTCGCTTTTAGACCAATACTGGACTGCTTAAAGATTGTATGTTCTGTTAAATATCTTTTTATTTTTCTATTCTGAAATCACAGAAGTAAATTATTTATTTTAATCAAAAGTAAATAAATAAATAAATAATAAAGCTGCCTCTTTTTTTAATCGTCATTACTATAACTCTTGCCCACCGTAAGAAATTCCGGCTTTAGAGCGGGCTTGGCCCATGGAACGCCGCTCCTCCCACAATTCCTGTTGAGTTAGCTGATGGGACAGGTGCAAAAAGCAACTGCTTGGTTTGCAACTTTCATCCCACCGATTATTATATTTATTCAAATTTGTTTATAATTTTTATGCTATCCAAAATGCGCTTTATTATTTTTTTACCTACCCCAAGGGTAAGCAACCTAAGGTTCGCGAAGGAATTTATTTAAGGCACTGCCGTCCGCTTGGGTAAATGTGAATATAATGCATTTTGGCTATTTTCTTAGAAAACAGCGTTGTCCAAACTACAGTGGTGGATTTCTAAACAGGCTAGGCTATTTTCGTGAACTCTCTGTTGGAGAAATAAGAAATGAAGCGTTAAAACGAGTGTAAAGTTTATTCACAAACATTTCAGAAGATCAAGATAAATACAGCTTTCACTTCAAAGAGTCATTGACACTAAAAGACTAAAAACAAGTAAATATTAGCAATATGCTCCACTGGATTAGAGATCGAAATCTCACATTTTTCATAAATAACGATAAAGATTTAAGAATTTACAAATCAATGGCAGTAAGATATTGTTCTTCGAAACATTCGTTTTCATGCTTGAAAAGAATCAAAGTATACCTAAGCTGAGGTATGTCCGAAAGTAGATTGAACGATTTAGCAGTTTTATTGAATGTGACGCAGTGAATATGATTTCATTTGACGACGTGAATAAAATTTTTATTGGGAATGAATTCAGAGGTAAAGTATAATGCGAGGTACAGCAAAATTGATTTATAGTTAGATGAATATTTATAATATATAAATATGAGATTTTATATTCTGTTGGAATAGTGGTGTAGCAACAAGGGAGATATGGAGATTGTAACCCCCCTGAGTATTGCAGTTTCTATGTATTTTATCTGATAGGATTGCTGTATCAATTTTGAGATATGAAGGGAAAGTACACCCATCTCATGAAAAATTTCTCACTAACCCCTGTGTTGGAATGAAGTTTTCGTTATATTTTATATACGATTCTAATTGACGTTTTCATAACTTTCGTATTCCCCCTTTTTAAGTTTTGAAAGAAATATCGTATAATCGGTGATTTAGTTCAGCTTATAGGCGGCACATCCACCCCTGCCAACTGGTTAATTATACCTTTTTCAAATAATAAATAAGCACATTTTTTACTCATTTATCCCACTGAAATTTAGGATGCTTATAGTTATACTCAGTTCAGTAGACGTTTACATAACTTACGTATTCCCTTAATTTTTTCAATTTTGCGAGAAATCAAGCATAATCGCCGATTTAGTTCAGGTTATCGGCGTATTTGTAAATCCTCATCTGCCGATTGGCTAATTGTATCGTTGTCTAATAATAAATAAACACATTTCTTACTCATTTATCTCACAGAAATTTAGGATGCTTATTGTTATACTCAGTTCAATAGACGTTTGCATAACTTACGTATTTCAACTATTTTTGAATTTTGCAATAAAGACAGCATAAACGGCGATTTAGTTCAGCTTATAGGCGGCACATTTGTAAATCCGCCTCTGCCAACTGGCTAATTATATTTTTGTCAAATATTAAATAAGCATATTTTTTACTCATTTATCTCACTGAAATTGATGATTCTTATGCTTATACATTCAAACATTTGGATAGACAAAATTCCATTTAATTACTAAATTTTGGACTTAAAAATATTTCTGTGCAATGAAAACCGTTATTTGCAAGCCTGCATTCTCCTGCACGAAATCTATAAAATAAAAATACAGTAAACTTCATTAAAGATCCTACATTTGAAAATATAATTCGACAACCAACAACAAATATTGACATCAACATAAAAAAAGAATCATTGTCTAATTAATCCCAAAAAGCTTTCACTGAAAGATTTCATGTATTTTATTACTTAAAAAAAATATTCTATTTATTCGAGTAAATGAACTAATTATTATTGGATGAGGAAATCCCCCTGTCCCTACATGGAAAATAATTCTGGCTAAAATAAAGCAATATATTTTATTTTCTTCAGAGAATTCAAAGTACACTACCATTCGGTGTTAAAACGACTGATTCACATTATAATCCAAGCTCTCACATCTACTAACAAACGCAGGCTTTTATACAATGATTAAAAATTTAACAAGACCGCTGAGATAGCTCGTGGTTTATTGAAATGGAGTAAACAAAACAAATTTCAGTGTGTACATATTTTATATATATATATATATATGTACACACTGTGTATATGTACACATTAAAAAGGAGTCTCAGAATTATAGGAAAATTTATTTAGCAGTAAAACGAAAAGGATTAATTAATTATAAGGGGGATAAAAAATTGTGTTGTTAAAAAGTTTTAATTCTTAAATACCAATCTACGCACATAATTAAGTTATAAAACAATTGTGAAGTATTATGATCACGGTGTTGATTTAACATTTCAAATCCGTAAAAGTTTAAATACCGGAGAGCTAAATACAATGAAAAGTTCTCTCACTGTCACAAGTTGGCAGGATGGAATGAAATCGATGCTAGTGCTGCCATCTACAGATTTGTTGTGAAAGTAAAAGTATAAGGCAAACTCGTTTAAATAATTTGTTTTTATTCTATTAAGAAATGAAACTACTATGTGAACGGATAAAAACTTTTAAAACCTTATGTAAGAAAAAATAATCAAGCATGTATTTATTATCTCAATTTACAATCATCAATTAAGAAGTGAAATCTTTCTACCCTTAAACATATAACTAGCGTTCCGCAAATAATATATATATATATATATATATATATATATATATATATATATATATATATATATATATATATATATATATATATATATGCCTTACAAGAAATTACCACTAAAACATCTGAACCGGAAAATTTAAAACATATAAATTAAAAAGGTTTAAAAAATGAAAAAAAAAAATTACCTGAAAATAAACATACGGTACTCATACACACAAGGATGAGGTGGTAAATATTACCTGATGTTACAAATATTTTTCAGAAAATTTTTATGTAATAGAATTTTAATAACGTTTCTAATAATTACCAGTTTCTAAATTTTAAGCATTAAAAAAGTATTTAACAAGATAACCGCAACCTGAGTCAATTTAGCTTAAATCCAATTTTGTTTCTATTTTTTTACAAATACGAATTTTGAAAATCGAACAAAAATTATTAACTTTTATCTGTATAATGGACCAGCTTATTAAAGAATCGTTAATAGGGCACTTAGTTCACCCACAACTAAAGCCATTTTCCAGGAAATCTATCAGGTATACAGTTTTAAAAAAATTTGGGTAAACATGGGTTAATGTTGTTTTAAAAAAGCATTTATTATTCAAAGCAATTTAGGGGATTCAGTTAAACAGAAAAACCAATATAATGATTAACGATCTTGTTAGATTGAATTCCAAGTAAAGGTTCAGTGATCTTCTGGGATTCCTAAGTTTTAACGTTCGAACGTAATGCTGTTATCAGAGTGAAATGTAGCAATTAATTTAAAAAAAATCATGGTTGAAAGATTGTTTGAATACAGCGATTACAGCTTTTTAACGATAAAAGCGACAGAAGTAGTTAAAACCTAAATTAAAAAGTACCTTCATCGAAAATGCTCCTGCCGAATTTCTTTTACACATGTTTCCGTCATTTTTATAAGACTCATTGGGTGTCTTGCTTTTTTATTTAGAATAAAACTTAGATCTTATCATAGGCATTTACGAAAATTATTGAGAAACGGAAATGATAATGCTGAAAATATCCGTTTTTTATGTACAAAATAGTGTTTAATAGTGTGTCAAGCATGCAATTGACAAATAACAATTTCGGATCATGGACTGGCTTTTATTGTAAAGAGTTTATAAATAAAATAAGAAATAAAACAGTTAGAAATGTTCGGTACGTGTAATGATTCAAATATTCATACAGTACAAAACCTTGTACTCCAGAAAAGTATTTAAAGTTATCAATATTACTAATAAATGTATTCTATAGTTCTAACAATAGTATTTTCTGCATCCGCGGTTCTTAAACTGGGCACCGAGTTAACTTGTAATGCCGCTACTAAAATGAAGAAAAGTCGGAGGAAATTGTAAAGTTATTAAAGAAGAAATAACTATTAACATGACTAAAAGTTAAAATTTAACTTGACTTTCCTCTTACTGCATCGCTTGAGAAATGTGCTAAGCATTGTCCTCGTATTATGTCGAAGTGTGACCGATCTTCTTCCTACGTGGTTCTCAAACGGGACTCCGTGGTGCACTAAATAACCTTTTTGCTTTTCATCCCAAGTTATATTATATTAGTGAATGAAATATAAATGTCTAATTTTCAGTACAGTTTTAACTACTTGAGATCTTACTGCCGTTTTAATTTCTGAAAAATGAAATAGCCGATTATTTTCAAAAATGATTTTCAGCGGAAAATTGAATTTTTATGATGAAAATAAGCGTCCTGTTCTCGATTTCTACACATGATTATTGTTGATTGTTGATTGCACTATTGTCAATGTTACTCGCGGGAAAATGGACAGGGGTCTACTACTTAACACACATTGTATGCGGGACACGTACTAGTACGTTTTCTGACGATTGATACTTGAGCGCGGGACACGTACTAGTACAGGTTAGTGTAACAACATGGTTTGTTTGTGGGTACAAAATAACGCTATATACAGGAAAACGAAGCCGAATGTTCTTGTCTACTACGTAGAATCTGGAAAAATTTAGACAAATAAAAACTAGTTTTTACATTATTAGTTTTATGATTGCTCTTTTCATATTTTTATTATGTAAAAATGTTTATATATAACATAATTCGAAAAAATTAAAGCTATATACCCCTATTTCAATTTTATTTTTCATATTTACGATACTATTATAAATTTATCCACTAAAAATATAATTTTTGTTAAAATATATTTTTAACAAAAATCTTATGTTTGTTATTTATATATTTCTTTCTATTAATTATTTGTTTATATATTTCAATATAAAATACGAAAAGTTGGTTAAAAAATTAAATGATTTTCGATTTATTGAGATTTAACTGAATAACTAAATTTACGCGCCAAACGCCAACTCCCTGTACAATTCTGCTGTGAAATGCACCCGCACACATTGTGTTAAAACCGATTCCATGAGTGTACAAACATCAAATCTAACAGCGAGGAAAACACGCGCACACTCAGGTTCTGGTAAATGGCAGCAAGTCTTAACTTAGTCTTTTTTTATAATATGTAGTAATATGTAGTAAAAGCATAAAATAAATTTTCTTTATGTAATGCATTTATTTTGAATATTTTACTTTCTTTAGTAGGTCTACCCTTGCAGTTTCCGAGCGCCTTCACAACAGTACACGCACCGATTCCTGTGGATCAGAGAACACATGAAGGACGCTATGTCTGGGAACCAAGGCTTCATGCAGCTTTTGCCCATTCCCCTAACAGGTAGGATTTAAACACTCTGGGTATTTACTTAGTTTTAGTTTAATCTATGAAAGTAATGGGATTCAGCCGGTACGTACATATCAGGTCGTATAATTTCCGTATACTGGTATTTAAAAATATTTAAATTAAATGATAAAATGAAATCTCACACAGTTCAATTAGACAAAAACTAAAAACTTATGTCTAATTCAACGGCGTGCAATTGAAATTGAATTAATGACAATTTCTGCTTTCTCAGAAAAAGAATATTCATTTATGAGGGGAGATCAAAAAGAAAGGTTACAAAGACTGCAGTGAAACGTGTACATCTCATTTCATGCAAACCAATACAGCCTACTGGTAGTGTATATATATATATATATATTCATATATATAAATATATGTATATTTATTTATATATACAAATATATATATATATATATATATATAATATATATATAAAGAAAATTCTCAGGGATTTTCAAAACTTAAATCAAGGGCTAAAATTCCCGCATCATTTTGCATTCCCCTTTTTAATCCCTAACCTAAATTGACCACTGGGGCTACAGTTTGCGCCCTCAGAGAAGGGGTCTGTCCAATTATAACTCTACATGGCTCTAGCGGACAATTTAGGAAATTTCCAAATAAAAAGGAGAGCAGCTATTTCGGAGGCAGATATTTTCCACAGATGTTGACCGAGGCGTTAAGAGTCTTGTACATATAACTTCATGCTAGCTGACCCTTCAGTGTGTCCTGTCCCTATGATGAAGTGGGAATCCGTCCCCCAACGTTATCTTAATAAAGGTCTTTAGCTGGTGTTAATTTTATGGCCATGGCTGCAACCACCCATCGAGAAGTCATCTTATTACACACACACACACACACACACACACACACACACACACACACATATATATATATATATAATATATATATATATATATATATGAGGGTTTTTTTTTATCAGTCTCTATTGCAGTGCAAATGGAGTGTTACGATATCTCAGATCTACCCACACTGCTGGCTGGTTTTAATGCAGCTGTAAGAGATAAATTAAAAACAGCAGGAGAACAATAACAGACACATTTTTTAAGGTGCTACTACACCTCACATAAAACGCTCAGACATTTAACATATGAATGTTGTGTCTCAGAACAGGAGGTTTCTTACGCACTTTTGCCTAGCATCGCATCTGTCCCCTCTTTCTCGCCGAACGGTGGTCGAATGCATAGGGAGCTGCTCTCCGGTACAACAGTTCGTGGGATGGAATCCCACTGTTGGTATGGATACTTGTAGACTTTCGGAATCTACTTTAAGAAGTTGGTCCAGGTCTCATTAGCCCTCGTTTAGCAAAGCAGTAGACCGTATCGCTCCAAACCAAACTAAAGCCCCTCTTTTTCCTTCTCCTGGAAATTAGCCAACATTGCCACCTGGCAGAAAAGAAGAGTTGTTAATACGGTTTGCCTTCGCAGGGACTCTTGAAAACATATATTCTTTCCAAGCTCCACATATGTTTCGGCCATTATGCTTTATGCACTTTTCACTTTCCCTTCTAATATATATATAACTGTCCGGGCTTGTTTAGCCACCTTATTCTGTTTCACCTCCTCGTCTGAAGCAAATCTTCGGCTTCCTAGGTGCTCCCTCAAGTAAGGAAAGATGTGAGTCGGAGCAAGGTCCGGACTGTAGGAAGTTTGGTCAATGTTATTGGTAAATGTTGGTCAATGTCGACCATTTCACAACCGGCCGCAAAATTTCGACACCATTCTGCGACATTCTGACAAGACATGACACTCTCTTCGTAAACCTTTACCTTCTATTAGAAAATATCATATGCGTACTGGTTCTTGAGTGATTTGAATCCCATTGATGTCTTTAAACATAAATAAATAAAAAATTCTGCTCTTTGACGTTTTGCGTTAACAATAAATTCTTTAAATTGCTTTAACCTGTGTCAGATTAGAACATTCTGTCACGATTTTTTGAGATATTTATTGATCAGTGTTTTGACCATGCACCTTGAAAGACAGCAATAATGAACATCTTTTCTTATTGGAAGCTGCTTTTATATATAAATGGAAATAACTTTAACTGCATGCAAAATATCATAATTTTTAATATATATTGTGTATACTGATGCCAATGATTATTATGAAGTAACACTTTTTTATTTTATTTTTTTTTAGGATGTGTCCTGACGGGACAACCG
Organism: Pardosa pseudoannulata; assembly: GCA_032207245.1. Classification (NCBI taxonomy): domain Eukaryota; kingdom Metazoa; phylum Arthropoda; class Arachnida; order Araneae; family Lycosidae; genus Pardosa; species Pardosa pseudoannulata. The sequence goes on along the minus strand of CM063502.1, from coordinate 75,525,226 downwards.
CCAATTTACCCGATTTTTCCCATTTTGCTCCCCGAGGTAACATTCCTAACAGCCATGTGGATTTCCCTTCCCACTATAGACTCAGTCCTTACATGGAACAAGTTATTTCGTCGTTACACAGAGGGTCAACGGTTGGATCCCCCTTAGTGTCAGATTCTAGAGGTAAGATCCTTTTGAACCCATTAATTCCAGAATCAGTTTTGATTAATATACGTGTGTCATCCAAAAAGTAAGTTTCTCAAGTTCCGTGAAAAGAAACAAAATGTTTATACCTGGAATGATTTATTGCAAAATGTACAGCAATATTTCAGCTCCTTATAATCAACATAATTACCATAGGAATTGTAGCATTTGTCATATCGTAAGATAAGTTATTGTAGTCCCGTGTCATAGGAACCTGATGCATGGGAATGGAGCCAGAATGTCACAATTGTTTACAGGTAATCTGTGGTGACCAAACAGGAATTTCTTCAGGTGCAATAGCAGGTGGAAATCGCTTGGAACAAGATCAGGACTGTAGAATGGAAGGACGTCAACGATGACAGATGGACAGCTGAAGCGCTAAATACAAGGGTTGGAACTTTAATAGTGGCAACACTGTAAAATCGCTACGTAACAAAACCAAAGAATATCGCGTATACCACACGTGAGCTACATACCTACCTTACCTCTCAGCAAAAAGAATCGTCCTTCCTACGTCATGCGCATGCTGAGTGACGCGAAGAATTGATCCTTGTATTAGCTTGAGGTCTAAAGTGTTGACAGGATGTTTTCAAAACAAGAACAACGAAGGTGGATAAAAATTCAATGTGCCAGAGGTCTTACAGCAGGACAATGTCATCTAGGGCTTCAAGAGGCATGCGGAAAATCTGCATTATTTTACAGAACTGTAGCAAAATGGGTAAAAGCCTTCAATGGAGGACTCCAAAATGTGACAGACATGCATCGTCTAGGTCGTCCTGGTGTCAGTGAATCAGAAATGCATGCTGTTGCCGCATTCATGGACGGTGATCGATGCCAAACGATTTGTGAGCTGCCCCGACAAACAGTATTTACGCATACGACTGTGCTGACTATGAAGGAACGCCTGGGCATGAGAAAAATTCTACACTGTCTGCAGAACAACCTTATCATTCTGCCTCATACAACACAAGCTGTGACTAATTTGTTCGATCGATGGGACTGGGAGGTGGTTTACCATCCACCATATTCTAGTGGTCTAAGCCCTTGTGACTTTGTCTTAATTCGTAAGATAAAGGCACCACTTCGTGACATTCGCTTCAGAACTGTTCCCGAGATTCTTGCGTCAATAGACCGGTCCATTCGAACTATCAACAGAATAATCGCTGCTACAGGTGTTCTGCGATTTCCACATCGTTCGAAACGGGTTATACACAATAAGTGCGACAATATTAAAGGACTGTAAATCATGGTGACATGAATCACTTTTGTATTCCATGTAAATAGATAGTTACCATTATTAAAGTTCCAGCCCTCGTATTTTGCTTACATTCAGAAGTACCCCGGTACCAAACATGAACCATGTGCTTGCCCATCACATCGGGCCATACACTAAACACAACTGATGATGGATTTCGATCGACACTACTCTCTGTCCGTTCAAAAACTGTTGTCGGAAGGAGAAATGAGAGCTTACATCTTAGCACATTACGATGAAGTATAATGTGAATAATCGGAAATTTACAACTACAGCATACGATGGTTACACCCGCAATCTACTATTTGCGCTATCGTATTTAATACCTTTTGCACAGCCATTTTTGGCGATGTGGGAAGCTGACTTTTTGGGTGATTCTCGTGTATTGATGAGAATCTTAAATCTGAGATATAATGTATTCTTGAGAGTAGACAAAACATGACATTTAGACATTTTCAAATACTACAACCTGTCCCAGTTAATGATGAGCTGGGATATAAACATCGAAGGATGCCATTTATTGAAAAGAAAAATTTCTGAATAACAGATTTATATGCTATCATATGTAAATACAGTACCGTAAAGTCAAATTTTATAATAAGACACAGCTATTCGTCATAATTTCAGTCGATGTACTTCTGAAACAGTAAATTAAGGTGTGGGTTTCATAATGTGTCTATCCCAATGATAAATTTATAAAGAATAACAAATACTTAAAAATTTGGGGATTTGTTTATAGGTTTGCCATTAACTTTACTAAAAAGGAAAAATTGTTTCAGGAAAGAATAAAATTTCTAAAAACTCTTTTTTTTTTTTTTTTTTTTTTTTTTTTTTTTTTTAACCATTCCCAAAAGCAGATACTAAGCATTGCTGGGTTAATATCAAAATTGTACCATTCATTTTGCATAGCGTACTATTTGTGTCTTACTTACACTGGCTTTGCCTTTTATGCTACATTCCGGCACAAAGGTTTTACCTTCTCACATAAACGTTGGCATTTAATCGGCTACATATTTTTTCATTATGTCTGAGGTTGATAAATTTTACAATCTGTGTTTGAAGAAGTACAAGTTTCTTAAACATCTTCATTTCTTCCTGGAATGTTAATGGTTTAAAAATTATTCTCAATTTGAATTTTACAGTGTAATCTGTTCTGTTCTAAGAGGGTTGAGAAAGTTTTTTTTTTCTTAGTCAGCTCTTTTAAGAGACCTCATTCCGGATACTAGTTTTAAAATGTCTGTTCTTGAACATGAGCTATATACTTTACACATTAGTTTCTCTCTATTTGTGCCTTATTTAAGGTGAATTAGTATTTTATGTTATACTCAGACACAAAGTTTTTACGTTCTCATATATATATTGTATAGTGTCAGAAGTTAACATAGGAGCCAAAATGGATATTTAAAGTTTCAAAGCTAAAGTTTTTCATACGTACGTTTAAGTATTATGACCTTTATATAATATTCATTTTGTTACATTTACTATAACATATTATATGTATTATAAAAGTTGAATGGGTTATTCCATGTGAAATCGACACAATTTTAGAACAAATTCTACCTGACCCCCTCCAATTTTGATTAAATTTGGTACAGTAAGCGACTTCATGGTAATAAAGTAAATCCCCAAATCTTATGTTCAAATAATAATTGGTTTGGGAGTTATAAGGCTTTAAAGTTGCCAGATTTGTCTAAAAAATACACTATCGGCATACCTTTAAATTACACTTGCTCCTCACCTAATTAAGCTAGAGATATGTGAAAGGTGTTATTTTAAAGCTTTTTTAATGGGCTTTCATATGATATACAACACATGATGACTTGAAAATTTTTTTAAAAATTAAAATTAAAATTTAAATTTAAAATTTAAATTTCTCAAAAAGCCAAGTTTTTAAAATTTTGAAAAAAATTACAAAAATTGCTCATATTATTGTTAATCCATCAAAAGTAATGCACTTTAATGATTTTTCTTCATTCTAAAATCTTCACAAATGTTAAATGTACTATTTACTAGAGTATATGTCGATAAGGTAGTGTGTAAACATTAATGCCATCCTATACAGCTGAGTTAGATTAAAAGTAATGAATGCATGTTCTCATTTTCGTTATTCCAATAGTAAATATATCAAACAAAAAACTTTTGTAGCTTGGGATCCCATTATGATCCCAACATGAAACTTTGAGGATTAATTAACAATAATATGAGCAATTTTTGAGATTTTTTTCAAAATTTTAAAAACTTGGCTTTTTGAGAAATTTAAATTTTAAATTTTAATTTAAATTTAAATTTTTAAAAAATTTTTCAAGTCATCATGTGTTGTATATCATATGAAAGCCCATTAAAAAAGCTTTAAAATAACACCTTTCACATATCTCTAGCTTAATTAGGTGAGGAGCAGGTGTAATTTAAAGGTATGCCGATAGTGTACTTTTTAGACAAATCTGGCAACTTTAAAGCCTTATAACTCCCAAACCAATTTTTATTTGAACATAAAATTTGGGGATTTTCTTTATTACCATGAAGTCACTTACTATACCAAATTTAATCAAAATTGGAGGGGGTCAGGTAGAAACCTTGTGTCGATTTGGTATGGAATTACCCGAATATAAATGTTGAATTAAGAAAAAAAAAAAACACGATATCATGCGATGACAACAATGTGGTCTTACAACGGCAGTATGCGATGACAACTATTTACTACAGTCAAGTATCCTATAATATGAGGTTTTTATAACGCGATTTCCATATAATGGAGAGCGAAAAATGTGACAATTTTCCTATAACGCGGTTGCCTTATAACCTGTTTTTGTAAAAGATAACATTCAAAAAACTGTAAAATGCTCTAAAATGATATATGCAATACCTTTTCTTTTATATTCATTCAAAAACACATAACATTAATAATTTTATATTGATTTCCATACCACGCTGGTCATAAAACATATAGAGTATTAAACTCCTTTTTTTTCTGCTCAAAGTTTAGAGTAAATCATAACGGTCCAGTTTCACACCCCTTTTGGAAGAGAATTGGAAGGGAAAAAATCAGTATTAAGTTCCCTCAACCTCAGACTAGTCCACTTCTGCCGAAAGAGAGCCGACAGGTAAAGCACAGCTCTTCGGTACTGGAGTTCGTTGGTTCGAATCTCGCTGGTGGCATGGATGTTCGTAACCATTCGGAATCGGCTTCAAGCAGTAGGTCCCTGTCTCGTTAGCCCTCGTGTAGCAAATCAGTAGATCGTAGTGCTCCAAACCAAACCTAACCAAACCTCAGACTAGTGAAGTATCCCCAATCTGCTATGATTATACAATCATTTATAGTTTCAAATGATATCGATTATCATAATTGGTTAAAATTATCTTTGAGAGGAATTGAACTACTTTGACAGTCAACTTTACCGTGTTGAGTTGAAAAACGTTGATGACGTAAAACGGAAAAACAATAACTCTCCTTTTAAAACTTTGGAGTCAGGAATTATTTGTGGGTTTTCAGTCTTCGAAAAACATAACCTCTTCGGTCTCGAGTGCTACAGTCAATTATTGTTGTTTTCTTTTATCAAGCGAGAGTTTATTAAACCAGCATTTATTTCTTGAACTTTATTCAAGACATCTATGCCAACAATAAAAATAAACCCACATATTGTGGTACACAAAGGTAGCATTTAACTGTTCAGCTATTTTAATTTTGAGAAGCGAAATAAACATACCGCTTTGCAGTTATATTTGCCTGAAACTTTGTTTAAAGTTTTTCTGTTGAATATTTTTACTATCTCAACAAAAATTCTTTTTTAAAACTGTGTTCTCATTTAATCTTTAGATTTAAAGTTTTCGTGACCTAAGTAAATAAAAAGGATTTATGTTGAGCTTATTAAGCTATCGCGGTGTTTATGGGATTTGAATACAGCCGCTCTATCTCAATTTTATCCTCAGTTCTATGACGATCTTTAAAACTATTCTCTTTTTAATTGGTAACAAATCTGCAGCAAACAAACAGAAATTCAAATAGCTTATCTACGACTGGTTAAACCAGCAAAGAAAAAAGTAGAAATCCAATGCCCATTCAAAAGAAAGATAAATAACTCCAGTCGACGGAAGACAAACATTATCCAAAACCAGCAATCTCCAGCTAAATAAATTTTAACTCAGTTATTTTACTTTCCACCATTCAAAGTTTCTCTTAACGAAAATAAGGCTTTTCTTTCCACACAATAAAAAGTAGAATATCTTAAGGTTATCTCTCAAAGAATAGTTGGTTTGCTTCTTTAAGTCTGCATGACAGAGTTTCCTTTCCCATTCAAATGAAATACAAAAAATATTTATCATTTAACGTTCCAATTAAAAACTTAAAATATTTTTTTCGTAAAGTAAATTTTATATTTAACGAAACTTATTTATTTTTACAAGGAACATAAAGTACTGTAGATAAAATGCATGTTATATTAGAAAATTATTTTCCCTCTAATTGCTTTCCAGACTTAAATGGTTAAAAAAATATTAAAAACTAAATACTATAAGAAAATTGCATATTTTTAAGTACCTGAGGAGGTATAGAAAGGTATTTTGATATCTTAACTGCTCAAATTTAGATTTAAATTGAACCTCAGGTTATTTTAAATACTGGAAAATTTTCACAAATACTCGTACAGTACTTTCTAAAGTAATCGTGCGCAAATTTAAAAAAATCATATTTTGTAAAACGAAATTTATCATGTATATTTTTATAAACTAATACATTACACAATGTATAATTATAACTTATTAATTTATAAGAAATTTTCACCAGAACCGATTTATATTGTGCTGCAATAACTAAATTTATATAAGCCTAGTTATATACGCACACACATATATATGTATGTATGTATTTATATATATATGCATACATATATATATAGATATATATATATATATATATACATATATACATACATACATATATATATATATATATATATATATATATATATATATATATATATATATATATATATATATATATATATATATAAAGAGAGAGCGAGAGAGAGAGAGAGAAATTTTAAAAATACCCATTTCACCGTATTAAATAAGTACTATAGCTGATTTTTTTTTTTTTTTTTTTTTTTTTTTTTCTGGTCTTAATATTTAAATCATTCTCATGTTTGATACAAAGTAAAAACCGATGCAATATAATTTTTTGTAAGGTAGCTTGTAACAACTTGTAATCGTTTTTCCACTTGATTTAAGGAAAAATATGCGTAAATGATGATCAAGTTGTCCTATATAGTTGAATATCAGTCTGCAGCGCCTCCCAAAAATACCTCATTCGCGCATGTGTAGGTATAAAGGAAGTATTTTCATGGCTCACATCTCACTGAATACTTAATATTTTTCCATCCAATGTTAGTGTATTGTTTGTAACTTTCTTTGTCCCTTTTTATTCGAGTTTCGTGAAATTTGGTTGAAAATTGGTTAGGAAAAGAAAGCAGCGAAATTTTAAATTTACCCATTTTACCGTATTAAATAAGTACTTTAGAAACATGTCATAACTGAAGTTTTTATTTGCTGGTCTTAAAATTTAAATCATTCGAATATTTGGTACAAAGTAAAAACCGATATAATGTAATTATTTTTAGAGGTACTTTTTTCTTGTACGGTAGCTTGTAAGAACTTGTAATCGTTTTCTACTTGATTTAAGGGAAAATATGCGTTAATGGTGATCAAGTTGTCCTATATAGTTGAATATCAGACTTTAGAGCCTCCCAAAAATGCCTCACTCGCGCATGTGTAGGTATAAAGGAAGTATTTTCATATCTCACCGAATACTTAATATTTTCGTATCAAATGTTAGTATATTGTTTGTAATCTTTTTTGTCACTTTTTATCTGAGTTTCGTGAAATTTGGTTAAAAACTGGTTAGGAAAGGAAACAGCGAAATGTTAAATTTACCCATTTTACCGTATTAAATAAGGTACTATAGAAATATGCCTAACTAAAGATTTTATATAATGGTCTTTAAATTTAAATCATTCGCATGTTTGGTACAATGTAAAAACCGATATAATTATAATATAATTATAATATAATTGTTTTTAGAGGTACATTTTTTGTAAGGTAGCGTGTAACAACTTGTAATCTTTTTACACTTTATTTAAGGAAAAATATGCATATATGAGGATCAAGTTGTCCTGTATAGTTGAATATCAGTCTTTAGCGCCCACCAAAAATGCTTTATTCGCGTATGTGTAGGTATATAGGAAGTATTTTCATAGCTCCTATCTCACAGAATACTTAATATTTTCGCATCAAATGCTAGTGCATTGTTTGTAGCCTTCTTTGTCACTTTTTATCAGAGTTTCGTGAAATTTGGTTGAAGATCGGTAGGAAAAGAAAGCAGCGAAATTTTTAAAATATTCATTTTACTGTATTAAATAAGTATTATAGACACATGGCATAATTGAAGATTTTATTTTCTGATGTTCAAATAGAAATCATTCGCATGTTTGATGCCAAGCAAAAAATGATATAATTATTTTTAGAGGTAATTTTTTCTTGTAAGGTAGCGTAACTTGTAGTCGTTTTTTCCACTTGATTTAATGAAAAATATGCTTAAATGATGATCAAGTTGTCCTATATAGTTGAATATGAGTCTTTAACACCTCCCAAAAATGCCTCATTCTCGCATGTGTAGGTATAAATGAAGTATTTTCATAGTTCATATCTCACCGAATACTTAATATTTTAGCATCAAATGTTAGTGTATTGTTTGTCACCTTCTTTGTCACTTTCTTATCCGAATTTCTTGAAATTTGGTTAAAAATTGGTTAGGAAAAGAAAACAGCGAAATTTTAAAATACCCATTTTACCGTATATAAGTACTATAGAAATATACCGTAACTGAAGATATTATTTAATGGTATTTAAATCATTCGCATGTTTGGTACAAAGTAAAAAACGATATAATTATAATATAATTGTTTTTAGATGTACTTTTTTTTTGTAAGGTAGCGTGTAACAATTTTTAATCTTTTTCACACTTTATTCAAGGAAAAATATGCGTATATGAGGATCAAGATGTCCTGTATAGTTGAATATCAGTCTTTAGCGCCCACCAAGAATGCCTCATTCGCGCATGTGTAGGTATAAAGAAAGTATTTTCATAGCATATATCTCACTGAATACATAATGTTTCCGCATCAAATGTTAGTGTATTATTTGTAACCTTCTTTGTCACTTTTATCGAGTTTCGTGAAATTTGGTTGAAGATCGGTAGGAAAAAAAAGCAGTGAAATTTTAAAAATTTTCATTCTACCGTATTAAATAAGTACTTTAGAAACATGCCATAACATAGCGTGTAATAACTTGCAATCTTTTTTTCACTTGATTTAACGAAAAATATGAGTATATAATTGTATCCTAATTTTTTTCAGCGCCTTTGTCAATGGATTACCTTCAGCAAGTTTCTATGCTTCACCAAAGAAACTTGTTGGAAGCCCATAATTCTCTTCAAACTGGCGCAAATAGTGCTTCGGAATTATCATTTGGACTTGAAGGTGAGTGAAATTTTAATATCTTTTAAAAGGGTTTGTCTTTACTATAGATAACATACTTTTATAATTGTACAGTTATTTATTCAAGAATTTGAATTCACTGTTTCTCCTAAAAAACAAAGTTCAATTAGCTAACATCCTTTTAGGTCTCGTTAGCCATCGTGTAACGAAACAGCAGATAGTAACCCTCCAAACCAACTAACATTTTTACATTTAGTTCTCTATTCAGAACTGCAGAACTCTTTGCGTATACCCCACTGCATTTACAGAATAAAATATTAATTCTAAAAGAAAGTGATAGGATTTACTCTACATCATATATTTCGTTTAAAGTAAGAGTTCAATAAGGAATTTATTCAAAAAGAAAGTTTAAGAGTCAAATAAATCAATTCTCCTTTAACTTATACTGCTTATTATCTTTTGTTGAACAAATATGATAGTATGTTCAAACCTGTATAATGAATGTATGCATATATATATATATATATATATATATATATATATATATATATATATATATATATATATATATATATATATATATATATATATATATATATATACATTATACAGCATCTCACAATCAACATATATATATACATGGTCTAAAAAGGGGGTAGTTGGAAATTACGTGAGTTATAAACGATTTTAAAAAGGGAACTCTTTTATAATAATAAAAATGAAAAAGACGAACGCTTGCGTAACCTTTTGGAGTAATGCGGTCAGGCGCAGAGATATGTCACAGGAAGATGATGACTAATCAAGCAAGAAGAATCAGTTAACGCGTGGACATGGAGCTGTCAATACATTCCACGCTTAGCTCCGCCACGAATAAATGAAAAAGGCACAAGCGACGCCTGAAACGGAAAATCCCATATTAAATAAAGAAGTGTTTTTACTAAGGACTAATTATTCCATTCGCCTTAACACTGGATCACGTCTCATATATATATATATATATATATATATATATATATATATATATATATATACAGAGAAAGGGAGAGAGAGATGCATTTAGAGATACTAGCAAATCGTGATAAAAGGAAATTTAAGACATTTTTATTATTTTCCTACTGATACTAAACCTTCATTCACATCACCCCACGTTATTATGAAGGGATTTTTTAATGTTGAGAAAAATGAATATGTGAACATTGAAACCTGTTTGATATTTCCTTACTTTATCTATCTCGAAAGAAGCATATCTCTACGGAACGTACGATCCGGAACGTACGATAGTTGTTTTCACGTCGTGTACATGATAGACATGTATACACTAGAATAACCAATCCCACAGTGATTATGTAAACCAATGAAGTGCCCAACATACGAAATTCTTAATTGTAAAAACAATTTGTCAGAAAATAATAACAAAAAATTTCGTTTCAGGTTCTCAGATCGGAAGCCCAAAGCCTGGCGTCCGCAGCCGGAAAAGAGCTTTGTCTAGTTCTCCTTATTCAGATTTTGACATCAACTCCATGATCAGATTTTCTCCAAGTTCCTTAGTTTCTTTCATGAGCGGGTCAAGAAGTTCTAGCGCAAGTGGCTCATATGGTCACCTATCAGCAGGTAAAGGTGTCAAGATCCCTCTGGGAACGTTATTTCTCCTTTTATCATTTTTTTTACTTATAGTATTTTAATTACTGTAATGCTATTTTAACACATTTTTGACCGGTCACGAGTTAACTCGTGTTTTTATGGCCGAACGTTGCTGACCGGTCACGAGTAAACTCGTGATGCGTTTTTTTTCGCATTGCTGTTGTTTTCTCTGTTGGCGACCATACAGTGCAATTGTTGGTCAGTATAACACAAGCTGTGTCTCTCGCTTATAAGACCCGCCAAATCTTTTGTTGTAAAAAATATTTAATAATTAAAAAAATTTTTAAATACGATGACGGAACGTAATGAATGATCTTTCTATGAATTTTACACGGATGCTTTATCTGATTGTCCGAGTGATTGTCCGTTACTTCCACATCCAATTACGAAATAACAGCCGGTGACATGAGATAAATTTTCAACAAAATTTCCGGTCAACAATGTGTTAATAGATTCCCCATTGAATGTCAACTGCTAGAGACATATCTCAGCAGTTTCATAAAAAAGGAAACTTCTCTTCGAAAGTTCCGCAGTATCTGTACATATGTTAACTCTTATTCAAAAAATGTCTTCCCCGAAGTAAACTCCAAATTATAATCAAACGCTTGAGGATTTAATAATGTTTAGGGAGAATAATAATAATCCAGAATGCTGCTTTTCTAACCGTAATATACCCCATAAAGGGAAACAAGTGTCTAGGGAATTCGAGACAACATTGGTGCACTTCACACATACTGTCAGTTGTATGGGATTTTTAAAACGTTCATAGCAACTTGAAATGAACAGGTTATATAGTTAATGCATTGCACTTCTGAACAAGTTTCTTTATAAAATATGATTCTACTAAAAGTTTAAACATAAAAGGCAATTTTCTTGATTATATTTCGTTGAGACAAATATGGGACATTGCTCTGATAAAACGAGAAAGTTGTTACGAAAAACTGTAAAAAATAAAGCACTTTTTGTATACTGAGACTACAAATCTGATGCTTAATATCTAAATATAAATGAAAAAATGCTTTTACTCCTCTGATTTGAATATTTTACAGATGAAGACATTATGTACAGCATCGTTCAATTACCTTTCACTACATATTTTTTAGATTTCATTGGTAATATTACCCGACTTTAAGTCATGGCCTGTTATGATTGGTGTCTGCTTAAAATATAATGTTAGAATAGTTTAAATGCTCATCGCCAAAATCTAAAATACTTATGACCTTAATTATCTTGGCAAGATGCACTTAATTGTAACAGTATCGTACAAGTTTAAATGGATGTGTTAGTAGCCACTTCAAGTTAATAAAGAATAATAATTATTATTGTTGGAAAATATTTCAAACTACCTTTATTCTTATAATGCTTATCAGTAACTATACATATTACTTCAATACTGTTATTTATAATCATTCACCTAAAAAACTTTATTCCAGCGGATGTTTATATTTTATGCTCAAATATAATAAATTTTAATTTCTTCTCAAATAAATCAAACCTGAGCATTGGATGTTACAGAGAAATTTTAGTTTCAGAGAAAATTTTTGTCTCTTTTCTTCGTAAGGTTCCTTAAGTCCAGTCATGGGAGTTTCTCCACCCGCAGTCCTGCCTCATTTTCACCAACTTCATCATCTTATGCGTCAAGGATTAACATCTCCATTTCTAATACCACCGGGATCCGGTTTAGCTCAACAGCCATTATACTCTGGACATATACAACCGTCATCGACAGCCAAAGTGAGTACATTCTTTACAAACAAACGGGCTACACAATTATAATTTTCAATTCATTCGAACTGGAATATCACTGACTGGAGAAAAATAGTCTTCAGTGATGAATCCCCTAAGCGGTGGGATACCAACCTGACTGTCTTCCGGCCTACAGGCTGACAACCAGGAGTGATGGTTTGGGGTGCCATTTCATTTCATAGTAGGACCCCTTTAGTTGTTATCCGTGGCACCCTTTCAGCACAACGGTACGATGACGAAGTTCTACGCCCCGTTGTGTTGTCCTTCATGTTACGCCACCATGGGCTTACATTTCAGCAAGATAATACCCTGCTCCACACTGCACGTGCTTCTACTGCTTGTCTTCGTGCTTGCCGAACACTACCTTAACCAGCAAGGTCGCGGGATCTCTCTCCTATTGAGCATATTTAGAGCATTACGGCAGGGCCTCCAACCAGATAGGGATTTTGACGATCTAGCGCTCCAGTTGGATAGAACTTGGCACGACATCCCTCAGGAGGACAACCGCCAAGCCAAATAACTGCTTGCATAAGGGCCAGAACACGATGACGGACACAAGTCTATAGTCTTTAAAGCGAAGTTCACTATATGGCATGACTGCAATAGCCGTCCAAAACGAAACGGTCACTTTTAGATACTATGGCTATAGCTGCACAAATGTTCATTTACCGGCGTACAAGTAGAAGCCTAGTGTCATGTTTTGGAAACAACGTTTTAGGTTGAATTTCGTTTTCCACACCGAAAATAATGTGTAATATTTATAAAATTATAATATTTTTTGTCAGTTATTTATTTTTATTTGATTATGAACTAACATTTTATGTAAAACTCCCAAAAATACTTTATTGCACACAAAAAATTGCTTATTTGAATCATTCAATCTGTCATTTCCGTTTTTAAATTTTTGCTGTTATAGCTTCCATCGCCCCATTACTTAGTGTCTAGAGTCCACTGATTCCATGAAGGTTATAGCTGCAACCTAATTTAAGGTGCTAAATTAATCAAAATTAAGTTCTTCTAATATTCTAAAAATTACAAAAACATTTAGTGTTAATTTTCGAACTTCTTGTTCCTACTGTCCGTCAGTGTGTTAAGTTGTCAATCTTATTTTTAAGGATTCAATCATCAATAATACCATATCCAACGACTCGGCCAACATTGGTCACCATTCAACGGGTACCAGTAAACAGTCTAGGGAATCTCCATTGACCAAGACCCCTGGGACTGTCAGTAATGATAACGGAGGTGGAGATGAAGACAAAGAAATGATATCCGATATCAAAGACGAACCGGGAGATTTCATTGAAACCAACTGTCATTGGGTAGAGTGCGGGAGAGAATTTTCCACACAAGAGGATCTCGTCAAGGTAAGAATTTTATTAAATAGATTTATTGAAATGATTCTAAGTCAAAAAAAGATCTAATTATGACTTATAATCTTACTTATGATGACAGTGTTTTTTTAACGCATAATGGGTAGGATCACGATATTTTATTTATTTATTTTTATTTTTAAACTAAGTTGTTTCCAACTTCTACAATCTTGGAGGTTGCTGTTTAGATTTTAACTTAACCCTAGTTATATTTTCACTTTATTTTGGTGGTTTTCGATCACTACAGTCAGTTCATTTTGTAGTCTACTGCCAATTAGCACTGGAAACTACTGCATAATGCCAAATTTGGACGGCTATAAATATCCAATCCATGAATGGGTTCCTAGCCCTTGGTCTCAGCTACCAAAAGACAGTGTCCTACACATTTGGTCATAGTCTGTCCAATGTTGTATTTGCAAACCATCATTCCTTTTTGGGTGCATTGGTTATCATATAATGGATAATAACCGTTATATCTGTTTATCATCCATTATATACACTCATGTCCATAAATTAAGGATAATGAAGTTCAGGCAATGAAAGAGACAAAAGCAAAACAAATTTGACTTATTTGTAATGTCCATTTATTAAACAAAAGGTAAAGAGCAAAAAAGATGCTATATGTTTGACATAATTAATAAAAATTGCAATTTTTACTCCCTGGAGCAAATTTCAAAAAAGAACCTATTTACAGAAAACAGTATAACATGGTTAGTATGATGGTTAATACGGAGTATGTCTCCCGGACGATGCAATACAAGCGTTACAACGCCTACGCATGCTCAGTATCAGATTATCAATCTGATCTTGGGGAAAATTACACCACTCATCAAGCAATGCCCTCCGAAGTTCCGATAGACAGTTGGGAGGGGGTTGACGGGCTGCAATTCGTCGGCCAAGCATGTCCCGCACATGCTCTATTGGATTCAAGTCCGGTGAGTATGCTGGCCAATCCATACGGGTGATATCCTCCGATTGAAGGCATTCGTCTACAATGTTTGCACGGTGAGGTCGGGCGTTTTTATCCATATACAGAAATTCAGGACCCATGGCGCCCCGAAACAAACGTACAAGTTGTTCCAGAGTGACATCCCGATAGATGTGGCCTGTCATCGTTACACTCTGAACATGCAGGTCAGTTCAGGAACCAAGAATAATTCCTCCCCAAACGAGCCATCCTGCACCACCGTAACGGTGTCGTTCAATGGTGTTCTCTTGGTGGTAATGGGTACCTGGCTCTCTCCATATGAAAGTCCGGCGAGAATCAGAATGTAAACTGAACCTGGACTCGTCGGAAAACATCACACAAGACCACTGTTGCGGTGTCCACAATGCATGCTCTCTAGCCCAGCATAATCGCAGGCGACAGTGAGTTGCGGTAAGGGGAACACATCTGACAGGCCTACGGGCATATAGACCAATGTTCCCTAATCGTCTGTACATGGTCTGCCTTGAAACTGTCGTACCGGTAGCTGAAGAGAGCTGACGAGACAGGTCTGATGCTGTGCTCCGTCTGTTTCTTTTGGCAGTAACTGCCAAATACCGGTCATCATTCGGCGTAGTAACTTGGGGGCGACCTGTGCTGTAACATCTACTCACATTACCATCATGTTTGAATCGTTGCCAAAGCCTGGAGATGACACTCTGGGCGATTCCAAGTTCCTCGGATACTTCCAGCTGGGTACGTCCACATTCCAGTCGTCCGATAATTCTACCACGTAAAAAATCATCCAAATGCTTCCTTTGTGCCATAACTATGCGGTTATTGCACTGAAAGGCTTTTAAAACGCTTGTGAACAATTTTACTTCTTTGCTACCATTCCTTATATACCCCTTTCATACACTCTCGTCATTGTGACGTACTATCCGTGCCATCTGGTGGTTTCCTGCAATTTGCATATTCTTCTTCAAGATGTGTGTGATAATTCTACAGGTGAAATTTTTATTTTAGAGCTCAATTTCTGTGTGATTCTGAATTATCCTTAATTTATGGACATGAGTGTATATATACACACACACACACATATGTGTGTGGGTGGTGCAGAGACTGAGAAGAAAATATAAGAAAGCCATCATTCCAAGGCTTTAAAGTTTTATTCGAATGTCATATGCTACATTAGACAATTTGTTGTCAAACAAGAGACGAACAGAAAAATGCTTCCAATTATTTTGTAAGTACTATGAATATTAACAAAATAAACGTGGCAGTGTCATAGGTTTTAATTATTATTATTATTTTATAAACCCAGTGAGATGATGGCTTAACAAATGGGAAATTTCCTTTTTCGTTTTTTTTTTCTTTAAAAAAAGATTTCGAGTTACTCAGCTTATAAGAATGTTCGTAGATGTTCAGAACTTTTTAATTGGTATGTCAAAGTCTATTTTAATTTCTATGTTCCACAATTTAAGATTGATAAAAAATCAAAACTTATAAAATTTTTGCCATTTTCATGAGCCTCTAGAATATAAAATCAAGATAAAATTCATTAAAGATAAATTTTTCTGTACAGTTGTTTAAACTTCGGCGATTTTACATAATTAATTTGATGCTTTGTTACTTTTTATAATCCCACAATTATCGGATATACAGTTAAAAAGGTTTAAATTTTTGTATAGGGGTAAAATGTTTTGCAATAAAACTTTTCTGTCTTTTCTTTTTTTCAGCATATTTGTTATGACCATATTCAAAACAACAAAAAAGCATTTGTATGTCGGTGGAAGGATTGTTCGAGGGAAGAAAAGCCGTTTAAAGCACAATATATGTTGGTTGTGCACATGCGAAGACATACTGGGGAAAAACCTCATAAATGCACAGTAAGTAAATGTTAAATGCCTAAATTTCATTGTTACTGAAACCTTACATAAATACCTTGGTAATTTCAGTGCGAAATTGCTGATGTGTGAAATCAATTTTTTTTTCAAAATCTAGTCAGGTGTGAAATGTTAGTGCCTTAGATAGAATATTAAATCCCCAAAAAGCTGGTACAATTCCTCAATACCATGCAGGTCCACTTTAAACACTCAGAACTGTCGCACCAGGACGTGGTAAGGACTCCGCTAATGTATAAATATACACTTGAGACAAAACCCTAATGAATCGTTCTGAGTAGTCCACAATTTCAAAGGTGTTCAAAGTGATGAAGATGAGACCAGCTTAAGATATGTGTTTAATAATGCGCATATAGGGGGATTTGGGTTTTCAATATAGGTCATGGAACTTATGAATACATGTCATGAAATGAGTACTACTGAATCAACATGGAAGCAACTTTCTAAGTATGTGATGTTGCGTTGTATTGCTATAATTTTCCAAGACCTTTTGAATGCATATATAACATAAATGGGTGTAAGTGACCGAAAAGTATGTTTGAGGAACATCTTCCAGGGTTCACCTGTTAAGATCATTTTTAGATGTACCAGGACTCCCAAATGAACTACACACGTCACAAACACACTCATCCTTTATTAAAATGTGCAGAAGTGTTTTCACTTCAGTACAAAAAAAAATTAAATCAAAAATTTTCAAGAATAGTCCTGAAACACTTTTAACCTTTTCGTGGGCCTATTATTTTTCTTTTGAATTCCTTCCGTTTCTTTTTTGTTTTATTGTCACTTAAACAATAGAATTTTTTAATTGATAGTGTGGAAGTGTACATTGTTTAGTCGAATTTTATGCCTGCATTTAAATTGTAGGGGTGGTAAGTATACTTCGCGACGTACCAGTTACAATCATAGGGAACATTCGATTTAATGGCAATAATTTGCCATGAAAAGGTGAGATGCCTGTTGGGTACATTACGTTATGTACACATGTAGCAGGTCCTCTTTTCTTGGGCATTTGTGCTACATTTCCTAGATCGCCTATAGTTGAAAACCAACTTTGGCATATGATTTCATTTACTGGCTCAGTGCACACCATCCGGAATCGCAGACTTCTTTGTTTGGAAGCCAGCAGAACAACCCTGCCTTTTTCTTGAGAATGCAATGCGAAATGTTAGCAGGTCTGTAGAGGATTTTGAATTTCCCACACATTAATTTCGTAAGTATCATTAAGGTGGAAAGTATCTTCCCAAAGCCCACGAAAGGCTTACATTGTTAGTACAGACGTGAAGGTGTAGATTAAAATCTCTTGTGTTAATAGTGTTGAATTTTAACAATGAGATAATTTTCCATTTCAGTTTGAAGGTTGTTATAAAGCTTATTCTCGTTTGGAAAACCTCAAAACCCACTTAAGGTCGCATACCGGTGAGAAGCCTTACCTTTGTGAATATCCTGGATGTACCAAGGCCTTCAGTAATGCGTCCGACAGAGCCAAGCACCAGAATAGAACCCACTCGAACGAGGTAAGTTTGCTTTTCTGGTAGCACATTAAAGAAAATTCAACGATAAATAGGACTAAAATATCATTTCATTATTATTCAAAATTGTTTTAGATACAAATAATAGTAATGAGAACTTTTCAAATAGGGAAACCAGCTTCTTATTATTAACAACATTTTATAAAAGCTTATATACAGCTTCGAAACCCAACTACCTCATACAATCATAGCTCTCATTCGCTTATGAGTAAGAGATAAAGACAGATATTTGTAGAAGTGTTATAGTATGCTCAGAAAGGCGGTGCAAAATTAATAACCTTACAATTGATTACTGTTTGATTCACTTACATATTTTCCGAGCATTTTTAGTTTTAACCTTGGAAAACCAATGTGAAATGCAATAAGTTGGGACATCAATCTTAGCATCTCTGGGAATATTTCTAGCTTATGAGTTGATATTTTTCAGGATCAGTTAAACAATACTTCTTTCAGAATACAGTGATTTCTCACGTAGGAGACTCTCTCGGGACCCAAGGAAAAAGTCGTATTTTTCCTTCCCTAAAAATGCCTTATTTTTACAAACTAAATTTTTTGAGTCTCGTTAAAGCTACAGTAATGCTATATACCATTACAATATGTTAAACTGGCACAGAATATTTGAAAGGTAATCAGTATCATGTTGAAATTTATCAGAAATATGATGACAATTCTCAATAGTTTCACAAGACTAATCATGGTTTAACTACTATACCAATATGTAATAATTAATTTATGTTAGTTTTGCAAGGTTACGAGACGTTTGTCTGGTCTTAACAGTCTCATAAAGCTAATTTGCAATTATCACCGAAATATATGGCGATTAGCTGTAATAAACCATGGTGTAAGGAGAATCGATAGATATTTTACAAAGAATGTTCATCAAAGGAAATTTGTAGCGTATTTCAGTTATACTATTTGCATTCATACACACGAAGTTCCACCTGCATATATATAATTAAAGGATAACAGCTGGCTACTAATTATTCTAATCAAGAAGCACAGAATTTAACTACTACAGAATTTAGAGAAAATTTCAAATTAAAATATTAAACTATTCTTCGATATTAATACGGAAGAAAATGTCTGAAAACTAAGGAACAATTTAAATTATCCTTGAGAGAGACGTTGGATTGGGGGCATGTCCTGGAAATTGTAATACCCGGATTGATTCAAAGAGTACACGAATCCTTTAGATTTTGATATTCACACTGTCGACAAGTGATTCATTATTATTTTAAGAAAAAAAGATTTATTTACTGTCCGGGCATAATCTTTATTTTAGGTGCATAAGAAATGGTAAGTAAATGTTTATGACAACTGAACTATCAGATATAATGTACAAGAGATATGATTTTCCAGTGGTTTAACCCTTTAACGGGCAGTGGTTTCGCAGAGGAACCACCTGTTAATACTTTTTCCCCTTCTTTTAAAAAAACCTAGAACGGATTTTTTTTTTCGATTTTCTATGTTATTGACTCTTTGATGTAGCAATAGATAGTAGAATTTTGCGTAGTTTATTTTTCTCTTAGAAATATATTAGTTTAAAATTGCTTTACATGAAAAATCTCGAATTGGATTTTTCTCTTTATGACTTCAAATAAAAACACCTACCCAAAGCAACAATGAAAAATTGCGTAGTTATCTATTTATTACATCATTTTTGTGATAATTATACATTGTTCTTCCAATATAATTAAATTTAAGAAACTCTTGTTTCCATGCTGTACAAGGGAAGGGTTTCACAATTACCCCTTCCCCACCAAAAAAAAAAAAAAAATGATATGTTTACTATTTATAAGGCTCACAGACAACGTTTATAACCTAATGCCGTTAAATCTAATAGAATTTTTAATCGTGACCTTTAAAGGGTTAAATCTTTAAAATGACACTAGAGAGTTAATTACAGTTCTAAGAATAAAATATCAGTTTTGTACTCATTTCTGGCATTGTTTATGAAAACAGTATTTATTTATTTATTTATTTTTAAATTTATTAGGTTCTTGTTCACAGGGATTTGATCTGTGCAAAATTCAAACTTTCCGTATGATTCAATATCACAGTTTTTCATTTTGGGAAGTAATATTAACATAAATTTATAATCTGAGTGAAAAAAAAATTCAAGATAATAATAGCCCGCGGCCAGAAGTTTGTTGATATTTTATAATCATTATTCTTCCCTTAACCATCGGTAAATTTTAAGTGAATTTTGCTACAACTAAAATAAATTCATGGTTTACTTCTTCTCCATGTAAAAGGCTAAGTAATTAAATTGAATACAATAATTTTTAAATATATAAAAATAAAATTACATTAAATAAAGTGTTACCATTATTTACAGTAATCTATATGACTTATTTTTAAAAATTAATTCCAGAATGCATGAAACGTGTCTATATAATATATAGAATTAAGCACAAACGCAGTCACGATAACTACTTACGATAAATCACGAGTCTACTGGCTAATAAATGAGGCAAAATCATGACTTCGAAGTAAAATACAGTAGAACATAACAGAATGAAAAAAGAAAATTTCAACTTTTTTTCATTCTTTATCATGATTTTATAATCAGTATCGGAGATAAATAATAAAATAGTCACATTTAACCTGATGACTCTCCTGAGTTATCAGGTTACCCTGAGTGAAATAAAAATTTTTAAAGTCATTTTTGCTGTAATTACAATCGTTTTGATGGAATATTGAAGCTACCAATACATATTGCACATACGGTATTATTTTATATTATGCTTTAAAAGGGAATGTATGTTCATTTTTTTCGTTTATAGTACATCGCGAAAACTACGCGAACAATTACGTGACAAATTCTTCAATTTAGTTTCATCTTTTAAGTATCCTTGTAATATTTTCCAATGTGTAAATTTACCCACTTTTTAATTTACCTCTAATTAATTATCTGTAAAATTCAATTCCTTTTTACCGGTCATCTTTCTAAGAAAAATAACATGAAATGTAGGTACTAATATTAAATATGTTGGGTTTGTACTTCTTTATTTCGAGGACAATATAATAAATAGTAATTAATGTAAAATATAAATATAAATAAAATATTTAATAATACATGTCATTAATTTATTTGTTAGTCAGTTTATAAAAATATTAATCAGCAGTAATAAAATGAATATAAAATTACAATGTAATCATTTAAAGAATAATAAATTTATAATAGATATTTTTTTATAATTTAAGATCTTCAAAAAATCATTTTCGCAAAAGAATTAATTTATTCCAAACATTATCCCGAAGTTCGTGGGTTCGAATCCCTCTGTGTATACATTCTTAGCCGTTCGGAATCGGCTTTAAGCAGTAGGTCCCGATCTCATTAGTCTTCGTGTTGCAAAAAGGTAGACCATAGTGCTCTAAACCAAACCAAACACTATTACCTAATGAGGATATAATTTCGGTGCGTTAAGACGTATGTAGCATTCTCTTTCAAAGCAATTCATAAATAATGTAGATTAAGAAAATTAAAAGTTAAAATGTAAGCATCCAAAGAATAATATAGGTATAATAGATATTTCTATTAACTTAATATATTTTAAAAATTATATTCACAAAAAGATTAATTTATTAAAAACGTTATCATCAAAGGAAGGTTTCATTTTTGTGAGTTCAGTAGTATGAAACATTCTCTTTTCAATGCAACTCGTAAATAATGCATATAGCAGCGGAATAAACTTTGTTGAGAAAATATGAGTTATATTTGTCATGTGTAACAAATAAACAGTTGCTCCTATCAAAATATCTCCCTGATAAAGAAAAGAAATCACACATTTTTTTCCATTGTTTTACAGAAACCTTACGTATGTAAAGCTGAAGGATGTACCAAACGCTATACAGATCCCAGTTCCCTCCGCAAGCACGTGAAGACAGTTCATGGTGCAGAGTTTTATGCAAAGAAGAAACACAAGGGCGAAAATTGCAATGGAAATCCTGGTGGTGCTACTAAAAATAACCACACGAGAAACACGTCAAAAACTGACAGTTCTACTGCAGCTGGGAAGAACTACAATGCTGTCCAAGCCGGAAAAAATACGAACTCGGTTCAGGAAACCAAAGTAATAATTTGCATCAATTTTTCACAAGATAATAAAATTTTAATTTCCCCCGTACAATTAATTTAAAATAGAATGTAAAATTTTACTTAAAAGAGTGATTTATAGAAAAATTTTAAGAAAAATTTTATATAATTAAAAATTGGTTAGCATATATTAAATTATTTTAAAACCTGACGGCTCTACTGCAGCTGGAAAGAACTGCAATGCTGTCCAAGCCGGAAAAAAATTCAAACTCGGTTCAGAAAACTAAAGTAATAATTTGCATCAATTTTTTCACAAGATAATAAAATTTAAATTTTCCCCGTACAGTTAATTTAAAATAGAATGTAAAATCTTATTTAAAAGAGTGATTTATAGAAAAAGTATGAGAAAAAATTATATAATTAAAAATTGGTTGACATATATTAAATTTATTTTATATCAATAATTTGAGTGAAACTTTTTCAAGATAAAATTATTTTCAGTCCTTACTATAATTAGCTATGGATCTGCTCGGAACTTAAAGATTATAATTAACTTTTTTAATACCAAAATAGGGTCACATCTCAAATACAAAGGGGGAATAAAAAATAATCTATTATACACACACACACACACACACACACACACACATATATATATATATATATATATATATATATATATATATATATAATATTCTTGTTTTTAAAAAATTCCTTTTAGCTTTTGTGCCTAAGCATGATAAATATATAGAACTGAAATAAAAATCTGCCATTTTTTAAATGTAAAATCCAGTTACTATCATGAAAAAGAGAGAGAGAGAAAGTAGCTCATTTAGTTTACTATACTCCTCTGTAAGTCTAAACAAAGAAATTATTCCTGTAAAATTACAAATTAGAAAAGAGAAAATCAGAAATTCTCTCTGTAAGTCTAGATAAGCTGAAACTAACTCTCGTTATGTATTAAGGATATCCATAGTTAAGATATCCCAGTCAAATATAGTAAGAAATTAACTCACTAAATAATCACAATGTCTAAATATTTATCTATTTTTAATAATAATAAATTTAAAAAGGACATTGCCCCATTGACACACCTGTCAGCCGCAACATCACATTTACGTTTGTCGTGTTATCGGCGTACAATTATCTGCCGGTAACGTTGCAGTTTAGGTAACAATTAAACACATAATTAAACTACGTGGATGACAAATCCCATATACCATAATCTCAGGTAGATAAGCTACCCTGGCTTATAAGCTGCATATATGTTAACTGGCCTAAAACAAAATAAATAAATAAATAATGCAAGTTCCGTAAGCTGCCGTACACATAATTGACTTAAGGCCTTCCAATAAAATTTTAAGTTTTAATTTTTTTTAATAATTACTTTTTCCTGAATGCAAATTTTAATTATTTGCACTGATAATTACGTTTCTCTCTGAGAAGTCTTAAAGACTAAGGAAGTAATGTATTTACCGGTTGATGGAAATTTACTACTTTGACAGCAAATTAGAAGTGGATGATCAAAAAACAAAGACAAAAATACACAAAACTTATGATTCCTAGACACAACACATTTATTAAAAAGACACACAGATTAAAATGTAGTTTAAAAAATACTCTTAAACCGGCGGCAAGCATGCTATCCAAAATATAGTGGATTCCACCTACCATACGCCTCAGCCCAATCAGGCTATTTACATAGCAATAGTACACATTGAATAGCACACACTGATAACGTACGGCACTCTAGATCAGCGTTTCCCAACCTTTTTTGGCCAAGGCACACTTGTCGCGGGGAAAAAAATCACGAGGCACACCACCATTAGAAAATGTTAAAAAATTAACTCTGTGCCTATACTGACTATAATAAAGTAATTCTCTTGAATAGGAATCAAATAAGCACAAAGAAAGTATTTTATAATTACTTTATTATGAAATATTAAGTAAACAGAATAGTGAAAAATTATAAAATACTTTCATTGCGAAACCTGGGCCTGTTTGGCTGAACACAAAGCTGATATTCTGGCTGGAATCGAAGAAAGACACACACGTAGCTCTTCGGCAACAGTTTTCAGTCTCTCTCTGTATTTGGTTTTCATAGCAATCATGCTTGAAAAGCTAATCTCACACAGATATGTAGTGGGAAAAGGGAGCAATGTCAAAATAGCTTTGTTTGCCAGAAGGGGGAACTCCTTGGCAGTATCCAACCAAAAACTGTCCAAAGGTAGATCAGCAAATCTTAGCTTGCAACCACGATTTTGTCTCAGTTCAATTAGTTCCTCCTGCTCCTGTAAAGTCATTTCCTTTCCAACAACTGATGCTGAGCTATAAGGGTCCCTAACCCAGTCAAGGCATTCAGTGGAGACTGAAGAGAAATAAAATGACAACTTCTCCTCAAGAGTTTTTAAATGCTTAACTATTATCTCACACAGTGCAGCAGTGTGAACACCTTGCCATTGCAGGGTGAGTGTGAACATTTCAAGATTGCCACTTTCCACGTGTTGATGCCAGAGTTACACCTTTGAACGGAATCCATTTATTTTATCTGTACTTGTAAGCAGGTTTTCATTTCGGCCTTGCATTCGGGTGTTCAATTCATTCAGATGATGAAATATATCTGCCAGGTATGCCAGCCTTGCACACCACTCATCACTTGCAAGCTGCTTTGCGTAATCTGACCCCTCATTTGTCAGAAACACTTTAAGTTCCTCCCGCAACTCATACACACGAACCAAGACCTTGCCACGCGACAACCACCGGACCTCCGTATGAAACAGCAAGGTTTTATGCTTTGCTCCTATCTCCTCACACAAAGCTGCAAATATGCGACTTTTCATGGGTCGTGACTTTACAATGTTTACCATGCGCACAACATCATCCAACACATGAACTAAGGCTGATGGTAAAGTCTTGGCTACGAGGGCCTCGCGGTGTAAAAAACAATGCGTAATAATCACATCTGAATTTCTTTCCTTCACTCTGCTTACAAAGCCTTTGGTGCGCCCGACCATGGCTGCAGCTCCATCGGAGCAGACACTTGTGCAGTTTTCCCACTTAAGTCCTCCTTGTTCAAGGTATTCTGATGTGACCCGAAAAATTTCTTCTCCTGTTGTTTTTTCTGGCAATACCTTGCAAAAAAAGAAGTTTTCTCTAATTGCATCACCATCAACAAAACGCACATTAGCTAAGAATTGAGCATGTCCACTGATAGCAGTAGACTCGTCAAGTTGCAATGCAAATTTCTCACTGATACGGATCTTTTCCAAAACCACACTTTCGATGTCTGCAGACATGTCATTAATACGTCTGGAAATTGTGTTGTTTGAGAGAGGGACTTTGGCTATTTCCTTTGCTGCTTCAGGTCCGAGAATCTCCTCTACAATAGCTTTGCAGGCAGGAAGTATTAATGTCTCTGCCACAGTGTGCGACTTTTTTGTCTTGGCTATAAGTTCAGCAACTTGATAGCTAGCTTTAAGAGCTCTTTCATTTACCTTTGTTGTTTTTCTTATAAAAGTTGCCTGTTTCTCCATGTTGTCACGCAGGCGAACAAAATAGTCCACATTCTTGTTTTGAAGCAAAGGCTGTTTCGTTTGGAGATGACGTTTAAGTTTGCTTGGGACCATAGCACTGTTAGCTAGCTTTTCACCACACACCACGCACAGTGGAGTTGGTTTGTGTTCATCTCCAGTGAAAGTAAATCCAACTGAAATATAGCTTTCGCTATATTGCCTTGCGCCAGAGAATTTAACCATCTTTGCTTTCTTTTGACCCCCACTCATACTCGGGCTCTCATCTGGCTCCAGATTTTGTTCAAAGTCCAGTTCTTTCCTTTTCAAAAACTTGTCCATCACTGCAGTATCAGTGTCTCTCTCCTCACAGCAGCCGTTGTCTCTCTGACACTGTGTGAGGCGTCTGCCTGCGTCTCATGGGGAGGGAGGCAGGGGGAGGAGTTATAGCACTGCACAGCGCCGTGACCACCTATGACACCGACGGGGGGAGTGACGGGAGGAGTTATAGCGCTGCACAGCGCCGTGACACCTAGACCCGGCGGCACACCACGGTGCTTCAGACGGCACACTAGTGTGCCGCGGAACAGCGGTTGGGAACCGCTGCTCTAGATGAAATAGATATTGTACTATACATTACGAGGAAAACGAATAAATTGTGCAACAGAGGCATGGAAAACGTTTAGTTAAAGAAAAAAAAATGTATTGATAACAGAAAAAATAAATTTCCTTCACATACGACGCAGACGTTAAATTTCAAATTTTATACGCGACCTAACTACCCAAAATTATGGTCTATATTGATTGTAATGACTTTTAATTTTTTAGGAACCACAACTCAGTCCTACTGTGAATGGCATACAGAATGAACTATGCGTGCATAACCTCGAGCAGTTAGGAGGTAATATTCCAGTTAATGACAAGTGTGTTTCAACTACAAATGGTATAGGTGAAATTTACGAAGATGGTAATTGTTGGGATGGCAATGGATCCATTGACTTAGAGGTAATTCTACTTGTTGGCCTGAAGCTTGCTATACTTTATTTTGTTCATGTTGTTGTTATGTTCTGAGATGGATCTGTCATTTTGAAGCCCTCCTGTTTTGGCATTAATTGAGTGTTTGTAAAATGTTAGGATGATGGCTACCTAGCGACTACGATGTGTGCCGTGACAGCAGGAGGGGAAGAGGGTGGTGTCATGTTGAGAGGGAGGAAAGTTGGCTTGCAAAAAGCAATCAAGTCAAAAACTTCTTGGTTACCCAAACTGCAGCTGCCAAAAGGAAGTAAGTACCTATCGGTGTATATAGAGTAATAGCTGGATTAATATTCTTTTAAACCAGAGTCGACAAACGTTTCTGGAACAAGGCCAGATCGTAAAAAAATAATTAAAAAAAAAGGTTTGGCCAGGTTGCAATCTTCTACTTAACAAATATCAATACGTATATTTGTTAAGTAGGTACATATACTCATAAGTCTAAATAAAAGAATATTTTGAATACAAAATTCTAATTTTATGTACATAATATTTATACTCATACCTAGAAACAAATATAAACATTTTTAAATGAGATTATTATGAAATGATAATTTGTACTAACTTGAAGAACGAAATTGTTTTACTTTCTTCACTCGTATGACTCGAAAACACTTGTATGTGTAGAAAAGAGTTGTAAAAATTTTAAACTGAAGTTTTAATTTCATCCATCCAACTGTTTTAAGGCATATATGTTCCGGATAAATTAAATTGAAAGTGGATTAAAACTACTAAAGTTTTGTCACAAGAGAAAATATACGCGAACTAAAAACTTTGATTTTCTATACTTTTTTTTTCTTCTTTTTAACTTTTGAAGGTTCCAAATACAAAAGTATTACGTGTTTTAATCTCCAAGGCATATTTAAGTTCGTTTAAAAATTATAAATATTCATTTTGTCTCAATATGTAATAACTATTTTTAAGTGTAAATTCCTAAGTAACTTGAATTTTTTTCTTCCGTTTTTCAACAGTTTTCCATCGAAGTACTTGCAGCAAAGCATCCGATTCTTCTCCATCTAATATAGTGAAAGCAGAAGACACAGATGCCAAGAAAATATACAATAATCTAACGAATACCAAAATTTCAGGTATTAAACTTAATTCTTTAACTTTAGATATGCTTCTTTTTACAAATGAAATATAATTTAAAATAGCTTCTTGAATGTTCGTTCTTCCAATAGTGGATAGTTATGATAATATTATACTATGATTTTTACATCATTCACGCTTTCACTTATTTCAAGATTATTTTGTGTGTTTCAAACAGTGATTTTAATGTAATGTTACTTTTAAAGGTTGTGCAACAACGCCTAGAGGGAAAATCGAAAACGGTGGAGTACGGAGAAGACAAAATAGCACAAGTTCTTCAAGCACATGTTATGGCAGTATGTCCTCCGATGTCAGCTGCCAAAGTCAAGAGGCCAACAAACTTAATCAAGGTTCCTACAATGCTTCAAATATGCCTTGTGCTACGTCATCCTGTGATCCAATTTCTCTTTGGGGTTCTCGCCGTTCGAGTGAAGTAAGCAGCGTAGAACAGTTATCCCCCTCAAGTTCAATGGTACTCAGTACCCTTCGCTCAGAATTGACGGTGATTGAAGATACAAAAGATTTCCCCAGCATTTCTCAAAAAGAAGAGAGTGATTGTGATAAAAAAGAAAACTCTTCATCTGATTCACATATTCCGAATAATCCTCCGGATTATTTTCAAGCTACAGCTTCCCAAAACCATATAAAAAAATTTCTTGGTTGTTCCACTTACAACCTAGGAGTAAAGCAAGCAACAAAAGTCGACAACTCAAGCAGACTGACACCAATTCCTCAAAGCCCCCATTTCTTTTCAAATCCCGATGAATACAATGACCAAAATATTGAATGGAACGCCAATGAAGTAGTAGACAACAAAAACAGCCCATTAGAAAAAAGTATGCAAGATCCTATACCAGCTCTTGAAAATAATAAAGAACTCATTCTTCCCGACGATGTTGTAGATTACATAAACGAAGTGACCAAACAAGAGACGCAAGTTAAACCTTGTTTCCAGAATCAAAATTCCTTTTCATCGCAAATTAAAACCGATTGTTGTACAAGATGTAAGCAAGATCCACATGAAAATACAGCATTTCAAAATTCTTGTTGTAACCAACCAACATTGCCCCCGATGAAAGGTTTTTATACAAATTGTGCAATACCACATCATATGAATTTTTCTCAAAATAACTGTGTATCTCATGATATCAATCATTTTAATTGCATAGAAACTCAAAGTAATTTCCATCAAAATCAAAATAGTTTTCAGCCAATGATGATTAATGGGTGCAAAAACGAGTTTCCCCTTCAGTCTTGCAATGAAATACCTAGTCAACATATGATAAATGGATGTAGCCAGTCACCTTGGAATACTCAAACTGTCTCATCATCAGGAGGTTTTCAAAATCACATGTGTCATTCGCACAATACTAATCAACCAGCATTCTTTTGTAATCAACAACATCACGTAAATCCACCTCCTTATCCGGTTCCTAATCAGTGCTGTGTTACTCATCAGGGGCAAATGATAGATAACAGATGTCATGTGGCTAATTGTGGATCTCCTCAGTCCATTCATGTTCCTCAAATGTATTGTAGTCATAACCAGGTTCACCAAATGCAAACACAGCAACCAATATATCAGTGCTCAAGCCAATTCTGTAATGATGTAGCTAACAATATGCAAATGAATTTTACGCAGTTAAATCATAATTATAATCCATATCACCAACAAAACAGTCAATTGCATAATAATAATCACTGTCCCCAATATCAACAATGTTCCAACTGCGGAGCAGGACAGACATTTTCACCTAATCATTGTTTCATAAATAATTCCGTCCAACAAAGTAATGCTCATCAACAATTCATTCCATCCAGTCACAATGTGCAATGCCAAAACCAAGCTCCTTCTCATATATCTGTGGCTTCTAATTCTGATATTAGAAATCAGCAGCTTCCTAATGATTTACCAATAGTAAATTCTGATGAAAAAGGTATAGTCAATGATAAACAACTGTACATTCAGCCAAAGTCTGAAAACAATATTTTGCATAATCCATGTGCAAACAATTCTCTCTCTGTTGCTTCATATGGAAATAATTCTATGTCCATACAAAATAGTTCTTTTGAAAACGTTAATTCTAATATTGATCTTAACTCGAGCGGCATTACTGCATCAGCTCAGTCAATCTTACCAACTGGGAATATGGTGATAAATGACATGAACTCAATACTTTCATCCCTGATGGAAGAAACTAAGTATTTAAAACTTCTTCAGTGAGTTGGATTTATGCAGTTATTTATCAAAGGGCCTAGACTTTCTTTCATGAGTGCTACAGGTGTGAAGAACTTTAAGTATTTAGATGCTTAATTTCAGCACTCAAGTCATATTTAATTTGACTACTAATAAAACAAGATTTGGTGAGATCAAAGGGCTGCAAATTTTTTAAATATGAAATTTCATCAAGGCAACTCACATAAATCACTAAAAAATTCTCGTACTCAATTTCTTTTAATTAAAAATTACTATATTTTTTATACTATCGTCTGCAATTTTTTTACAATTGCAAGAGTTTTTACAAGCCAGTGTTTTTGATGTTATACAGTTTAAAACTGAGCTTCAAAAGCAATCATGATACAATGATAACTTAAAGTAACCATTCTTAGCTTTTCAAATTAGAGTCTGAGTGAAATATTTTCTAGAAATTTAGGATATATTCATAACCACTTTAAAAATCATTATACGATTGATATTTTGGAAATATATATGTATTAATACAAGACTTTTGTGAATATACTGTTTTCTGGGCTGTTAAAATGTTTAAAACAGTAACAATATTTGAGATTTTAATGATGTTAAGAAAGTAACTATTTTTGCTCCAATAGAAATCTATACTTTTAAAACTCTTTCATTAGAAGTGTGACAGAAAGAGGGATTTCAATCAAAACGACTGGTTTTGGTAAACTTAAAACATATGACTGTGATACATGTTTAGATATTTGCAATATTGATGATTTTTCATTTTTTTTCTCTTTACCTTCAATTTTGTAAAAAGTCTATTTCTAAATTTTTGTAAACTTTATTTGTACTGCTGATTTTGATGGCATTTTTTCTATAAATAAAGTGTTTTTTCTTACAGCTAAAACTTGTATCAAATTATAAATACCATTGTCGTTTGATTTTGTTTGCAATTTTTTTTTACAGTCGACGTAGCCAGAATTTCTAAAAGAAAATTTAAAATCTTAATCCAAATTACGATGAACTTTCAATTAAAAAATATCATGGCACACACAGAGACACGTACAAAGTACATACATTCATAGATATATACCTGAGTCTTAGGCATACATCCATATCTTAGAATGCATAAATATAAATACATCTCAAAACGGGTCATCAATGGAGTACGTAATTTCATTGTATCTTGAAAAATATATCTGCAAACTACAATGTGTATTTCAATTTACACTCTAAGTTTTTACCAGGTTTAAATCTGCCTGGTAAATATTATATCATATTTAAATTACGCTCCAGTACTTACCAGAAGAACTTAAACTAAAGTAATTTTAAGAATTAAAAAAATACTGAGAAATTAATTGTGACATATATTTACTTTTCTTTTACAAAATTATGTACCTAGTATGATAACAAAATTCGAAAACAGTTTGGCATAATCAGTAATTTATAAACTACCGCTTTATAGTAGAAAATTAATTCTTTTAGCTTTTAAAAACAGCTTGTCAAATATTCATCTGTATTTATTATCATGCCCATATATACCAAAAATAATAGCGAAATAAGTTTAATCTTGTTGTTGTTTCTCATACCACTTGGACAAACCAAGCACGATTGAGCCTGCAGGCTCTCGTATTAAGGCCAAGGGTGCGCTTTTCGTTTTAATGAGCACCATAATGGTGAAAGAACGACTTCGCTCAAGTAGGTCCTCGTAATTTTGAACCAGGGACCAAGCAGAAGACCCACTGACTTGGCCTGCCACCATCAGATGTATTGATTGAGAACTTGGTGGACATTGTGACCACGAACATATTTTAAGTGCTCCAGTGACGTTTAGCGAACACGGCTGATCTTAGGCCGGCTCGGTTTAATCTTGTAATGTATGCATTGAGAATATTTCAGGGAGGATCCAGACTCCCTGGATCCCGGTTCTATAAATACGTTCTTACAGCTATTCTTCACTTTACGACCAATCGAGTTTCGGCCTGAAATTCGTGGAAATTTCCGAAAACTCGATCAGACAGTGGCAAGTTGTGACATGCATATTGAGTGTAATTTAAACTTGCGATGCACTTCTTGAGTCAGTTTCCTTTCGACAATTATTATTTGTGTAAGCCCACTATATTTTATGTCTTTGTAACCCCAAAATAGTATAGAAGTCGGTGAAAAGAAATAGTATATGGATCATCTGGAGAAATTGTTAAAACACAAAAGATAGTTATAATTCCAAATACTGAATGTTGTAATAAATTTGAAAGTACGTGTATGAGTGAACTTTTGTAAAGTGCCATAGTGAAATGTATAAAAAAGATTACAGAGAAAATTACATTTTTGAGTTTCTCTCTGATTGTTACATTCACGATCTCCACCAGTTAAAATAAAGCTTCTGTTTCATAGCTATCATACCCAGATCCTCTACAGCTCCAAATAAATAAATGATATTATTTACAAATATCAAATAATAAAATGAACAATATACAAATGATGATATGTTTTAAGAATAAATTTGAAGTTTGTTTCATAATTTTTATAATTTTATGACTTTTTTTATTTCCGGTGTGAGCTTCTCGTTTAACGACTTAGTCGTTAGGGACGGAATTCGGTCGTAAGGTGAGGGGTACGTGCAACTCCCACTTTCCAATATTGGTCCCTGAAATCCTTATCACATGTAAACCTATACCAGGTGAGAAAGCAATGAATTTTGTTTACAATTAAATTTCCCGATGAAGAATGCTCAGATACCTCATGCGATAGCTAAACATTTTCAACCGATTAAAGGCGTTATCAGACATCGACTTAACCCACCCTTTGCGGCACGCTACACTTTAAAGTAAGAATTTTACCAAAAAATTTTGTTTGCAGTCCCTATAGGCCTAGAAGAGTACAGAAATGTAATTTTGTGAAGATTGGATAAACCGTTTGAATTTTGTGGGTGTGTCCGGAGCGGACACACTGTGCCGCTAGAGCTTTGATAGGTAAACATTGCCGTGAAGCGCGCATTACAGTGATATATTTTCCCCAAGATTTAATAAGAGTATTATCAGAATTCCGTAGTATATTTAGCATTACCCAGGGTGTACCACGGGGAGGCCTGCTACTCTACACCCAAAAAAAAAGAAAAAAAGAGTTAGTTAAAAATAGCGAATAAAAACCGGTTATTGATTATATTTACAGTACATCATAGAATATTTATGTATTCATTTTTTTTCCTCATGATACTTTTCAAAACATGTGGTACCACCTTTCATAAAACAGAGACCTACATTACAGGTCTTGCACATGTATCTTGACACGTGGGGCTTCTGTTTTGTACTGCAGTAAGCGCATCTTCTTCGGTTTCCTTTTACAGGCATGTGTTCGACTTTGGTAAAACGTTTTTCTTCGGACACACGGACTTTATACTGAGGAGCATCTTGGGAGCTTGAGGAAAGTGGTCTTTTCAAAGATGGTGTTTTAGATTTGCCCATTCTGCAAAATGAATATACTAAAGCTAACCGGAATTGCTTCACCGTGTTAATTTCTCCGTCCGTCATCATTTTGTGTAATATGTAGCTGTTAATAACTGCTACATCTAGGAAATGGAAGAAGATGCGGTGCCACCATTTTTTGCTCCTTCGATCTACCTCATACAGTGATTTCAGGTGATCAAATTTATCCACGAACCCCATATTCTTATTATATGTTGCGATGGCTTTGGGACAACTTATTTTAGTTTTTGTGCCATCCTTTTCTTTTCTTTGAATCTCAGTCGGATCAACAGCATCAGGATGGGATGTTAGATGGGACACGCATCGCTTATCCTTCTACTTCAGGCAAATGAGGCCGTGATCACTAACGGTCCAATCAAACTCGCCTCTTTTCAAATCTTTATCCTGGGCAAGCAGTGTTCGGGGCAAATTTCTTCTGTTTAAAATTGCTGTGCCGCAGGAATAAATTTGATTGGTTTCTAAGGAACGAAAGAGTTCGTACGACGTGAAAAAATTGTCCATAAAAATTCTGTGGTTTTTTCCATGGAGGCATTCCGTTAAATTTTTCACGGCATGTTCTCCCAGATTCCTTTCTACAGCTTCTTTTTTTTCCAGAGTAGATTTCAAATTGGGATACATATCCGCTTTCGTTGCAGCGCATCCAAACTTTAAAACCGCGTTTTATGGGGTTTTTTTGGGCATATACTGTTTAATTGAGCTCCGGCCTTTGAACTTAATCATGGACTCATCAATCGATTGATTTTCGCTTGGATGAAGTCCATTCATAAAGGTCTCAGAGAGGAAGTTCAGAAGTGGCCGTACTTTATATAGCCTGTCAAAATTTGCTTCTCCTCTCTTGGGCTCAAGGAGATTATTGTTTAGATGAAGATTTCCTAGTATCCAGGAAAACCTTCGTAGGGACATATGACTACTTATAAATTTGTCATTTAGAGCTTCTTCGTTTGCCCAATAATCTCTATAGCTTGGCATTTTTTTTATCCCCATCAACAGATTAATTCCTAAAAATATATACAATTCATCTAAAGTGAGGGGAGAAAAATGTTTTCCACTTTGAGTAGCATATAAATTGCTCTGAAAAACAATATGCTCCATAAGTAAAACACTGAAGAGTGTTTGAAAAATTGCTACTGGAGATTTTTCCTCTAAGTTCCATAGCTCATCGCTTGGCCCGCTTTTCTCTATGAATGCAGGAAGCGTTTTCTGTAAGTTTGCTTTTATACTCCATGTCGGTATATGGGGTTGCATGGAAGGATCAGGTTGAACAGGGTTGTCCACTTCTTCATCGTCTGATACATCTGTATCCTCAATGAATTCTCTCACATATTCTTCAGTACCACTGCTATCAGAATTTTCAGATTCACTATCTGAAGGCAAGTCTTCGAGCACTTGTAGTGCTTCGGTAATGCTCAGACCTCTACGAGCCATTTAAATATTCCAAATGTACTAATTAAAATACACTAGAATTTAAAATTAATTATTGACAACAAAAAATTATTAACGAACAAAAATATCTAGGTAAAAAAAATCTGAACAAAAAGTGCACGATAAAAGCAAGAGAAAAAAAGGGTCTGTTCTCGCTAAAAATCAAAAGTTAAGTGAATTCTACCCCCAAATAACCTTCAAAAAATATTCCAGTCCCTTAGATGTTTACACCCACCGAAGAATAAACAGAAAAAAAGCAGAAAAAGTAAACACAGCTGGGCTCGCAGCCTCCCCCGCGAAGGAAATATGAGATCGGAATTCTGTGACTCATTCGAACGGCAGGACCGTAGCGGCACAGTGTGTCCACTCCGAACACACCACATATTTACGTTATAACAACAGGCACAATTTTCATGTAAAAAAATAAAAGAAATACAGAAAAGACAGATGAAAATATGAACAACAGAATAACACAGACGTTTTTTTCTTTACTATATATTTTTATTTAAAAAAAAATCCTCAAACTTTTCTTTGAAAAATCAGTATTTTCAAAAAATGTGAATATCACAAAATTATTGATCGGAATGTATAGTGCTGCCATCTATTATTCAAAATAAAGACTAAAAGCAGCATTTAAACAAGTTTTAGAAGTATTTATCGATTATTTTTAGCGTCTAAAAAGGGAATGTTTTTGGTGTGTCCAGACCGAACACACTGCGTCACAAAGGATTTTAAACCAAAATAAAACAAGTTTTAACTATCAAGCGATAAATCCGTGCTTTCTTTATAAAGGAAAGCAATAGTTAACTGAATTTATTGCTTTTCCAATTCATAAAGTTTGGCATGTAATAAGATCTTAACCAATCCGTAGCACTAAACTATATTACAACTTTAGTGATCACATTTCGGGATTTCTGGAGGGCACCGCGCCCTGCCCTTTTTCTATGTAACGTTCACGTGCCCTGCCCCCTCTTTTTCCTTTTCAAATTTATATAAATTCTGAAATCAATTAAACACTGAGAAAATGCCTTTTTACATAAACATGCCTTTTCATTCTAAAACATGTCATTTCATTTAATAAAAAATGTCTTTTTTTACAAGTCCCCCCTAAACATTTTTAAAAATTATGTGACCACTACATACCTTACAAGGTATCACGACCTAAATGTTTTCGCTATGTATGTTATAAATTAAAATAAAGGGGAATGTTAATTCCCCTTTATTTTAATTTATAACTATGAAGGAAAATATTATTTTTATAATATAAATGAAAAAATCATTAAAAAAATGTTTTGATAGCTGTAAGCCACCCCTAAATAAATTTCTTAAATGTTAGATGAAATTCTATAAACTCTATCTAAAAAGTATGATACCTTGTAAGGTATACCGTGATACCTTGTAAAGTATGTAAACTCTATCTAAAAGTTTACATACCTTACAAGGTATCACGACCTAAATGTTTTCGCTATGTATGTTATAAATTAAAATAAAGGGGAATGTTAATTCCCCTTTATTTTAATTTATAACTATGAAGGAAAATATTATTTTTATAATATAAATGAAAAAATCATTAAAAAATGTTTTGATAGCTGTAAGCCACCCCTAAATAAATTTCTTAAATGTTAGATGAAATTCTATAAACTCTATCTAAAAAGTATGATACCTTGTAAGGTATACCGTGATACCTTGTAAAGTATGTAAACTCTATCTAAAAGTTTACATACCTTACAAGGTATCACGACCTAAATGTTTTCGCTATGTATGTTATAAATTAAAATAAAGGGGAATGTTAATTCCCCTTTATTTTAATTTATAACTATGAAGGAAAATATTATTTTTATAATATAAATGAAAAAATCATTAAAAAATGTTTTGATAGCTGTAAGCCACCCCTAAATAAATTTCTTAAATGTTAGATGAAATTCTATAAACTCTATCTAAAAAGTATGATACCTTGTAAGGTATACCGTGATACCTTGTAAAGTATGTAAACTCTATCTAAAAGTTTACATACCTTACAAGGTATCACGACCTAAATGTTTTCGCTATGTATGTTATAAATTAAAATAAAGGGAAATGTTAATTCCCCTTTATTTTAATTTATAACTATGAAGGAAAATATTATTTTTATAATATAAATGAAAAAATCATTAAAAAATGTTTTGATAGCTGTAAGCCACCCCTAAATAAATTTCTTAAATGTTAGATGAAATTCTATAAACTCTATCTAAAAAGTATGATACCTTGTAAGGTATACCGTGATACCTTGTAAAGTATGTAAACTCTATCTAAAAGTTTACATACCTTACAAGGTATCACGACCTAAAGGTTTTCGCTATGTATGTTATAAATTAAAATAAAGGGGAATGTTAATTCCCCTTTATTTTAATTTAACTATGAAGGAAAATATTATTTTTATAATATAAATGAAAAATCATTAAAAAAATGTTTTGATAGCTGTAAGCCACCCCTAAATAAATTTCTTAAATGTTAGATGAAATTCTATAAACTCTATCTAAAAAGTATGATACCTTGTAAGGTATACCGTGATACCTTGTAAAGTATGTAAACTCTATCTAAAAGTTTACATACCTTACAAGGTATCACGACCTAAATGTTTTCGCTATGTATGTTATAAATTAAAATAAAGGGAAATGTTAATTCCCCTTTATTTTAATTTATAACTATGAAGGAAAATATTATTTTTATAATATAAATGAAAAAATCATTAAAAAATGTTTTGATAGCTGTAAGCCACCCCTAAATAAATTTCTTAAATGTTAGATGAAATTCTATAAACTCTATCTAAAAAGTATGATACCTTGTAAGGTATACCGTGATACCTTGTAAAGTATGTAAACTCTATCTAAAAGTTTACATACCTTACAAGGTATCACGACCTAAATGTTTTCGCTATGTATGTTATAAATTAAAATAAAGGGGAATGTCAATTCCCCTTTATTTTAATTTATAACTATGAAGGAAAATATTATTTTTATAATATAAATGAAAAAATCATTAAAAAATGTTTTGATAGCTGTAAGCCACCCCTAAATAAATTTCTTAAATGTTAGATGAAATTCTATAAACTCTATCTAAAAAGTATGATACCTTGTAAGGTATACCGTGATACCTTGTAAAGTATGTAAACTCTATCTAAAAGTTTACATACCTTACAAGGTATCACGACCTAAATGTTTTCGCTATGTATGTTATAAATTAAAATAAAGGGAAATGTTAATTCCCCTTTATTTTAATTTATAACTATGAAGGAAAATATTATTTTTATAATATAAATGAAAAAATCATTAAAAAATGTTTTGATAGCTGTAAGCCACCCCTAAATAAATTTCTTAAATGTTAGATGAAATTCTATAAACTCTATCTAAAAAGTATGAATGAAGAAGTAAGAAGTATTTTGGGAAATAGAAAGGAATATCTTGATTATAAAATAACATTTAGAGCCGGTCTCACTAAAGTCGTTTAATGGCTAACCGAGATTATTATATGGTGCCAAACAATGGTGGGAAGCAATTATCTGTTTAAACAGAGATTAATCGCGGTTATCTGTTAAACGACTTTGTTGAGATTGGGGCCCTGAATGTGGTGCGATGTACATTGAACATCAAGCAGCTAAACATCTTGCAAATTTATTTATTTACGTAGTACTAACAATCAATTACAAAATCAGTTGACCTTTTTATGATTTCATTATTTCATTCATGATGCTCAAGATTAAGTTGTTTAATAAAATCTATACAAAATATACATGTTTAAACTTATGTATGCATGCAGTTACTTTGGAAAAATATACCGGGAAATCCGTAGTTTTTTAAGCGTATTTCAGTAAATACTTCGTAATTTTTGGAATTACTACGGAAAGTTCGTATCTGTTGGAGGGTATGTATAACTTTAAACACATACAAATATTCATAACTAATACAATGGCGAAAAAAATTAAAGGAACAACTATAAAAACACATAAAGCTTGAATAATTTTGAAGATTAAAACATGAAAATTGCAAAATATCTTTATTTTGTCAAGTCTGACATATATTCAAAATGCAGAACTGCCTATAATCTGCAAAAAAGTTAATTTAAATAAAAACACAAGCATATAGATATAAGGTGAGATAAGGAAATTTCACTGTTAGAGGCACACTGGAAATTTTTAGAGGCACACAGGAAAAATTAATAAGGTATGTGGTTACCCCTGACCGAAATGCAAGCTTTGCAGCGATTCTACTATATGGATTAGATTATCCAGAAGTTCTTGGAGCAACAAAGTGTATTCAAGATGAATAAAGCCCTGAAACTCCTGGAAAGTACTGGGTGGGGTTGCCGAAATTCAAATTAGCGTCCTAGTGTGTCCCACATGTTCTATTGGATTTAAATCTGAAGAATATGTGGGCACTCCATTCGCTGGATTGCTTTCTTCACTTGATAACCAGTCACTAGTGCAGCATAATAAGGACATGCATTATCACCTATTACAAGGAAGTTATTTCTGATTGCTCCCTTAAACAACTTGACATGAGGATCAAGAACATCATTTCTACTTCTTTCAGCATTCACGATAGCAAGGGTAAAATGAGTAAGTCAGAGAGGCCATTGAAAATAAGGTTCACTCATACCATAATTCCACCAAATTTGTATTGATTCCTTTCACAAATGTTTGCAAATTTAATAAGTGAGTTTTTCTCCCATATTATATTTTGCCTAGAATAGCTCTCGAAACAAAGTCGCGATTCATCGGTAAATAGAACTTGGTTTAAGTCCTTAGTGTTACAACCACTACTATCTCTGCACCACTGTAACCAAAATATTTAAACTTAATTTGGACTCAGACACTTTTCTACATTTTATAATTTAGTATAACATATTAAGCTCTATGAAATCTTTATGCTTGAATTTGCTGAGCCTTTCTCAAAAATAAAATTCTGGATGTGCGCCTGGGACGTGCCTCAGTTTGTTGTGAATTTTTGTAAACGGGATATCTCAAAAATGAGCAAATTTCATTTAATAAACATTCTTTCTAAAATATCTACAAAGTTTCTTTACACTATGGTTCATTAAAACTAATCGAGGATTTCACTGTATTTTCGATGCAATTAATTGTAAGTTAAATTTAACTGGTTTCATTGTCAAGAAAAAGTTATCCTTTTGTATACCCTGTTATTTAGCATAGTCACATTAATCACAACTTTTGAACTTTTCAAATCTGCAGTTTTTCGATGGTGTATTTTAAGGGCCGGTCTTACGAAAATCGTTTAACGGTTAACCCTGATTAATCTCTGTTTAAACGGAGAATATCATCCCATCATTAGACGAGTGGATCGGGACAGCCAATTTCGGGTGCTTTCACTTCCGGTAGAAAATTGCTTGGCTCACTGGCGCCAGCTATTAACTAAAGACCTACTTAAGTAATCGTGAGCACGTGTCGAGGATTACAGATTTTGATCGCACCTATTGCAGCTCAAATAAATAAGATTTTTTTGTTTTTATTTGTATAATCTTTTACTTTTTAAAATCATTAACAATAACTGGTAAAAATATGCAATCCCATTGCATTATTCAGATAATGTTTGTACTCAGTTTATTGTAATGGACAGTAAATAGCCTGATTTAAGCATGAGAAAATGACACATTAAAATATACTTCA
The DNA here is from genome assembly GCA_032207245.1 of Pardosa pseudoannulata. Taxonomy (NCBI): domain Eukaryota; kingdom Metazoa; phylum Arthropoda; class Arachnida; order Araneae; family Lycosidae; genus Pardosa; species Pardosa pseudoannulata. The sequence goes on along the minus strand of CM063502.1, from coordinate 75,484,763 downwards.
ATATAGTACTTTAGAAGCTTATATTTTTCTATCAAAGAATATTCAAGAAGATTTTCCTTTTACTCTTTATTAAGTGAAATAATTATTCAATATTGCTCTATACTTTTTAGAAGAATAGTAAAATTTAAACTTATGAATATTCTTTGATAGAAAAATGTAAGTTTCTAAATTATTATATTATTATAAAAATTTTTCAGAACAGCGTTTTTATCTTTAAAAATCAGGCTGCTTACTGCCCATTATAGACAGCTTGAGGTATAAAGTTTATAATAGCAAAAATTGATTTTAAAACAATAAAAAAAGATAAAAAAATTGACAGTTAAAAATACAAATCAATTTTAAAAATTGTTAAAAATATAAAAAAAAATTATAAATAAAATAAAATATTAAATTATAAAAATAATAATAAATATTAAAATTAATAAATTTATTACAATAAAATATTAGAAAAACTAGCACTTCTCAAGCTCATTTCTTAGCAGAAACTAATTTTATAAACTTAAAATGACAAAAACTAACAAAAATAAAAGTAAAAAATTAAATAAAATACAAATAAAAAGGAGAAAATTGACTAAAAATATTGTCAAAAATGTAAATAAAATAATAAAATAACTGTTCAATTAATTGAGTAGTTTTAGTTAATATATTAGTAAATAGATGGCGCCAGTGAGCCAAGCAATTTTCTACCGGAGGTGTAAGCACCCAAAAATGGCTGTCCCAATTCACTCGTATCATTAGTTGTCGCTCTGGGTTAATGGGAGTTAGCCGTTAAACGATTTTGATGAGACTGGCCCTGAATCGTACTTATTTTTTAATTTAACGATTATCTTTAATTAATTACTATATGGTTGTATAGTAGTTACACTCTGGTTAGTCTTACGATATATGAGGAACTGAACTTGAATATAGAGAAAATGAGCTTAAGTGACTAAGAAAGAAACGTCTAAAGATTGTTTATACGTGAAAGCCTTTCCAAACTAATTACTAAAACTACTCGGAAAATAATGAAATAGCGTAAATTTAGTTCTTCATGACCCAAATTCTTCTTAATCCAAGCTATTAAGAATTTTTATTCATCCCCAAAGATTTCTTATGACTATTTGTATTAATATTTCACAGTTCTGTCGCTGCAACTTCCGTGTCCTCGCACTATAGCTAACTTTTACATATGTGACTGCTCTGATTCACCACAGTCAGAATAAATCAACATACAATATCAAGTTATAGTTATAGGGTGGTTAATAATTCATTGGTTCTGTTGGGCTGTGACTTTCAAGAACCAGGTCCCACAACTTGATTGCTGCTACCATATTATAGTCGACATATGTCACTGGTGACTTCTAAGTCATAATGACGTCAGAAATCGCCAAACATGAGAATTTGGTACCATAAATTTCCTTCTCTGACATCATTATGACACAGAATTTACCAGTGACATATGTCGACTATAATATGATAGCACCCGATACCTCTCTAGCTGTGACGTCAGCTCAGTGCGATCTACAAACGCCATCTGAGGGATACTTTGAAAGATCTACCACCATTGTATCTCTTTTTCGTATTGCTAATCCCGTGCGTTACTAGAGCTTGGAATTTCGCTTACAGTCTGATAATAACTGAATTATTTTTAATTTGCAATGCCTAGTCCATGTGTAGTACCATTGTGCAACAATATTTATAAAAATGGACCGAAGTTTACAACTTTCCGAAAGATCCACAATTATCAAAAAGGTGGACTGCTGCTATTAAGCGAAAGAATTTTACCCCTTCAAAATACAGCAGGGTAAGTTGTTATTATACTTATGAACTTTGTCCATTTACTAATGAAATTTTTTTCATATCTTTATAATTGTGTGTGTTTGCAATTACCCTAAATTAATATTAATATAAGTTGTTTATCCCTCATAAACAAAATAGTAGACCGTAGTACGACCAAACCAAACCAAACCAAAATATAAGCTAGTGTTTTACATTAAGATAATATTAGAATACGTTTTTCTATATTAAGCAATATTTGTGTACGGATTTTACATATATCAGCGATAAAAATGGTCAGTAAAGTCAGTATTTTTTCAGATAGGTCAATTTTAGACAGTATTTTAGAATTTAGCTAGTACAGTCAGTGTTTGATGAAAAAATTAGTTTTTTGCATGTTGTTTTTCCCCCCTACCCTTCCAAATATATTTTGTTTTTATCAGTCTTGATCACATTACATCTTATAACTTCACTTATCATGAAAATGATTCAAAAGTAAAATCCTGTCTTGTATTTTTACAGAATAACAAAAGAAAATAAAGTTGTAGTTTTACGAAAATTAACTTTTTATTTGTCAATTACAGTATTGAAATTGGTCAGTTTTAAAAATCAGTTAGTATTTTGGTCAGTAAAATCAGTATTTTCAACCCAGCTAGCACAGAAACGTTGGATTTTCGTTGGCTATAAGTTGGCTGTTGGTCTTTGGTTGGGTAAACGTTGAAAAGGGGAAATGAAATTATGGTATTTAGTTGGCAAAATGTTTGGTTGACCATCGGTAATTCTGAAACGTTGGCCAACGTTGGAGATTTTCTGTTTCCGCCTCTTGCACAAATATCGGTATACCATTGGCTAAGAGATATCAAAGTAACCGCCTATATCTATGAGCATGTGCAGAAGCTCCGCCAAAAGAGAAAGTTGTGTATCAACTGCTATCTTTAGGGTTAACGCGCCATCGCTGCAGGATTTCAAATTTGCAAGGTAAGTTCTTTTGATATTTTTGTGTTCTATCATATATACCCTCATTATTATTAATTTATTCCTAAAGAAAACGAAGTTTGGCTATCTGAACTGCAGTTTCTCTTTTGTGTTTTTAATAGTAACATACCATTTACAAAAGTATATAAACGGTGTTTTAGTACACTTTGATCTTTAATACCTTTTAATACACTTCTTTAGTACAGATTTAAGAAAATAGCAAATTTTAAGTCAATTTAAGATAAGTGACAATTTTTTTTAAAGCATGCTGATTTAAATTATCGTTAGGTTACTTTTTTGTGTCTTTTCTTATAATAATAATAAAGTTGTATAATGATATGTAAATAGTATGGATTTCACTTTATCATAGTTATGAAACTTGTTTACTTTATAACTTAATTTTATTTATTAGATGTAATTATGTTTGCCTTTATTTTTTTACATATTCAAATCATCTTTGAATCATTTTAAAAAGCTAAAAGGATAAAAGGAAATGTCTGTGGTAACATTAAAACATTTTATAATATATACTTTTCAAGTTACTTATTTGTGTTTCAGATGCCATGAAATTGTGAATCCAGAAAAAATGTAGAGAACTTTGGTAGATGGAAATGGTGGCCGAATTTAAATTTAAAAAAAAATTGTAAATAAAAGAAAAATAACTAAAATATGTATTTTTTTTTTTTTTTTTTTTTTTTTAACCTCTGTTGTGTTGTGCTTTTCTTCAATTATCTGTTTTTAGCTCTCAGAAGGGGAAATTTTCGTTTTTCTTATTTACGAAACAGTTTGTATCATAAAAAAAAATTAATACAGATTTCAAAGGAATAAATGGTTGCCGCAGAATAAGTATTATATGAAATGTGTGGTGTGGACTAAAATAACCTATCTCATTCTTTTTATATCTATTTTCTATTTTTCAACTCTTGCAAAATTTAAATATGACTTATGTTATGAAAATATCACCTTATTTCAAAGTAATAGCACATGCCCATTCTATATTATACACTATAGCAAAATAATAAACAGAAATAAGAAAAGTTGGCATTACGTTGGCCCACCGTAGTATTGCGTTGGCAATATGTAAACAACCACCATTAGCCAACCATTAACCAACCGTTGGCCAACGTGTCATATCAGCGTTGGCCCAACGTAACGTTGCTAGCTGGGAAGCCTCTGACTAGTTTTCATACCCAATACATTAATATTTTATATTAAGTTATTAATAAGCCTGACGTTTATTTTATGCATATAATCAATTCCATGTAAAATATAACCAATTGATTATATTTTACATGGAAAATTTCAAACAGATGATTTAGAGGCTAGATTTGGATTTTATAGACAATAAGCAGGTTGCCAGTATAATATATCATTACAACAGCTGTTTGAATGTGAAAGTAAATTAAGATTATTCTGAAATAAAACGAGAAACGAAAGATTTTGGTGAAGTTGAAATTAAAGATTTTTTTAATTGAAATTGAGGCTTTTGAAAATAGTTATTTCGTAAATAGTCATATTGATATATGTGTACTACCATTAGATGTTACAAATACAAAGCCTTACTTTAGCAGGCTTTTTTTTTATAATCAAATTTTCCAAGATACCTTTCATCTCTTCATTCATCTAGAGAGTCTAGAATTTTAGCTAGCATTAAGATATATAGATTTTTATAATTTACAATTATCAAAATATTTGTTTATTTAAATTATAAAAAATATTTTCATTTATAGTTTTAAATTGAGAAAATAGTAAGTTAATGCTAGGTCATTGCTATTAGATATATTGCAACAGTATATATGTGATGCATGTAGTGACACTATTAATGTTACAGATTAGTTAGGAACCAATGTTAGAATTCATGTGGACATTATGCAAGATATCTTCATAAACTACTACACATGTTTAGTTAAAATTAAATTTTGAAATTGTTCATTAAAAATCATCCATTTAGAGCACCATACTGCAATATCCTGATATTTGTAAGCAGAACTTTGGGGATGAGCTTCACTGCCCCCCCTAAAAAAAGGATTTTGTACTCCCTGGTCATTTAAGGGTTTTGCATGCTTGCAAAATTGATGTCATTTAAGTTCAAGAATCCTGTAACACCATTACTTGTATTTGTGCTTTTTCAAGTATCATTCTAAGGATTATATGAATGAATTTGAATACAGGCTATTTTGTTTCTCCATGTTTCTGTTTAAGTGACTTAGTCTGTACCAGTGATATTTAATTTTTCATGCTTCTTGCATGTATGTCTGGTATGTATGTATAAAACTGTAAATGAGTATGAATGTTTTATGCTCATCTGAGGTTCTAATGTAATTGTCCATACAAGATTCCACCTGACTAGGTGATGACATAATTGTGCTTTTTTTCATAATGTCTGATATTCGTTGTCTAAATTCCATCTCTTCCATTATTAATATTTATAAAATAGTTTGTGTAGTAGACATTTAGTAACATTTAGCTCTCTATCATATTTATTTTGTCAGTATTTTAGATTACTTACCTTTTTAATGTATTATATTATTTAATCATATCTTATTTAACCCAAAATCAAATTGTTTGTCTTTCAATTCCTACATTCATTAGAATTAGGTAGAATTTTATCAGATAGTTAAATTTCTTCAGCACAAAGTTTTTATCACAGTATTATATATATTTACGATAACCACAATCTTTCAAAATGCAAATTTTTTTGTGCTTTGTAAATCTTTTTTGTTGTTTAGTATTAAATTTACTTACTATATTTATCTGTGTTTGATTCCATTGACAATAATATTTATCAATGATTGGTGTAATATACCTATTGAGTACTATATAAGTGACTTTCTAGTTTTTAATTTTGCATTGATAAATAAGCTTTTTAGTTGTATTTGAACAGGAAAAATTCTTGTACATTTCTTTGACAGGAAAGCTACCAAAAGACATTGCTTTGTCCTTTTTCATATTTTTATTCAAATTCCCACACAGCACATACATTAATACTTCGTCCCATTTTTGTTTCGTTCGTCCAAAATACGTCTCACACTCGGTAGTGAAGTCCCATTATTGTCATTGATCAACGTAAATTTAACCAACATGTTCAAAACTTGCACCCTAAGCATCCAAATTTGAACGTAAACCATAAGGTAAAGCATAAACGTAAATTCAACGTCTTTAGTACGAAATTCCTACTAGAATTGTACGTAGTTTGCGCATGCGCTCATGTAGTAAATATTAAGCGTGTAGTTGTGTATACTCTATTGAGAAAATCATTCCACTCCATTTTGTGTAACTTCTCGCACACGTGATTTTGTCTTCAAATTTTTCTTTTAAGGAGTAAGGTGAGTAAACTGGATAGTTATGTTTTCAAAAAAATTATGTAAGCGGCAAGAACTGCGTAATTTGAATAATGTTGTCGAATCGCATATAAATGCTATTATTGATATGTCACAGAATTCGAACGTTCCGAATGTAGACATTACTGATTTGAATAACTTTGGAAACTGTTCTGTGCCTGAAAATCTCTTCCCTAATTCATTTTGTGATCAGAACATCTCAAGTGATAGTTCCGCAAGTGATTATGATAGTGGCGAAAGCTTTTTATCGTCTCCAACTACTTCCTTTACTGAAAAACCAAACATTTCCTTTACTAAAAAAAATTGCAAGTTGGGCTAGTGAATGCGGAATTTCCCATTCTCATTTAAATAAATTATTAGCTATTTTGAAAGAACACAGTTGCTTCACAGATATTCCTAAAGATGCCAGAACGAATCTCCAAACAACTCCCTCGGCAGACAATTACAAAGCCTATTTTTCCTGGATTGTACTGTCATTTCGGCTTAGCTGCAGGACTGGAAAAATCATGCATTTCAACACTCGTTTGTTTCCAACTGATCTGGATCTGTTGATAAACATTGATGGCTTACCTTTATCGAAAAGTTCTGGTAATCAATTTTGGCCCATACTATGTTCAGTTTTCTATGCCAGTGAGACATTTGTCTTTCCTATAGCTTCATATTACGGAAAAACAAAGCCTAATGATGCAAATGAATTTTTATCCAGTTTTATTGAAGAATTAAAATTATTAATGTTGAATGGTATTACAGTTGGTAATATTGTGTATAATGTTAAACTTAAAGGCCTAATATGTGATGCACCTGCTCGAGCATCTGTTGCTTATATCAAAGGATATTCAGGATATTTTGGATGTGGCAAATGTGTTCAAGAAGGAGAATTTATAAAAAGTAGGGTATGTTTTCCAGAACTTGAATCTCCTCTTCGCACAGGCATGTCCTTTCATTGCCGTTTACAAGAAGATCACCATACTGGTACATCTATTTTAGAAAGTATAGGTTATGGTATGGTGTCCCAAATTCCCTTTGAATACATGCATTTAGTATGTCTGGGAGTAGTTCGAAAACTTTTAAATTTATGGATGAAAAGAGATCTGAAATATCGTGTTCCTCAGAACATAATCAATAAATTATCGGTGAAGTTTGAAGGCTTGAAACCTTATATTCCCAAAAAATTTGCTAGAAAACCTAGATCCTCAAAAGAATTGGATATATTTAAAGCTACAGAATTTCGTCAAATTTTACTGTATACTGGGCCAATAATATTTTCATCATTGCCAAAACATTTATATGAAAACTTTATGAACCTGCATTGTGCAATTACAATTTTATGTGCATCCAAAACAACAGATATGTATGATTATGCTCATGATTTATTGAAGAATTTTGTGCATAACTTTGCAATCATATATGGGAGAGAAAATGTTTCTTATAATGTTCATGGGTTATTACATTTGGTAAATGATGTTAAAAACTTTGGACCTTTAGACAGTTTTAGTGCTTTTAATTTTGAAAATTTTATGCAAAAAGTTAAAAAACTTGTACGTAAAAGTGAAAAGCCTCTCGAGCAATTTTATTTGAGAATGTCAGAAACAATGGTATATTCACACAGTGTACGTAATAATAAGCTCTCACTGGCTGGTGAACATAATAATGGGCCTTTGTTATCTTTATCTGGAATGCAGTACCAGAAGGCAGTTTTTCCAAATTTTATCCTCACAATAAAATCTCCTGATAATATATGTAGATTAAAAGATGGTACCATAGTTTTAATTTCAAATTTTATTAAAGTAGAAACTGAACATAATACAGAAGCAGTAATTATAGGAAAAAAATTTTTAAATCTTTCTAATTTGTATTTAAAACCCTGCAAGTCTTCATTATTAGATATTACAATAAGCTCAGAGATGAGTCCTATGTTTTCATGGCCCTTGAGCTCTATTATACAAAAATGTGTAGGTTTTCATTTAAATAACAGATATACTATATTTCCATTAATACACACTAAAATGAATTAGTATTTTGCAAATTTAGTAATTAAGTAACTTGTTTTTTTAAATTTTATCTCCAATTAAATTAAATATATATTTAATAATAACTAAGAATTTATATTTTAAAAACTTAATGGCTTTGGTTTAAACTATTCAAAATAGCTAAGTTGTTTTGTTCATTTTGTGCTAATTTTTTATGAACTACTTATTTTTGTACTTTAAATTAAAAAATCATAACTGGTCATTTTAGTATGTTTTTAAAGTTACAATTTAATCTTAATCTTTCTATAATAGTTAATCTTGCAAAGTTTGCACAAACTTTAATATCAGCATTTTTCTTATTTATGTATAAATACATTTATTATAATTTGCAAAATTGCCTTTTACCGCTGCATTCCAATTGTGTTTAAAAGTTGTAATTGAAATATATTAAACTGTTCAGTAAAAAAGCAATGAATAAAGATATACAATTTTTTCTTTCCTTTTTGAGACATGGCTTTTGCTGTTGTTAAATTCAAACAAACAGATGAAGTGGCTGTTGTTCCAGTCAACTGGATAAGTGGTAATAAATGCCATTGGCCACCCAAAAAACAAGAAGCAATGATTTTAAAACATATAGAGAAAAATTTGACAGCTTCACAAGCATGGGATCTCTATCCAATCAAGACTTTAGGTGTATTTGGTGAGTATATGATTTTTATTGTGTAAATAATTGTCTAGAAACTACAACAACTAATTTTTCAATTGCCATTAAATTCTTCTCTGTACTAATTGATTTTTTTATTGGTATTTTCTCAAATTAGAAGATTTTTCTACAATTACCTTGATCTATTATGAATATTTTTAAAAAGTTTAGCTATTCAGTTCTAATATTATTTTTTTATATCAGTTGATTTACTAATCATATAGTGTAATCACATTTAAATAAACTTCAAAGTTCAATTCTTATCAGTTTTTATGAAGTTTATCTTGATTTCTTTCAAAATATGATAATGAGTAAATGTTTTATGTTATGTAGGAACATACACTGAGGCAAGGATTAAATTATCTGTAGCAGAAGATAAATCTGATTTAAATACGACAGATTCAGAAAACCGGGGAAGGGGAAAGAGGAAAAAGATGCAGAGATTATTATCTCTGTCATCTGATGAATCTGAAGATTTGTGCTGTGCACAATTTAATTTAAAAGAACCTCCTGTTTTTCCATCATCAAGCCGACCAAATGTTGTCAATCTAAGCCAAGGAATCGGTATAATCATAATTTGCAGTTATAGCCCTTTATTATTGTAACCTTTTAAAATGACAATTTTGCTATATTTACTTAATCCCATTTCAATTGTATCTAGGTTCACAGGAATTAACAGGAGCTTGCCTTGTATCAAATAGCACTCCCAAGCAAAATTCTGATACAAGCTTATCTGGTAGCATTAAAGTTTTCTCATTTTTAAATTTGAAAATTATTATAAAATATCAAACTGAAAAAAATCTAAGTATGTTTTCCTTTTAACAGCTTTTCAGAAGTATTTGTTGCGGGATATGAATGATATAAAATCCAATCAAAGACAGATTATAGAAACTATGGGCGGCATATTAAAAATTATTGGTCGTATGGAAAAAAATGAAGTTGATGAAGGAAATTATTCACAGATTGAAACTATATTAAATATTCTGCCTATATCGCATTTAAGTGATTTTAACAAGTTAGAAGATCTATTAGCAGATGAAAAAACTTGTAACCAAATGGTAAGGAAAATAACAGTAGTCTACAGCCCAACAAATTTATGACACTTTTTTTTTTCGAATTATAGTATTTTTAGGTAAATCAGTATAAATTCTGAAATGTTTTTCACATATATAGTTTGTCTGCCTTCTGGTAATCCTGAAAAACAATAGGAATTTCATTTTCGTTTTTAATGAATTATTAATGTTGATTTTTGCTGCAGTGATGACTTTTAGAATCTCCTTATGTTGATCTCCTGAAATTTATTTTCTCACGAATTGTATGAATCCTAAATATGAAATAACTAAAACTATTATTTGTTTTTCTTAATATCATACTTTTTTTCCTAGATAAATTACTTACAGAAAGTAGGGGGAATCCATTGTGAACAAGCGATAAAATATATGCTGAAAAACATCATGACTGATGATTTTGCATCGTCCTTCAGTTTTCTTGGTATTAGAGGGAAACAGCCGTTTAAACGCATGAAAATATGCAAGTTGATTATGAGTAAGTTAGTTCTAAAGAGTGTGTGTGTGTACGTATATATATTTATAGGTCTCATCATTGGAAGTAATATACTGTCCAAGAGAAGTGCTCTATTTTTTTTAAACCAAATGTGCTTAAATTTACTTATATTATTTTTTTCATATACAATTCTCTGTACAAATAGCCAGTCATATGCACTAGTAAGATTTGAAAGCTAAGTAAAATTTAATTTTATTATTTTAGTGGCGATAATTATGTAAAATTAATTATTTTAATAAAACAGCTTGCATGTATTTAGAGAGATTTTTTTGGCTGTTGGACACAGTACTGTTGTAAAATCTTAACCATGTTTTTTATGTAACTTTTTTTTCCGGTAGGTGCTGTGAGAACACTCCCTTTGTGGAAAGACACATCGGAGATTGATGTAGAAAAAATAATAAGCAACTGGCTTCTCCACGCAAGTGGGAGATAAAAAAAATATGTTATAATATTTTTTAAAATAAAAATATTTAAAAACATGAACCTTCTTGATTCTTTTGACTTTATTTTTACTTATATATGTGTATTGATAACTCAAACAATGACTTCTACTGATTTTCTGCAATTTCTATAGACTAATATGAAATCTCTTAAAATAAACTATAGACTAAGTAATAAGTTAATAGTTTGGTTTATATCATAAAAGAAATTCTTTTAACAATTTTATTTTTATCAACAAAGACTGATTTGTTAAAGATGATTATGAAAATCGAGAAACTGAATTGGCATCTCTCATAGTGGCATATTTAAAGTGGTAGGAAGTTTCAATGTATGGATTCAAAGCATATAATTTTAAATTATATTTATTAAAACTGAAAATGCATATATAATAGGTACATAAGAAACAAGATTTCTTTTAGGAACTGGCTTCGAAGACAAACTTGAATATGATTTTCAATGCTTTTCAAACCATTATTCCTTACTAATATGAATTTTCTGCCACATCCTATATTTTATCTGAAGAGCTGTGTTTGTTACTTTAAAAAAAATCTGAGAGAATTAGGCTGATGAATTCCATTTTAAACAGATCATAAAGGAATACTATTTACAATTATTTGGAGTATTTTGGAGAAAGTAGCATTGATATATTGTTCATAAATTTTTCAGATGAACAAAAACAAATGCTCACAAAATATATATCTTTTTCTATGCTGTGGCATTCAAAAGAATTTATATGAAGTTAAAGTTTTATTTTTCAGAGCACTTTTTATCATAAAATCTAATTTCACATAATATATATAAAATTTAAATGTATGGTGTGTACTGAAAGTCAGATTTAGTTTGTCCTAAAATCAATCAGGTTTCAGCTGTAAAATTTATATCCAGATTTTGTTCATTTGTTCTAAAGTCAAGCAAGTTTTGTTATCAAATATACAGAGAATCTCAGACGTCCAGCAACCCTTAAATATTTCATTCAGGATAAAATTTATTTATAAATAAATCTAAAAGTTTCCTGGTTTTTGATAAAGTGTATGCAGAGTATAAAACCTAATGCTTTTGTGGGACCAATTTTTTTCCAAATGGAAGCCATATTTGTAGCTTTACAGATTTTTATGTGAAACTTATATTTGATTTTTTAAAGTATGGTTTTTGTTCATAAATAAAATTAAATAAAACTTTGGTTTATATAAAAACCAAAAATCTCATGCATCTTCCCAAACCAGGAAACTTCCTAGATTTGCAAATAAATTACATTCTGAATTTGATATTTAAGTGTTGCTGGGATGTATATTTGATAACGGAATTTGGTTGATTTTAAGACAAACAAAATCTGGATATACATTTGACAACCAAATCTTGTTAAATTTACTTAATTTGGATAAAATCGGGATGTATGTTGTACATACAAATCTGGTTGATTTTACGTAATATGGATAAGATCTCGATGTACATTTTACATCTAAATCTGGTCGATTTTAACGTATTTTGTGCTTATATTTAGGGCTATCCGACGTAATAAGTGGTGACATTTGCACATATCTACGTAATTGGAATCAGTTTTGGACGTACTAGAGCCAAATAATTGGTGGAATTTACGTAACTTTCAACCTAATCGGGATATAGTGTGTTATGTAGGGAATCGCTTCTTACAAAAAAAAAAAGTAAATAAATAAATAAATAAATAAATAAAATAAAAGGCTCTATTTGCTTATTTTGTTACTTCTTTGTTATAAGAAAATAAAATTGTTTTTAAATGTTAATTAATTTCATTTTTAAAAAGTGGCGGGAAAAGGTTACAATCATATCATTTAATAGATATGTTTCCTACTTTATTTGAAACAGGATAAATTCGAGTACTGTGAATCGATTCTATAAAACTCGATAGCAGGTTGATATTCTAGGAGCTTCTGCACAGTGAATCGGTACCCAGCTATCTGCGCATGCTCACGGACTTCTTTCTATGCTGTCTAGTTCAAGTTCAGGTTTATAATAATTGGCGCATTTTTATTAATTTTACTTTTGAGAAAGTTAGATAAAGGTTGTTATATTGTTATCTTAATCGCTCAAGTTGGCCAACAATAATTCAATACAAACCATGTTTAGGCAAAAATAAAAACAAGACTTATTTTAATAAAAACTTAATGATTTTACTATTGGCAATCTCATAATTTAAATTTTTACAATTGTGCATAAGATAATTTTTAATATTTTCTCATTGAAATTTGTATTTTTCATCCTATTTCTAATGCACAAAAAAAATAATTAAAAACTGCCCGTAGCATTGTTTTTATCTTATACATATTTTATACTCATACACATAAACATTTTGGCTTGACGCATGATTTGAAAATTAATTCTTATTTAATACAAACTCATTTTATCATCTCTTTAATACAAACTTTTGTTGAAACCAATTGGGAAAGTATCTAAATTTTATTCACTAATTTATCATGCTTAGATTTAATTTATTTTTAAATTTAACATTATATACATTGTGTTAATATTTTACTGTATTCAAAAAATATATTTCAGTCATCATGATCTTTGTTTTGCTTTCAATTTATTTAAAAGCAATGTATTAGCTAGAAATTGAATTTAATAAATTTGCATAATGCTAAGCACGCTTGACAGAGGAACTACAATTTAAATGCCATAGGAACTACACAAGAGTTCATCTTGTCATGTTATATGATTAAGTTAAAAATTATGAAATTATTTTTATGGTTTTGAACAGTTGTGGAAAACAAATGTCCAACTTTTGATATATTTTCTTTGTCTTTATTCAATGAAGCAATTCTGTTAATGTACATTCACCTTTTTTTTAACCTTTAAGAATGTAAATACTAATTAACATTTCTACTTACCACATATTTTATTTGTGACTTTTTCTGTTGTATTACTCATTCTTTACATATTAACGTTACTTATTATGTATTACGTAAAACAGTTTCAAATACTTGTTGAATGCTTTTTAATGATTACAAAATTTTACGTTATACGATTTTTTAATATCTGATATATGTCTGATTAGAAAAATTTCAAGAAATCATAATAGTTTATACAAATATAATGAGATTGGCAAAAATAATTATACTGACAATTTAACAAATTATCCACATTCATAATATAATTTTTTTTCTTTTCTGTAGTCTTACATATTTTGCAATTAGTTTTCAGTTCATGAGTTTAAATTAGCTCTCCTCTATGATACTTTGTTGTAAAAATCCAAAAAAGGGAAATTGAATTGATAGTAAATTTTTAATTAATATGGTTCACAATTCAAAGTTGACATAATAAAAATAACAACATAATATAAAATAATAAATGTGTGAAAACTGCTTTGAATTTTTATAGCCAAAAAAACACTCAAATAAATACTGCTTATATTCTTTACAGCAGTATTTATCAAATATTCATCTAGCTTTTCCACCATTAAAACATTTTAGGCATTAAAATAACTAAAATAATATCTTCACAAAATATAATTGTGAATTATTTCAGAAATAAATTTGGTCAACATATATCTTGACCATTAGAAATATATACTATAAATATTTTACAAGGAAGAAAAGAAATACTTTATGAAAAAGGAAATAGTAAATTTCCCAGAATAAAGTCCAGTAAAATGAGAAACTAACTGAAAAAGAGCAAAGATATAAAAAAGTACGATAATAAATTGCTGATCGTTTAATAATATAGCTTTCACTACACTTTGTTCAGAATACTTATCTATAAAACAGACCAACTCCAAAGAAATTCAGAGTTAAATTTGATAATACTTTTCAATATACAGCCTTACAGTTAAACAGTTTACAAATCATAAATCCTATTATAATAATTTATATTTCCCATATTAATTGAATTAGTTTCATTTAGCTCCTTTTTTTCTCAAAAAGATTTAGTCATGTGAAAATATATGAAATAAAATATTATTAATATTGTCATATGTATAAATAATATATATATTTCATTGAAGCAGATATTAAAAATATTTTATCCCATTCACTACTTGGGTCACTTTTCAAAACAATGATAAAATAATATTACAGATACAATTTTATACTACTGAAAAGAGAAAAATGATTTCTGGTATTTTTCTTTTATAAATTAATATATTTCTCAGAATTATTTTCAAACAAATTATTTTCACCATCCTCTAATCTTTGAAAGTTATACACACAGAAGCTTATAGGCAATGTATAAAACTAGAATTTTTACTTACAATATTTTTCAAAGTTCTGAATTTTAATTTTTTTAATGATATACTTGAGAAAATAAATTAGAAAAGTTCATAATTTATAAAGACAATTTTGGAATAAGTTACTGTTGGTTTGTTAAACTACATTTCAGCTATTTTGAATATATTATATAAACAAAATGCATCAGGTTTGCAAGATTAAACTTTTTACTTTCATAATTACATTGAACTTACAAATTTGTAAATAATATTAAAATTTTACTTTTAAGAGGTAAAACTAAATGGTATTGAAGACTTAGATTTTAGATTTATATTACATTAAGTACTGCCTACATTAAGTTGTAAAACTTTACAGAAATCTGAGGAAATACAGCTGAGAACCTTGGAATAAATTACATTAAAACAACTGCGTACATTATTAATAAAGAGATTATTATTATATAGTTATCTCATAACTATATTATTATTATATAGTTATCTCATAACTATATTATTATTATATAGTTATACAGTTATTATATAGTTATCATATATTTATACCGTAGAGATAACATATACAATCTCAAATAACAGGAAATTAAATAAAAACACCATACATACAATTACACATGAAATATATACAATAATGCTATTATTATATAGAATATCTTGCTTACTTTAATACAACTCACTCCTATTAATACTATCTATATATTAATTTTACTACTTATCTGAAATTTTTGGAACCTGAAGTAGCATTAGTCAATCTTTTAAAACTCTAAAACAAATAACGGGAAACAGCATATTTATTCCGCATTTTTAGCATGAATGTATAAAAAAACTGACCGTTCTTAAAAGATTTTACCATATTCCGCCTTTCAATCTGATCTATAAATAAAGTAATTATTAAAACTTTAAATAAATCTGCTGATCTCATCGACAAAACTTAGAAATCCGGCATTTAATCACCAGCTATATAAACACACAATTCATGGCGACAGTTTGGCTACTAATTTGATGTTGCCAATATGGTTACTATTATGATTAAGTTTGGCATTTGCTATGCCAAGCGTATCAAGGGTTGCCACAGCATCTTTTGGTGAAACGGTACCTGAAATAGATTTTCAAGTCCATGCGCATGTGCATTGAAGCAGAACAGGTAGAAAACGGCATAAAAATAAGGCTAAGTCCGGGAGCATGCGCAGATAGCTGGGTACCGATTCACTGTGCAGAAGCTCCTGATATTCTCATGTTTGTTTATAGGATTGTTTATAGGATTGACATGTGGAGGAATGAGTCCTTCCAGTGAGAAAAAAATATGACCAAAGTACAATTTAAACTTTTAAATATAAATTTACATCATATATAGTAGTAATGCGGTGTCTTATTCATGAAGTGGGCTCACATGTAGCTTTTTCATGTGTAGGTTAACAATTTTTTTTCATTCAGTTTTTTTTCCCGGGTCGAAAATGAGACTGAAAGATGAGTCGCATGAAAGTACTCATAAGCAAATATACTTAATCTTTTAAGTGTTGAGTTTCCGCACTGAATTTGATATTGAAAGGTAGTGCAAAAATAAGTTTTTATAAAAGGAATAAAAAGTTTTTAAAAGAAGTTACTTCTAAATATAATTTGGCTTTTACAAATATGTACTATCATACTAGGTTACTTTCTTTGTGGAAAATTAAATATTTTCTGAACTGAAGGTTTTGTATCTATTCTCTTTACACATTCTTAAATCCTTTTCATTTGACAACAAAATTATGATTTAAAACAATGAAGGTAACCACTACAAAACAGTTTTCTGAAAGAAAGAGCATAATTTGTATTGTTTTCTTTCAAAACCGAATGTATATCATATTCATATTTTATTGTTTTTATTGAAATACTTTAACATAAATATGAGGTTATCAGAATTTTCATTCCCTATTCAATTATACAGTTTTGACTGATAATTTTTAAATCTGTAACATGTCCATATTTTTCTCTATCTAAAATCGTAATCAGCAAAAATTCAGGAAGGATAATTTGAAAATATCAAAAATGTTCTCTATCACATTTTGAAAATAAATATTCGATACTGTTAAAGCAAAGACTTTTTCATTTGCAACTATGTTAACTTTATTTTTTCTATTCATGCCAATAGATGGCGCCAGTATTTCTGTTTAGACCTATGTTAAGTTTTTTTGTAAAATAAAGATGCACTTGAGCTTCTAACACCGTGTAGGTTGCTTGGTCGTTACTCGCAGTAGAGTAAAAAATCTAACAGATACATGCCATAATATTTGTTGTGATATATATCACTAAACACTGCAAATTTTATTAAATAAGTCTAGAATTAAGAGTTTTTCTGCTTTATTAGAAAAAAATTTACTTGAATTCCTTTACTTTTTTTCCTAAATCCTGTCTAATCATAGAACAATTTCTGTTTTATGTATAAACTTATTGTCTTATTCATGATATGTGTTCACATATAGCTTTTTCATGTGTAGGTGAGCAATATTTAAAATTCTGATATCAGTGTCAATATTCATATAATATTCATTTAATTACAAGGGCTATTTTTTCAACTATCAATGCACTGTGAAACAGTAGTAAAGAACAAAATGTATTCATTATCAAAATTTTTGTACTAACTACTTTTTGACTTAATTGCCATCAAAATTCAGATATTTCTTGTATTTCTGAACTATATTTTTGATTCTCTCTTAATAGAATGCTGCTACCAGTGATGTGATGTGTCTCTAAAGCTCCATATTAGTCAGAATTCTTCAGACTGATCAGGTTCTTCTAAAAGAGGTGAAAAAAATATTATGGGTAATTATAGAAATTTCTATTACTATGTTTTTATTATGAAGTACTGTATTGCAGTGCTACAGTGTTTTTTGTACTTTTGTTGTATATTTAACAGTGCCAGTTTTGATAATCATGTCTCGTATATGCCCTTTGATTCCAGATTTTCAAGTACTTTACATACCTTCAGAGAAATAAGGGAAGAAAAATATAACCGATTAGCACTTTTTCTTCTGGTTGGGTCTTGTTCAAATTAAAATATGTCTATTTTCATTTATTAGTATGTTATTAGTGTTGAACTTGACTGCAAGATGCTGTATTATGTACTCTTTTGATTGAACAGTTCTTTATACAATTAAACAGCTGTTAACTGTATATGTACATATCTGTGCCTGCATGTATAATTTTAAGTAAATAAAAATATGCAGCATTTAAGAAAAAGAGGATACCAAACATTTCAAATATTTATTGTCAGAGCTATAGTCAGAAGGGGAGCTTAATTCGAGCCCTCCTCCATCTTCCTGAAATTCTAGAATTTATTGTATTGCATTTTAACACTAAAATAAAAGATTATTTTCAATCATTTTCTAGAATGAAATTAAAAATTATTTGTTTTCATGCATTATATTGTTTTGGCAAAGCTTATTAAAATTGAAATTTAGAATAATTACCCCTTTTCTCAAGTCAGTTTTAACATGACTATTGTTGTAACAATCATTTAAAAAAAATCTGACATAGAGACCAGATGACTTAGTTACACATTTATTGAATCATACACATTTTATTATTTTGTATGCTGTATTATTAGAATTATCATTTGTACACACTCTTCAAGGTTCAAATTAAATTTTGTTTCTTAAGGTAGCAGTGTTACCTGAGTAGAGATTAAGGGCTGCTGTCTAGTGGCAACCCATAGTGTTAATTTTCATTCTATAGCTATTTTGTTCAAATCAAAAATACATCACCATTACAGTTCTTCTTATTCTCTGTACCAGGTAATGATAAACAGTAATAATTCAAAATTATCTGCAAGTACTAGAATTTTACTTTTGTTTTGTAAGTATGGACCTATACACATTGTTTCAAATGCATATGAACATGTTATTCATGTTGCATGAGTGCATGCTGTTACCATTAATGTTCATTAAATAAAAAATTTTTATTATATAGCTATGTTTCAATCAAAAATGGAAGTGCATAGCTAAATGTTACAACAGTCTTAAATACAAAATTTCAGCATTTTATGGCTAATAATTTTTGAAATTTTTCTAAGGAACAACTATTTTTTGCAAATAACATTCCAGACACTTGATTGATCATAATAAAATTAAATGCAGAATGGCAGAAGAGAGCAGAACCTAGCATCTGTATTTGAAGGAAGTATATGAAAGCTTTTTATTAATTTGAAAGTTAATGCAGCCTAAAAACTAAATACCTAAGTGTTTGATGGAAAAAACAAGTTGTTGAACTTGTTTCTACGAAATTCTATGTAATACAGCAATAATTAAATGTAAAACTGTAAGACATCATTTGAGGGCTAAAGATTGTGGATGAGCAATTCGAGGGCTCTAAGTGTCACTACCGTGGCCGCAGCAGTGTGAGTGTCATAAAGTGTAATACCATGATTAAAAATGTCACTTAAGTTATGCAAAAACATACTAGTGGTCATGGAAGGAAAACCACTTCTCAAGTGGATCAGTATTTGTCCTTAGTGGCTAAAAGCAACAGAAATCTCAATCTTAGTGAAATTGTTGCAAACTTTGCAATTACTACTAGTACATGTGTATCTGCAAGAACCACTTCTCAGTGATTAAATCAGGTTGGTTTGTATGCACAGAAGCCTGTTCAGTTCATCCCACTTAAACTATGCCATCAGATGAAAGTTCATATTGGTGTAAGGAAAACATTGGCTGTAGTCGTCAGTAGTAGTCCAAAGAACTCTCCCTATGTAGTGCAAGAATTGAAAAATGCCTTGAGAAAGGAGTAGAATAATATCTCCTAAGGTCTCTGGTAATCCACACATCCTCAAAAATAGATGCAAAATGTATATTAATATCCGAAAAGTGCATATTCTTTCTGGTATTTCTTACCCTTCCAGCAGAAATAACTTTTTTATGAGTACAAAATATTTTTTATTTTATTTTGTTTTTCTACTTGGGAAAATCTGATCCATTTTAAATGATAAATAAAACACTACCTCTGTTACATATGCACTTAGTTTAATTTTTTCAATGATTACCTGTGGTTATTTATTTCAAATAATGTCTTGGTTTCTTAACAATTGTCAAGTTATGTTAATAGGAAACTGAAGAATGATGCTCAGATTTTACTTTACTCATTATACATTAAAAATGTTTTTATGATTTTGTTCAGAATGAAGTATTCTATCTAATGATATAAAATTCTAAAAATAGATTTTATTTGTACTGTCTCTGTATGCTTAAATATTAGTGATTATTTTTCTTAAATATGTTCCCTTTTTTTTGTCATAAAACTGTTAAGTTTGTTTAAAGTTTTTAATGATAGCCAAACCCATTTTATTTACATTTCGTCTTTTAAGACTAGATTAAGGCTCTTATGCGTATGATTCATTTTTAAGGTATTTCTTTTCTTTTATAGCTGAAGTTCATATCAGTTGCAAACATTTTTCTAATATCTTAACATATGTATACTATTAATCTTTTCTGAAATCTTATGCTAGCCTTTTTACTGTTTGTTTCCAGAAAAAAATTATAATATTTTGTAATTGCTTAAATGAAAGCTTGCTACTAAACACAAGCAACTCAACAAAACTTAAATAACATTGCAAATATCATCTTTAATAGAAGTTTCATCCAAGAAAAAATATTTTCCTTTCCTGTTTCTAATTTATAGAAGCTGAAGTATGCAGTTATTGTTGGGTGAAACTCATAATTATTCTGTATTGCACAACATAGTGTGTAAATGTTAAAAAGTGTTATCTCAATTTTCATTTTTTGACAGGTGCTGAATGACTGATTCCATATATAATACCATGTTTTTATTGAAAATATATCTACAATCAGGGCAGTACTGGAAGGAATGTGAGAAGAAAAAAGAAACCTTATTTGTAAGCAGTGTAAGGTTAAAGATAAAAAGTATACACATAAAAAAATAGTTATCAATATATATGATTCTAATATTTTTAATGTAGTTTGAAAAACGTTATCTTATATTTATGTGAAGTAATTGTGGTTGTATCATTATTTTGTACTTTGTGTTCTATTAAGGGTGAGGTAGTTTATGAATTGCGACATATTGGAAATGTTTCTATGAGTTATAATTTATACAGGGTATCTTGTAAGTGATTTGTGTATGTGCTTTTATAATAAAAATAAGAACAAGATTAGTAACTTACAAAATCAGGTATGTATAAATTAGTTAACAGATATGTAAATAGTTAATTCTTAGTATAATCACACCATAAAGATATAAACATTATAAAAAGATAGTCTCAACAGACATTTGTATCTGAGATATGCATGCTGTATTTTGAAAAGATAAATTGCTAATATTACATTAAATTATTTATATTTTTAGTTTCTTAAAATATACCAATATCTGTCCTCAGACTTTTTCGAATTTCAAATATTTTTTGTAAGTATTGAGTGGTTTTTTTTAGTATACTACTTTTTATATGAATTATGTTTTAATCATTATAAATTCAAATATCATATAGAGATTATGGAAATGTAATTATAATAATGTTTATGGTTTAATAAAATTATCAATAGATAAAAAAAAGCTTTAAATAGATTTTGCTTATTTTATGTATTTTATCATGAAATCTCAAGTAACAAAACGAAGTCTTGTATTGCTATTGCATTACTTGAGTTGCTTGCTTGATACTTGCATTACACACATACAACCATTCTTTGTAAAACCCTTTATAGGAATAACAGTTAGCACCGTAGCCAGAAATTATGCTCAGAGGGGGACCAAGGGGAAAGAAATTGTTTTTTTATGAATGATACTTCAGTAAAACTACAGGTTTTCTTATGTATGTATATCCCTAATGAGTACCACAATACAATGTGGTTTTATAATAACAAAATGATTAAAAAAGGATATAATGAACAAATTGAAGGGTTTAGAAGTGAGTAATAAAGTATCTGCACAATGAATTTAATAGTAAAATTAACATTAAAAATAATTTTTATATTTGTTTAAATTTATCTCTTGTTTAGCTATATACTAAAATCTAGTCTAACGTAATAAGTTGAAGCTATTTTAAAAGATAGAATCTGTCTCAATATACTGACCATGGAGCACACCAGACAGGAAGACAATATACAATAGATTACAGAAAATGATCTTGAGACGAATGACCATAGGGCACGGGAGTGGAGGGTAGATAAAACTCCATAAGACATTTATGGCTGGAGCAGTCTCTTTCTGAGAACACTATTGTCTATGCAAAGCATACAGATGACACACCCACAAACATGGTCAATTTTTTTTCTCCAAAGCAGTTTTTTAGAAATTTGGACTTTCAGGGAGGGAGCATTCCCCTAAATCCCCTCCCTGGTCTACAGACTTGATAACAGTCCACTAAAGACTCTTATTTTGAATAAACATTTTGTGATATACATGTATCTTTTGATTTTATGATATTTAAATTTTGCTTACAATTCATAAAAATAATCTTTATTATTACACACTTAGTTTCTATTAATATTCCTTGAACTAATAGAAAGATTTCCATGTTTACGTGTGTGTATCTAACAGTTACTTTGTTTCAGAAAACAAGCAAAACTAGAAAGTTTAATAACTGAAAATTGTAGGAAAGTAGCATTTCAAAGAATAAATAATTCAAAGGACAGATACTCTTAAGTCATGGTTATAGGAAAAGCTTTTTCATTCCAAAACAGACAATATTTGTGATTTGCATCTGACATATTATTAAAAGGAATTATAGAGCTCAGGTGAACATAATGGGAAGTGTCATCTCTGTGAATATAAGAAAATTGATAATGAAATTTTAATCTCAACTACAAATAAAATTAAAAAAGATTTAAAGCAATATAAATATAAAATCCTTTTAATGGCTTATATTTAAAATTATACTGTCTTATAAAATCTAATAAAGTACATTCTTTTGACATGGGATATAAAGTAAATGGATATTTCTCTGGAAATTTTCTTACTATGACAGATCACATCTTGATACTGTGTATATCTAGTATTCTTCCTTTTATGTATATTTCAATTGTAGCAAAATTGCAGTCAGATGATAGCATACTATGCCTATTTAAATGATGATCTATTTTCTTAAGTCTTCCAATAAATAGAACATAGATCCAAAACATTATAATATTCTAATTTCTATTTTTGCTACCACAATTGTCAGAAATTGGAATAAGTTTTTTTGCTTTTACGTCATTTTTGTCAAATGACATAAGAGCTGAAGCTCTTCTACTACAGCTTCTGATCCTTAAGATTTCATAGTTTTGTCTTAAATAAAACAATGACCTTTCCTAATTTCACAATAATATATATATTTTTTTCTTTATAAAAAAATATCTCTACAGTTTTCATAGTATGAGGATATTGACTATTTTATACTTAAGCACACTTTATTGGGGTTGCTCTTTCGACTTCAATGACTTGTACTTTGGCAAGGTATTAATCTGTTCTTGAACTTTATTTATTTTTCACTAAATCTACATTAGTACTAGTATAATGTTTTAATCTTTCATCGCTTGTAAAAGTGCTGCTGCTTTAATTTTTTTTTAATGTTTCTATTTTTTTTACAGTTATGAAACCCATGAACATTCAAAAAAGCTTTTTTTACATATTTATGTACCTTTAACATTTAATTTTAGAAAATACTTTGCAGTTACAGTGACTGTTTTGGGGTATCCCTTTTTTTTTTTCTTTTTAGCATTAAATTTTATGGTGCTAGAAAAGTAAACATTTTGCATTCTAAAATATTTTAAACACATTTTCAATGTTAATTGAACCTATATTTTCAAAGCATTGCTGATTACTGTTACAGTTTTCTCCATTTTTTTAAAACTATTTTCCTATTCAAGATATACTACATTAATCAGCATTCACAACAATTTGTTAAATCTTTTTTATTCAGATTTTTCTTTCTTTTTCTGCTTTTCTTTGCTCACTAGATTACCAGATAAATTTGTAGATTTTAATAAATAAATTTCTTGTATAAAAATTTAAATTAAGGTAGAAAAGAAAAACTCTAAATATACTAACAGCATAATCATGTGCATAATGTGATTACTACAGGGAATTCATTTACATATATTACATTTAGTTTTAATCTAAGTTTAGTTTTATTAAATTAAGATGGTAAATTAGTGGTAAATATATTTTTATATTATAATCACATTAAAATCAAATGTTTAATTTTTTATATCCATATTAGCTATTTTTTCTTATAAAGAAATAAAAACCTTAAACATATTTTAAATTCTTTTAATTATTAAAAGGAAATTTGATCTAGTTTGAATTGTTTGCATATAGTTTACAGAAAATTAAGTGTAATTTAATATTAACACAATGCTTGAAAATTCAGAACTTGTAGATTTAGCAACATAATAGTCCACTGAGTTACCATTGTGTTGACAAAAGTCAGTTTCTTTATTTTTATTCTCAGAAGAATGTTTCAATGTTTAAAAGTTTATTCATTTTTTATTAATGAATTATCCTGCAGAAGTTTTTTAGGTACTGATATATTTACACTTTAACATCAGCAATTTATTCAATTTTTTAAATTTCTTATTAAAAAGGTTTTGATTTAGGATTTTTATTTTTTTTTTTTTTATTTATTTTTTTTTTTTTTTTATTTTTTTATTTTTTTTTTTTTTTTTTTTTTTGTTTTTTTTTTTAATGTTTTTACCTTTTTTCCATTTTTTATCATACATGTAGGTAGATTAAATATATAATGAGAATTATTAAATGAAAATATGATTATTCCATTTTATTGCAAGATAGATTTTTTATCTAGAAATACATAAATATAAATTTAAATTATAATCTTTTGAATCATTTGTAGGAAGAGGGTGAGGAGTCTTAAACCATCATGCATAGTTTGCTATAACAAAATTTTCTTAAAATTGTATTTTAATTTTGATGTTTTAAAGCATATTTTTTAGTGTTATAATCTTAATACAAAATCTGTGTACCAAAGCTTTGAAATTTTAAAATTTTGTTACATACTTAAAGTAACATTTTATTTATATATTTTTTGTCAAAATATTAAAATTTAGCATAATTTATAATTGTTAGGAAAGAAAATACAATTTGTAAATGGATAATAATCATAAAAAATATTAAATGATAGCTCAAAGAGAAATGATTTACTGGAATTTCTTTAAATGAAAAATACAGTTGACTCTAGTCATTTTGAATTTCCACTAATCTCAAACTTTTTTTTGAAGTCTCAAATTTATATCAATATATATTAATAGAATTTTTTTCTTACTGCCTACTAGTTCACTCTGCTTATCTTGGTTCTCCTGTGAACCTTTGTGTAGTAATTGAAAAGAAGAGAATAATTGAATAATTGAAAAGAGTAATGAGCAGATGATTTTCATTTGAGTTTTGGAAAAAATACAAATGATTTTAGAACTTCTTCAAATGACATTTCCTTGGAAGCTACTTCTAATCATTTTATACAATCCAGATATTTTTGAAATCATGTGTTAAATCTTCAGTGAATGTTTAAATAAGAAAATCTTGGTTGGTTGGTTTGGAGCACTACAGTCTTTTTTTTTTTGCTACATGAGGGTTAAAATAAATTCTTTGATCCTATATGTTATCTTTATATTAAAGATGTTTCAGACACTTGTTAGGTTTAAACACATCATAGTTACTAGGCCATATCTGCCTGATTCATAGGGTATGATTTGGTCATCTTTATATCTTTATAGTATTATGGCGATAAAATTGCCAACTAATTTACTTTGGGAGATAAATGAATGTTAAATAAGTGTCTACAACTGTGAAAGTTAGAGTTTTGAATTGGAATTATCATTATGAACATTTGATTGATTTTTTTAAAGTCTGCTTGAATTTAAATATTCCAGGTTTTGATCAGGGTTTTTTTTAACTATTTGTTTGGATATTATGGATAATATACCAAAGTCAAAGTAAAATATGAATGTTTTTTAAAACATTAAATGAATAAAAATATTTTTTTCTGCTTAATTTTTGCTTGTGTTCTGCTCAGATTGTAATGTTATTAGGTACAGGATATGCTCATAAAAATAAGCCCTTAACTTTTTTTCTGAACTTTTAGTGAAATTCTTCTATACTCAATATTAAGTTAAATAACTAATTATACTTCTTAATGGAGTTGATAAATTAATGGATAGTAGATAAGTAAAAAACAGTTTAATTTGTATTAGTGTTATGCTTTCAGAATGTTGTATATTTATTGTAGTACCTAGTTTGAAATATGAACTCATGAAAAATGAATTTATTTATATTTATTTTATTTAGAGATTTTGGCATTTGTTCAGTGTATATATTTTCTGAACTCGTCTTTAAAGTTATATCTGCTAGCTATTTTTTGAACGAAATATTTTTATTAAACCCATTATTTCATTTTAAAATATAATTTACAGAATTCTAAATTTTCTTAACTATAAATCTTTCTTTTAGAAGAAAATCTCTGTTGTATAGTATAGATTAGTATATGTCAATTATTTTTCAAAATTCATAAAGTAATAAAAATATATTGTAGGATAACTATCATTATATTGTAAGTTTCACTCTAAAAATAAAGTTCTATTTTCAGTGGTATACTTGGACATAAAGAACCTAAACAGTTAAGAGAAAAAAATTTTGAGTTTTTTTTTCATGAACCTGAGTGAGTAAAAGACTTTCTTAATATCACAATTAATTTTAAAATTTTTAACATCTTTTTAGATTATCTTTTGTTTAATAATTTCCTCACTACTTTGGTCTTCTGTAATGTGATGAAAGGTCTAAATTTTATGTAAAATTATGTAATTGTTTTGATACCATCTTGCTTTATGAAAACTTAAAAATATTTGCTATATTTCCCATATAACTTGAGCATGAGTCTGTTTTTCTAAATTTTACCATTAATTTATTTTATGTTAGTATTTGTGAATGTGTTAGAACATTATTATTATAACATATTCTATTTTACTTCATGCTACACTGATTCTTAGACAAGATAGTTTCTAATCAACTAATAGATAAGTTCTATTTATCAGATACTTATAATTCAATCTGTACTGTTGGCATAGATGTTTTGGGGTTTTCAGAAGTCATACATTTTTATCTTTCTCTTTTCCTTGATTTTAAGAAATTTTTTTGAGCATTAAAACATTTTTAATTTTAAAAGCTTTTAGTTTTTGAGTATACTTTTTGTTTTTTTTCTACATATTGGCTAAGTTTATATTGGTCATAAGCTTTTTTACAGACCAATAAAATATAGCCTTAGAGTAAGTTGTCATTAACAAAGTCTAAAAGCTTTCATGTTGGGTAAAAATTATTGTTTTTTACTGAGTAAAGTACATAACAAAATAGATTAGCTACATGAGTATATGGGGATAATCTTGAAAGGAGTGGGGAATTTGAAACCTTGAATAAAAGTAGAACATGGGAGACTAAATGAGTGGGCAGAATAAATAATTTCAAATTTTTTAACAGTCCACATGTTCCATTTGAACAAATTTCTATACTTTCTTTACAATCTCTTAGAACAATCCCTACAAGGGAACAAAAAAATGGTGATTATTGAGTTTTATGATTAATTTTTTCAAACATCAGCTTTCTTATTATCTAGAACAGAGATTCTCAACCACTGTGCCATGGCACTTTTGTGTGCCACTAAATTTTAGAAATGTATATGTTCTGATTTTTATTTTATATTTGAAATTTTTGACCACCAAGGAAAATTATTTTAAGAAATATCTTAGTAGTATATTGACATCATAAGTGGAGAAAATTTGAAATTTTCTTCTGGTGTAATCTGAAATATTGTACCTTTTTTGGTTATCTGACAATAACAATTTAAAGTTGATATCACAGAACACTATGTGTATGTATTATTACTGTACAAGATCTTGTTTAGTGGAAGATATTGCCTGAAAATTCTGATGAAAATGTTTGTTTTCTGACAAAATGTATTCAAATGAAGATGCATCCAAAGAATGACTTGTCTCACTAGTACATACAATAAAGGCTGTTTTAATGACAGTGGAGATTCTTTACAAATTTTGTCAACTGTTAAATGTAGAAGAGGATATGAGAGTAGCATTGTCATTTTTATGACCAAATATAAATAAAATTATCAAAAAAATCAAGCTCAAATATCTCATTACAAGTATTCTTATTATTAACTTGTAATTAATCCCTTAATAAACATACTGTTGATTTTTTAGTGTATATTATTTTATTTTACATTCAAAATTATATCAAATTATTTTACACAGTGTGCTATTGATAAATAAATAACTTTTAAACATATTTTTTTCTTTGTGTGCAACCAAATTTTAAAATCGTTAAAAGTGTGCCACAAGTAAAGAAAGGTTGAAAATCACTGATCTAGAATATTATAATGACTACTGATTTTCTAAAATAAGTTTCAAATTCTTAACCTATATAAAGTCATTAACTGCTTGTGACACAAGAGCCATAATTTCAGTCTAAGAATCAATGTGTAAGATTTTCATATTTAGAAGCATTCAAACGGTATACTAAATAGCTACAAATTCAGCATCAGAGTTAATAGTATTTATGTCCAGAGCTTAAAATTCTTTTTAAATCTTGTTGTAATATTCTTACTAGTAATTCCCTTGTTGCATATCTCAGCTATTATAAATTAAATTTTACTTCACAAGAAATAATAATTTAAATTTCCTTAATATGCATTTATTGATAATTACCTATATAATAGCCTAAGATACTTGCAATTACTACTAGATCAGTTAGGTATGTTATCATAGGTTTATTATCTATTTCAATGGGTTTTTAAATTATATATTAATTTATTTTTGAATGTTGAACTATTTACAATCTAAAAGTTAATATTTTTCTACCTTAACACTTATATAAAGAAGTTAATTTTTTTTTATTGACTAAAATACATAAAATTTCTGTTTTTAGAATTAAGTTTGATTTATCTTTTACTTATCTATAGAAACTGTTAATTTAAAACTTAATAAAACTATACTTTTCTGTTTGGATACACTGCTGTTTCATATATTTTTGTGAAACATTATGAAATAATTCTGGTTTAGATGCATTTTTAAAGTTCTTTTAGACTATGCTATCAACAATGGAAGTTACAGGGGGCTAAGTATATGAAGTACAAGGAACCTACTTTGAAGAGGATTAGGCTCCTAATCCCTTCATATAAGCAATATTTTTTTTTTTTGACCGAAGGATGGATACTTTTTAGATAGCCCTCATATTAATAAAGCTTTGTGTATTGTTTTATCCTATAAATGCAGTATATACCTACCCTGAACAATTACAGATGACACATGCCTGATAAACACACACACACATACACACACACACACACACACACACACACACACATATATATATATATATATTATGGATGAAGTTTTCTTATAAATGCTTATGAACACAGTAATATTTACTATTATACATATATAGATATATATGTATTTTTATATACATGTGTCTAAATATGTACAAAAGTAAACATACTTACACCCCCCCCCCTTTCTTTCCCTCTGATTTCTAAAAGGACACTTAATATAGATTGTTAATATCTTTCTCTTATTCTTCCTATTCAATCTTTAACTGTTGTTTTTGTACTGTTATTTCTTTTGTACTGAGTGTGAGGTAAGTTTTTAAAAATATATCTGGTGTTATTAAAGTCATACAAAGATTAATGAAATAATAGGAACGATTATTATCTTAGAATTATGAAATAATTAGCATACAATTGAGTTTCTAATGTATAAAGTGTTGTGTAGTATTTGAAAACAGGTACCCATTTGACTGCATGATATAGCTTGTAATATTTAAATTATATCTTGATTTGGAGAACATGCCAAATTTCATGTATTTATATCAAATTTTTCTCTTTAATACTGATTTTTAAAGTCCTTTAAAAAAAATTTTTTTTTTCAGATTTTTTTAGTATTTTAACCCAAAGACTAACTTGATACAGTCTTCATTTCTTTAGATACATGATATAAGTTAAGAAAAAAAACATTTTTTTTCATATGTGAATTAGAAATTGTATTTTACTGTCATATTTCATTTATGTCTGTTCTGTTCAGCTAACTAATAATTAAAGGTAAAGGGCTAAGAAAAAAATCTTCTGTGCATAATAAAATATGGCACATTTTTATAAAAACTGGTGGTAAGTTCTACAGTCTATTTTTATTTTATCCATTTGTAGATAAATCTGTATTAGAGCTTATAAAACTTAGTATTTACATTTAAGTAAGCCTTTAAAATAATTTGTTTTGTGTATTTTATTCAGTTATCTATATATTCGTATAGAATTTTGCAAGTTTAATTTCATTTGCATTTTGAAAATGTAGAGTTTTATATGATTAACGTATTTTATGGAATTGTTGGTCATAAATATAGTGTTTTTAATTAATAAATATTAAATATTTTGTAATTGGTTACATTTTTGTTATTAGTTACAGAGGTGTTACTGCTCCAAATGATAAAAAAATACCATTTAACTTAAAATTATCAGAAAAATAGTATCTTCTTTTATGAAATTAAACTTGTCTGAAAGTATCAGGGCATATTTTCTCTTTGTATGACTTATTGAAAAATAAGCATCATGTTAAAATTAGTTATTGAATAATATAAGAGTATAGTTTTAGATTTATATTAGACAGCAGTATTTTATTTAGCAAAATGCTAGCATTAAATTATTAATAGTTCTCCCAGTTTCAAAGCATATAAAACATTTTGTAAGATTTATTATCATTTATTATTTCTTACAATATAAGGTATTTAATCAGTGGTAATGAATAATTTTCTGTCCTTTTTTTAGTTGATAAAATTGAAGTGTTAACATAAGATTATCTGAAAAGTATTATAATATATTTTACACATATATAACCCAGTGATAAATAGGTATGATTATGAAATTAATTATTGTAAGCATTCTTGAACATTTTAAGAACATATATCATTCTGTATTTTACTGTTTTCTTGAAATTTAATAAAGGTTATTCATTTTACATTTCTTGTGTAATTTTTTCTGTTGTGTACATTAAGTTGCACATTCTTTAAAGTAAGATATAAGCTAAAATAACTATACAAGTTTAACCATGATTCTAAACTTTTGTTATGATAAATGGTCCATATGGTAATTTTGTTTTCAGCACAAAAGCCTCAATATTAAAAACAGTTACAATACTTCCATTGAAATTTAATTTCCAGTATTTTTCTCTGTAAGATGAAAATATTTACTTTAATACATTTTAATAATGTTTTACAGGTAAAGCACAAAATCAGGTCTGTTTTTAGGCAAAGTATAAAATCTTAATTATTTTATATTTTGCTTACCCTAATGACTCGAAATTTCTATTGGACATCTATTAAATATTTTAAATGCTGGATCGATGTTCATATGACATCCTGTAAATAGACTGGATGTTTTGTGGAATTTTTATGCTGTTAGTTGTAGGCATTGTTTACAATGGTATAACTTACAATGTTGTTGTAGAATATAATTTTCTGCTTTTTTGTATATTGCCTAATCAGCAGTTGTCATTATGTATAACTTGTAGTAAAAGCTTGTTCTATTTAATAATTTTCTTAAAAACCATTCATCATTATATATGATACATAATAGCATACATGTTCAATTCAACATTTCATTAACATCCAGGATACTTTCTAGATGTTCTATGGACATCAATAGATTATCCAGTAGAACATGTGCTTTTAGGATAGATAGTATATAAAATACTTATCAAAATAGCACGAAAGTTAAATATGACATTTGGTTGACATCCATTGTTATTTGTTTTTTATTACCCATTTTTGACTTTAAAAGAATGTTCAATGGAACCTATGTTCTGTCAAGGTAGGCAAAGCATATAATATTTTAGATATTTAATTCTTTGCTTAAAAACTGCCAGGTATTCTATATAATGTCTTGGTTCTATGTAGAGTGCCTGCATTTCATATCTTGCATGTAAAACATACATATTTGTCTTATTTACACATATTTCAAGATATACTTTATTTAAAGCTATCAAACTTAATTTGCTGAAAATTGTTCAATTTTGATGATTTAAGCACTATTCTGTTCTAAACCTTTAACATTAACCATTTATTTATGTTTGCTCTTATCCTTCTCCGTTATTATGTATTTATAGAAAAGACTAGGTTGTTTAAATAACTTTTATTATTTTAATGTTTGATAGTTGAAAATATTTACACTCTATCAGTATATATAGATAATCCAAAGTTCCTGTTGTTTTGAAAAAAGTCATCTTTTAGTAGAAATAAACTGGATAGTGTCTTTTACACAGTGAGATCTTCTTATATGATCCTGACATTCAGAACGGTTGAATGTCTTATAATCACAGATTGTGCACCAATATCTTGCTAGTCCTAAATGTCTAGCTATATGCCGACGAAGATTAGCTGGAGTAGAAAAATCACGTGAACAGAATTTACATGTTACAGTTTTGTAGTCTGCTATTTCCCATTCTAATTCAGAAGTAGGTTGGGTCTTTGAAATCTTCTTGAAAGTTTGTGTTGAAACTGTAGTTCTTATGCTAGCCTTAAGAGTGATTGCTTCTTCTTTAGACTTTTTGTGAACTCTTATTAGATGCCTACAGACGCTCCATAATTGGCCAAATGTAATATTACATATTGGACAAGCATAATAAACTCTCTCATCAGCATGTATTGAAAACATATGAAAATAAAGGGTTTTGATTGAGCTAAATACACTGTCACATTTTAAGCACTTACTGTTATCAACATCACAGTCACTTCTGTTTTTTAAAAGTTTTATCCGCCTAGTCATCTTGCTTTCTTGGGTGTGTTTCTGTCATTTAGTGGTCATTCAGTTCTTTACTATGTTGAAATCCTGATCACATCTCAGTTCAAACCTTGTTCTTTGTTTCTGTTAGCTCTAGTTTCTCTCTGTAAGAAGAAAGAGGTATTAACCCATCTTATACAAAGTTATTTTTTAGAAAGAAAAAACATCGCAGAATAGCTTTATTGAAAGGTTAGTATTCGAGAACTTGACAAAATTTAAACAAATTTTTCTATAAGGTAGTATATTCCAATTGACGTTTAACAAGAAAATCTGGAACTTGACCCTAGAGGTATATAAAAAGAATAAATTTTCAGTTTATTCGATAAAATGGTTTCGGTTTCAAATATTTTCGAATTTGACTATCGTGTGGTTACTAGCTATACTTAAAAGCAGATATCACAGTCCTTATCTCTTATATTCAAAGTGAAATGATGGCCTGTTACTAAAATACTAAATGTGGGAACTAAAGTGAGTGATATAAATTAAACATGAAACAATTGGGCAGATACGCCTGACGATAGCTAGATCGCTGTCTTTGGTCCTTGGTTTCTAATTGCACTACTGCTATGAATGTTCGTTGTTGTTTGGAATCGGAGCAATACGTACTAGTATAATTAGCCCTCATGTCGAAAACAAAATTAACCTCACGGTTCCAAACTTTCTGCGGTTGTCCGCGTGATAATTGAACGCCTCTGGAATCCCTGGGTTCAACTTCCAGTGTAATAATGGATATTTGTAATCATTCGAAATGGACTATAAGCAATAGATCCTAATCTAATAGCTCTCATGTAGCAAATAGTTACTGTAGTGCTCAGAACCATCCAGCAGAATTAGTTAAGAGAGTCTTATAATGCATACAATGCTAAATAAAATAATTTTTCACTTTGTACGTTGTTTTCTTTTATCTACGAAGTGTGAGGATTTGTGGTTTGTGTGTAACTGTCGATCAGATTTAATAGGTCTTAGTCTAATTAGTTTCCGACTACCAATATATTGGTACTAACAAGTAGTACGTTCTGGTATTTATAAGTACCTGTAAAGACTAATTTCTTGTGGGAGTAAACTTTTACTTTTTATTCTTAAATTCAGAAAGGAGATATTACCACTGCTAATTTTCAGCATGGGTTTTGGTTGCAAAGACTAAAATTAAGAGCTTATTATTAATGTGAAAATTTGAAGTTCAATAGAAAGAAAATTTCTATTAAAGAATGAACTGTTAATATTTTCTAATGTTTTTACTAATCTACCGTTCAGAATTATTTTTCCTGTTTCTTGTTTTATTTTTTCATCGCTTAGAAATTAATTATTAAAATAAGAAAAATATAAGATAATTTTCAAAAGTTTCCCTGAATCTTTTATAATAAGAAAATTGTTCTGCTCTACCTTTTGATGATAGTTGATTATATTACTGATTTTCCTCAAAGACTTTTGATCTGTTAATTATTGGAGCTTAAGATATCCTTAATTAGTGAATATTTTACATAATGATTCTCTTTGAATGAGAGATTATGTATGTTGATGATGTGTGTCATGATGCGCCTGAATTATGTTCCGTAATTAAAACGCATTCTCTCACAGTTCGGTATATTTCATCATTCACTGTATGTTTCAGCTTAAATTTTAATGTACATGCGTTATCTTACATGGAATAAGCTAAAAATGTAGTAATTAGAGGTTAATGTTTTCCTCTTTAGATTTTATTGTGACTTTAGAAGTTTTGAAATAACTGCAAATTAACAAAGCATATTGTAGCTAATGAATAATATTAAGCACTGAGTATTATTGAATGTATTGTGTAACCCTGTTTTGATGCGGTAAATTTCAATTATTAGGATGTTAAAGTTATTTTTCTTCAATAGAAAATAAGTGTACTATGTTCTAAAAATCATTCCTTTGTGCTGTGGAACTTTGATCTATCGTTGATCTATCTCGTATTAATCGTCTGATTAATTTTCCCCCGAGTTTATTCCCACAGAACCAATGTTATTTTTCCCGCATTCACCGTTCCCCGATTCATCGTTTATCTGCATTTGTCGTCGATAAAATTCGGTCCCGTCGTTTTTCCTTCCAGGAAGTTGCGTTCATGTGGAATTCAGGAAAACTGGGCTCAATTTCTTTTCCCTTGTTGATAAGATTGTTACATGCTTGTATGAACGTTAAAAATATTTCTCTCATCAGAGGCTTTCCGAGACCAGCTGAGGGTTAGTAACCTATATTAGTGCGGTCACAATAGTGGACGACCCATTCACAGATCAGAGGCAAGATCACGAGAAAGGGACGGAGTAAGTCGAAAATGAACCTGGACTAGTACAGTTTTTTAAGCACACGAAGATTTGTTAAAATTTAAATCATTTATACGCTCACACAGGACCGTAGCCAGAAATTCGGAGGGGGACCAAGGGAGAAAGACATCTTTATTTGTGAATGATACTTCAATTGATGAAAGGGAAAACACTGTATTTCCTGCCAGGAAACCAGCAAGACTTTTATGGTCTGAGCTTTTTTTTTTTTTTCTTTTCTTCCCTAAGAGAATAACTGTCCATGTTATTGAATAGCTATGCAGATAGCACACATACAAGCGTGGGTCGTTGTCTATCTACAAAATGATCTTTCAAAATTTCGGGGGGGGACCAGTCCCCCAAATCCCTCCCCCTGCCTACGACCTTGCGCTCACAGAAGTGATAAAACGCTCTTTTTTTCAGTCAGACGATCCACTAATACAAAACAGGTATCAATCCCATATATAATAGCCTAAGTTATCTGTTCGTCAGTGCTCGAATTTATGAAGCGGTTGGACCTGGAATGGATAGGGGCATCCATATTGGATTCTTGATGAGGGGTTCTAGGGTTAGCAAAATTCAAAGCAAGTCTTTAAAGCGTTCAAAATCCCCCCCCCCCTTTTCGAGTTTTTAATGCCATTGTATCAAGTCTTACTTTCCCCGGTTAAGATCAGGCTATTAAATTTATCAATTTGTCACATAATAAATAGGTAAAAATAACATTTTTTTCTAA